>JADLZL010001957.1:0-353300 GCA_015844335.1 Chrysopogon serrulatus | reverse complement strand
TTTGTACTTGTGCTCTTATAATTTGGTCGGTTCTGTTACAAGCAGGGACCGTCCCATGCCGTGCCCAAGGCCAGCGAGGCAGTCTGAGTCAGGGGGATCCCGCGTGGGAGTGCATCGAGCCCTCAGGACCTGGCGGATGGGACCCGGGCCCCGCCTCAGACACACCTTGCAGGCTCTGATGGAATGCGCCTCCGGGCCTAGCCAACCCCTAACGAACGGGGCATAGGCATTCCAGTTGGACTTACCCGTTAACAGCTCACCGGATCTAGCCATGTTCGACACTTGTCGACGACAGCGTGGCGAAATCCACCCTCCTTCCTGCGGAAGGGATGCAGAGGTGCGGACAAAACTAACGACCAAGTACCACTCGGCCGCCCCACACCAGAACGGGGCTCGAGGGCTCCCCCGGCACAGAGGCTGAGGTTGGGAAACGTCAACTAACTCACCAAACTCCCGGTCGAGCCGACCGGCCCGGGGGCTCGGCAAACGGTAGGAACACTCCAACCAAAACACGCGCAAGCCCTCGGAGGAGTGCTCACACTCCTCCGAGGCCTCGGGGGCTACACCCAGCGGGTGCGCTCGCGCGCCCCCGCCGGAGAACATAGCCTCCGAGACAAGCAAGCACCCTCTCCAAACACGTATAAGCCCTCGGAGGAGTGCTCACACTCCTCCGAGGCCTCGGGGGCTACACCCGCCGGGTGCACTTGCGCGCACCTAGCTTAGGAAAGCCCGAAACACCTAACAACGTGCCCGGCAGAAGCCTAGCTTAAAGCCACAACCTTCGAACGAGTGCACCCACTCCTTCGAAGGTTCGGGGGCTACTGTCGGGTACCAAAATTAGGGCCCCCCAAACAGATCGCATAAATCAGGCCCAACAGACGCAAAACCAGGCCACGCGACAAAGCACGGCCCACCAAGGCCAAACACACTGCTCTCCGTTTCGTTCAAGCCTCTCCACTGAGGCCTCGGACGGGCGCTAACTTTCCGCCTCGACCGAGGCCACCCCGCCGAGGCCTCGGACGAGCTCCCGCTTTCCGCCTCGGCCGAGCCCTCCCAGCTGAGGCCTCAGACGAGCGCACACATCTCCGTCTCGCCCGAGCCCGCACACCGAGGCCTCGGACGAGCCTCCGCTCTCCGTCCCGCCTGAGTCCCTCCATCTAGGCCTCGGACGAGGCGTGCCGCACTTTTTGGTCAAACCAGTCCTCCGACTTGACGTATATCCGCCGCCCACCTCTCTACAGTACTTGTCAGGGTGACACTGCCCCTTGGCAGGGGATGGGAGGCGTCCTGTCACTGCTCTCGCCCGCGCTCAGGATCACGTTATCCTCACAGCGGTGGCCGTGCCTGCCACGGTGAGGGACTATGTCGCCTAACTTCTCTGCCAGGTCAAGTCGCCGAAGCCTCGGGGCGCCGACTACCACGCCAAGGGCCGTCATCCAGCGTCATCCTCCGTACGGGAGTCAGGTCAGGTAGGACGCCGGTCAAACAACAGTCCCTCCTAGGTTTTCTGAGCCCGGGATGGGCGGCGACAGCCCCGATGACCGTCTTCTCCTGTGCCAACCACACCGTGTACGGCAGCAAGCGCTGAGGCCCTCCGAGCCTCAGAACCAAGGCGAGTCAAAGCTACAGCATGCTACAGGGCTTGGACACGTCTCCCGCAATGTCTCCATCGACCTCCACAGGGACAGCCGTCCTCTCCATCGTCAGGATTAGGGGATACGACTCCTCACGACTACGAACATGCTCTACAGTGCCGGCGCCCACTCCGGGACCTCGGCACAAGGAAGGCGGCGGGCTCCAAGGCCTCAGATCAGGGAAGGGAGGCGCTCACAGCCTTTTTCACGTACACAGGCACCCTTTGTAAACCCTATCCTCCTCTTGTGGCTATAAAAGGGGAGGACCGGGCCCCTTATCGGGGGGCTCACACAAGCACGATATTGGCACTCGCCTCAATCACTCACGAGACTTGGGACCATCTCCCTCTCTCAACCGCTTGTACACCCCTATCTACAAGCACTTCGGTGCAAGATAATACAAGTCTTCCTCCCCCCCACTAGACGTAGGGCCTTCTCTTGCCCGAACCAGTATAAACCCTTGTGTGCATCTTACACACCTTCCGGAGTTGGGAGCACGCACCACAAATTTACTTGTTGGTGCTAGGACCGCTAATTCTATCACTGATATGTGGTAAAGGTAAATCAAGAGAAGGTTCTAGTATTGCATTAATAGCATCATTGGTGGGCAAATTCAGCATCTCAAAAGAGCTCTTACCTGAGACAGTTACCTGTTCTTTCTCTATTACCTTGTCCTCTTTCTTGGATACATGCTGCAAACTATTAGTTTCAACAAGAGACAAAGCAATATCTTTATTTTGTAAAAATTCAGATTTAGATGAAGATATCTTAACATCTGAAATAACCCATTCTTTTCTAAAAGGCTCATTCTTTCTTCTTTCCACTCTCATAAGATCTTCTCTTAAAATTTCAGCAGCGGTCATAGGTATGAGAGTAATGTTTCTACCATTGTATTTGAATGAATATTTATTAGCAATCATATTGTGCATAACCTTATTTTCAGATATCCATGGTTTACCAAATAGCAATTGACAATATTGCATCGGTACTATATCAAATTCTGCACTATCCTTATAAGTACCAATGGAAAACTCAATGCGTGCAATTTCAGTTACCTTTATCTTATCCCAAGAATTCACCCATTTGATGTAGTATGGATATGGATGTGGTCTTATGGTCAAGCCAAGCTTCTCGACCAACTCTAAGCTTGCAAGGTTGTTGCATGTCTTGCCATCTATCATAACACAACAACGTCGATCCTTCACAGCAAAGTATGTTTGGAACACGTTGTTGAACTTGTTTTGCTCCGTCTTCTTCATTTGAGAACTGAGTACTTGTTGTGCAAGTTCCATAGTACGTGTGGGAGTTGGCGATGAAGACGTCCCCACTTTTGCAATTATTTCATCTATCCTTGTGGAGAACTCATCCCTAAATTTCTGCAAGTCAAACTTAAAAAGAATTTCGTTGTTTGACATTGTTAGCAATAAAAATAATTCCCTATCAGTTATTTATGGGTCGGTGGAATCACGCTCTAACACGCCTTACCAAATTCTTACAAGTGTTCTTACCAAAGCAAGACAGTGGACCGTACAACCAGTGGCTGGTTCGTGAAACCTGTGAGGATGTGGCACCAAAATTGCAAGGGTCTTTTTCTATACTGATCTGAAGTATATGTGGAACTTGGAAGGCACATAAAGAGACAAATTTATATATGTGGCACACAATTTAGTAACAGATAGCAATATTGAATAAACGTCCAAAGCACTTGTCCTAGTTGCTGGCCTATGCGTGTCCCTAACACCAATTATGATAAACAAGGGAGTGAAACAAGGATAAAAAGAATAATTATGAATGAAGCCAATAGACATGAACAAGGCAAAGGCACCACATAAAATAGAGCAATTAGTTATTCCTTATGTGCTCCTATTCTCTTCTCTTTTCTTTTACTATTTTTTTTATTTTTATACAAACTTTTTCTTTTGTTCTTTTGATATTTTTTTCTCAGTAAGGAGCACACAAGAACAAACCACAAAAAATTTGAGCTCAATTGGATAAAAGAGGTGGTGTATAGAAAATAAGTATTGTGTTCTCAAAATAACACCAAAATTTGTGGGCCCGAAAACTCGATTTTGCTGATTGAATTTCGCAAATTTAATTTTTGCGAACCCAGCCTTGCTGGGATGAAACAAATCTAAAATTTTGTGGTGTTCTCCGTAGATATAAAATTCACCCCGTTTCGAGTTTGGACGAAAAAGTTATGACTGTTTTAAGGTAGGCAGTCCAAATCAGAGTTTTATGTGGACACAAGATGCAAATCGATGATGATATACAATGGTTGCGGGTGGAGGGATCAACACAAATTAGAGAAGAACACGATCTAAACCAGTAATAAGACGTTGACCTAGGACACAAACTCAATACAACGAACTCTGAAACTAAATTATGCAAAGGCTATGGCGTGGCTGGCTCTAGAATGGAAAACAATTATGGCCGTGGATTATGGGATGAAAACGAAACATGAACTAAGCGATAACTTCGAACCTGATGGTATACCTTAAGCTCTGAATACCACTTGATGGGGGCGTGATTCCCGATCTTCCGTCGGGTTCAAGATAACTATCGATTTGGTCGGAGAGCGACACACCGATCCGGTTTTGGATCACAAAGACCAACCCCGCAACCTTAGCACCACGTCTCCTCACGGTTATCAACTGTGTCATAATCCGATTGACCTCGCCAAGAAGGCTAATCCCTGCTACAAATTGAAGAACACAAGCAAGAACAAGATAATACGCAACTCAAGTGAAGTGACAATTGCAGATATATGATTAAGATCTCAACGTGGGGTTTCACAAACTGATAACGGCGACTGTTCAATGACAGATTGATCTAAAGCAAAACCCAAACCCTAACATAGGCGGCGGCTATTGATTATATGGTCTAAGGGATGTGCAAGCACCCTCATTCATGTCCTCCTTATGGGCCTATACGTTACATGGCCCGACGGCCCAAAAGATTGCAATGCAACGCCGAAACAGATCCTAGACACTCAATTGTTTCGATGATTTCCATTGACTCCGATAGAATTTGGACCTCAAACCAAAGCCATTAGTTATCTTATGAAATTATCTTTCCATCCATATGTGGATCACCGAAAACGGAGTTCGGATGTGTCCTGGGCGTCCGATTTATCACTTGCTGGTCCAGAAGGCCGAGACTGACGCGAACTCGAGTTGGACAGGGCCTCTAGCTTGGCTTGGACGCCCTTGCTGGCCCCCTAAGGTGGTGGCCAAGGAGGTGGACGTCCAAGAGCTTCCTTGGTGTGTTCTCCATCTTCTCGGAACATGCTCCAACTTGGGCTAGGGTCCCAAGTGTGAATATCAAGCCCATGACAATGATGTAGCTCCTAATAGCAACAGCGATAGAATATCTTGATGATTTGGAGGCCTTGCCTACGTGATATTGAGATGGAACCTGATTTATTTGAAAGCTTATCAAATAAGCCTTCCATCAAGTACTCATTGACCTCAATCGCACCCCGGATGGTTGAGTTACGGCCTTCCCAACGAGGTACTATCGGGTCACCGATGAATCTTGATTGCCCTGCACTTTGAGAAATATTTATACCTACAAGCAAATAGGAACATGTACATGTGGAATCAAGTGAGTTACACCAAAAATCACTAAACAAGCTCACCTTATAATCAATGGTTGTATCTGAATGTGTCATGTCCTCATCAGATGCCCTGTGGGGCCGGTCGGCCTAGGCCAAGGTGCTGGGCGGCACCCCCCTGTTCCCTCTCGTGCATAGCCAACTCTCTACCCCCTTCTAGAGTATTCCTCGATAGAATCCCGTAGGTTTAAACCTCATTCAGTTTCGCGATCGTATGCACCCTATAGGATAGATTCAACCCCCTTAGGAAGCCTGCTGTCCATATAAATACGTACCTAGACCCCCCTCAACCTCATACCATCTAAGCCTCCTCTCTCTCATTCAGAGGAAATCCATCTAGTTCTAGTTCTAAGCTCTAGTTCCAATGGCCGGAAGGAGATCGTCGTCTATGGAGCTGACCTCAACAAGATCCTAAAGGATGAGTCGCTAGCCATCGTCCCTACGTAGCCGAAGCCTCTCGCCATCGTCCTGCCGAAGGAGCTAGCTGAAGTGCAACCACGCCGGAGCTATGAGCAAGCCTACTACACTCAAGCTCAACGTACGCTACCTGCGCCTCCTACTAGACTGCTCTTGGAAGGACCATCCAAGGGGAAGCAGATTGCTCTTCCCCGAGGTACTCAGCTTTCAAACCCTAAGCCAGGAGAAGAGCTTGTTAGTATCAAGACTAAAAAAGCTGGAGAGATAGAATGTGCCAAGTACAGGACTCATCTCATGCTTGGTAGAGTTCGTGCTACTGAAGCTCAAGTTCGCTATACAGACAAGAAGCCACCTCCACCAAAGAGAGCTGCACAACCCTCTGCTGCATCAAGCTCTGAGCCTAAGCGTCCAAAGCCTACCCTGGCTATACTTGAGATGAGGATCAGCGCTGTCTCTCAAGTTGTTTCAAGCCTCCAGTCATCCAACATCCTCCAAGTCATCACCATGAGCACCATGACCGCACAGATTGAAGGAAATATTAAGGAGATTTGTGCCCTCAAGAAGGAAAATGAGAAGCTCAAGAACGTGATAGACACTCTTAAAAGAGCGTAGTTACCCTAGATATCTATGTAATAAGGCACAATTAGATCAGTTAGGTTAAAGAAGTCAATTTCCAAAGTTAGGTTATAAGTTAGGTCAGTCGCCCTAAAAGTGGGGCAGTTATCATAGCTCGATTGTTAAAGCATTGGTTATTATAATAAAGTGCCTTATTCTGATTAATGTTTTTAGTTGCTACTATCTACTCTATTTTTATATTTTTAGGATGTGTTTGTCTCCACATGTTTTGCAGAAAAGATTACAGAAAGAACCAGTGTGGGGGAGACACACAGAAACCACAAAAAACAATTCGCTCGGGAAAAATTCATGATTCAGAACAAAATCAACTTAGGACCACGCACGGTGAAGTGGGCCCCGAGGGGGCACCAAGGGGTGCACCCGGCCTCCCTCCTTGGGCTTGGCTGGCTCACCACCTTCCCCTCTCCCTTCTCATTTCGTCCACGGTCAGATTTGAGCCCAATACTATTTTAATACATAAGTTTAACCTATTGTTTTGATTCGAATTGAAAAAATCACATGATAAATCAATTTCTAAAGAGATGAAAAGATTGTTTAATTCAGGACTTCTGAATAAATTCATATAATTCTTTTCCTAGAAGTCATGTTACTATTGGAAACTTATTTATAGGGACCCCGTGATTGCTTAAATTGTTGAGGAGTATGATATAGTAGGATAATAAGATTTCAATTCTTAATGTTCTGTCTTTGGAGAAATTTTATTTTAAAAAAAGTAAAAAGGATTAGCCACACTTCTCCTCTGTAGCAAAAGCAATGTCCTACCAAAGCCATATATTTAGGATAGATAAACTTTCTACATACTCTACTTGCTTGCATTGAGTTTGGTCAATCTTTGTGACCCTAAGAGAGATTTGTCATATTTTTGAATCAAATGCCACATCCACATATGCACTACTCTAATCCGGAGTAGGCACAATCATTTAGTATCTTTTATCAAAAATATTCTGTCCTTACACTGAGAGTGAACACCAAAAATATTCTTATAGGATAGCCAAATAAATGCTCCAAGACTTGTTGTTATCTCTCAATTATCAATTTTTAAAAGAAGGTATGAGCTATGCAAAGAAAGAAAAAAAGAAGAGAAAAAAGAAGAGAAAGGAATAAAAGATAGCTCATACTCTCCCTCTATGTTTCAAAAGAGAGATATTTTTTAAGGAGCAATAGTAGAATTAGGATTATTATATTTCCACCTATTAAAGCTTGTTTCAGTTTTATGACTCATTTCTCTCTGGATCCATTGTTTGACTTTATAATAAATGACAAACAAGTATGATGCAATTATTACCTACCCAAAGATCCACGTAAACTTTTAGATATAGGATAAAGGCTTCAATGTCAATAGCCTTGGTGAGGATCTAGAAATACCATATACAATAGTGATTTGAGAGTGCTATAAAAGGAGAAGGATACGCTATGATTTGTTTCCAAAATTTCCAAACTAATCCTCCTGTGGACATTACTAAAGAAAGGAATGATCTTCCATGCTGTTCTACTTTTCAACTACTCAAAGATTCATGGTAGACACATTGAATTCTGCAGTACATGATTGACTAGGGATGGTTTTATGTTGAATATGTTCCTAAGTTATGTCTTGATTGATCTTCATTCTCTATCATTATTTCTCAACCAACCTTTTCTCGAGGAAGAGTAAAAGCCCAAGTGTGGGGGGAGTTTGTTGACGGTAGATAACATCTATTTTTAACCGTCACTCTTCCTTGCAAATTACAATAATATAATACAATAGAAGGTTATTACTGACAATTTCCATGAGTTTTGGTAAATTATCTGTTTTCCAGGGAATTATCCAGAAAGTGCATAAATAAGGATTAAAGTACATAAAAGCCACGAAACTTAACCGCGACGGAAAATTTCGCCAAAAGGATCAGGAAGGATCTAGAAGACAGCAAAAAAAGCCGAGTCCGAGCCGTGGAAAGGTGGGGCCGGCCTCCCCTGTGGGATCCACCTGTCAGCTTCTGCGTACTTCTCCACCGTTTTTGATGATGCATCTTGGCCCTACGTTAAGTCGGTTTGATCCTAGGTTGATGTTCATCCCATCGGACTATAAATATGGGCTTGTGTCCCCCGAAGAGAGCCAGATCAATGGAGAGCTGAAGAACCAGAAACCCTAATTTCTATCCAGTAGATCTAGGCTAGCAATCAAGAGAGGCTAGTTTAATCTAGAACTAGTTCTTGTTTAGAGATTAGAGAGATAGAGTTGGAGAGTAGAGTTCTGGAGGAATTCCGGCCTGTCGGTGCTTCTTCGCCACCGTATTCTTCAAGATCAACCTCCCTTGCCTAGAGTTCGCATCATGAGATCATTTGGTAGTTAACTTCTAGTTAAAGTAAGTGTTTTGTTCATATTATTCTTCTAGTTTGCAACTCTTACTGAGTACTTTAATATTGATCGCTTCTTGATCTGTGTCTAAATAAGCCTCGAATCCACAACACGTAACAATCAAGATCGACAGATTAGTCGATACGAGCTTGATCGACTGTCTCGGTAGAGATAAGCGTGAAGTGTGAGTGATCACCGAGACAAAGGATCTTTGACATAGTTCTAAGCTTAATCTAATTTATCAATCTTGATTAGACAATGATATTGTTGCAATAAATAAATCAAATAACAAACAATATCGGTATCTTAATGAATCTATTAGATCGCCAATCTAATAGAGCTGATAACTAGCTTATACCTAATTCGCAGTGGGGTCATTAGATGCAGCCATACAAATGAGGTATAAACCGTGGTAATACTTACAAGAAAACCGAAGGTTGGGCTCAACCGATGCAGCTCGATTCGTCGAACGTCTCGCCGAGATCTACTGTACTCCTACTCCTAAGGAGTAGCCGGAGGCCGAAGTTATTGTTGTATTGATTGATTGGATGTCCGATTACAATGGCCAGGGTTTTATATTTATACCCGTGGGCTAATGACTTCTGGCTAACCGACGTATAAAACTTGGGTATCTAAATAAAAAGAAAACAATAAAATACACGGACTCTACGATTTCCTTTCGGGTAGTCCTTCCTACTGAAACTCCCTTGACCGATGTATATATTTTCTTGTTGTTCCAGTCCTGTTGATAAGCACATATAATTCCTTGTCGTATAAGAACACGACGCCCAGCTGGCCTTGTACATGCGTGGATACGATACGTGTCGTTGCCCTTGTTTGATCAACCACGTTGATATCTCTCAGAATCCCACACATGCACAGGTGCAGAACTTCCTCTTCTTTGTACAACTGAGCCTGGATGCCCCCTTCACAGTTGCCTGGTATACGTGTACATGCGTGCACCTCCAACACATCACATCAGCAACCATCAACAAAGATTTCATGTTCCCTTTAATTAGCCGTGCCTTCCTTTTCCCTTTAACTAGATGAATTCCCCGCGCGTTGCCGCGGAAATTTGTGATAAATTTGCTCTCGAAAATAATGATGAATTTCTCTCATATTATTACTATGGAGCAAAGAGTATTCATAACTTTTAAGTATAATTTGGAAACATATCCGTCTAGCTTTTCACTGAACAATTCAAAAAAATATAATAAAACAATATTCATGCAAAACGACGGAGTACTAAAATGGCTACGCATGCAATGCCAAGGTTTTGGAAAAAAGAATTTGAAATTCTCGATCATGCTGTAGGAGATCTCATCACGGGAGGCCCATCAATCCTCACGGCATGAGTAATTCACAGGCCCCTCTGCCACCGCCAAAATCAGAAGCTACCCCTATTCCATCCAATCCCATCCGGAACTCACCAGAAGCGAGTCGCCGCCGCCGCAATACATCAGAGCACCACCTGCTATCATCTGCTAATCTGCTAGTTGCTGGCCTTGACGATGGTCTACATCTGTGCCAGCATGGAGGAGCTGTGAATCGGCTGCGTCGACGCCGATGGAGCCGAACCGGCCATGTCCAAAGCCCTAGCCAGCCACATCCGTGGCAATGGAGGTCCGCTCTCTTTCTCAAAGCGCTCAGGTAAGTGCCAATCGGCTACATCGATGCCAGTGCAGCGGAACTGCCGTGTCTGCACCGGTGGAGCCTCGACCGGCCACGTTTGTGGGGGATCCTCCCCCTTCTCGAAGCGCTCAGGCCGGTGAAGCGACACGATCGTTGGGGAAGGCTAAGCCAGAGCAGAATTTAAAGGGTAACGATTGGAAGAAGAAACGAAGTAGCATGGTGAATGGGCTGCTGGAATGCAAGGAGACCCAATGACTGTTTGCGAACGTATTCAATAGATTGGAAGCGCCAAAACATAACGATGACATCATCTCTGAGCTCTCAACCAATCAGGAGACTGAGAAATAGGCTAGTGGGGGTTAGGATTCTAGAAGTTATAGATTAGCCGTGCCCATGCATGCCTCTGCCTGCTTTCGCCTCTTGCCATATTGTGATGGAATAACCAAAAAGGAATTAATGGTCCTCAATTTGGTTATGGCAAACAGCTGCTAGCCCTTCATCTCCGCGTGACCGGATTAATCAAATAAACCTTTTGCATGAAGTCCGATTTGCATGCAGAATATTTCTTGGCTGGAGAGCTCCGGGACGCAAGCATATCCAAATACACCTCAAAATGTATCAAAAAATATTTTCTCCTTAGCTCATAAATATTTTTTCCTTGTCTTTGACGTCATCGGTTGATCTCCTCCCTCTTAGGGTATAGACTTACTAAATTCTGGTGTCAACACAGGCCCCCCCTTAGTTCGGAGTATGAATTTTAATGCTTCGAACTATTTCAATCTGCTAATCTTTTCTTGAGTCAATTACGTCTGACTTCTTTTGCTTTTAGCTGATTAGGAGTAGGCCCCCTAAGTCTACAATTACAATCAGCTGTCCAAAGGCAATCAGTTTCTCCCTCGTAGATGAAATCTTTGAGGCGGCCTTGCTGGTTACGCATTTATAATTCACTTGTATACCTGTAAAAAGAATGAATCTTCAATACAAGTGGAACTATGTCAATAATAAAAATGTATATGTATGAATCATGTTTATTTTCTCCTTTATGAACTCATTTGGTTGTTGATCAGGAGTTGCTACTATGTTGATTATATCTCAAGAGTATCATGTTTATAACCAAAATTTCTTTTATATTTGAATAAAATGGTACCCTACTCATCCATCTATCACTTCAACCATGGGGCTTTCAATTCTCACTAAGACTTCAAGCAACTGCAAAACAGAACAGCTACTACTAGAGTTTTTATTACTGTATAAAATGGCACCACATATTGCAAAGTCAAAAACCAAACCATAAGGAGATACAAGTCATATACTTAGATCAATAAGTGCAAGTGAATATTTTGTTTCTTTTTATTATTTTTGCACGTGTTATTGTTTCTAATCATTTTAAAACTATGAGGCTATTGGGCCTTCGACCATCTTTTATTTTATTCGGCAGTCACTTGACCCTTTTTTTATTTGGGTGGTCACTTGACCCCTTTTTTTCTCAGTTCTGGTGAACACATTTCCGTCGTTTTTATTTCTGAGTTTGTAGAATAGCCTCATATTTTTAATCAAAGAGAGAATACACATACAAAATATTTATTAATTTATAACGTGTACGTGATTCTTGATCTTAGGACTATGACTATAATCTCAATTAGTGGTCACAACAGTTTGACAAAGCTCAATATGATATTAAGTAAATTTTATTAATTATTTTATGAAATCTCCAGAATTTAAGTGTTTATCAGAATAATGTCATAGCAAATTCCATCCTGATTCATATTCCACAACTACTTTTTAGACAAAGTTCAAACTCTATGCAACCCACAAGATTCAAATATTTTAAGACAAATATTAAACCATTAAACCCAAATCTTAAAGAAATCAAAGTTATAAACTAAACACGGATGAATTATAAAATAGAGCATCTCTTCATCATTTCAATAATGGATAAACTAAACATTTTTCATAACATATAGGAGAGGAATTATATTTTTAGTCCTTTTATCATGTTTCATTTTTTAACTACTCACATGGCATATTCTCCTTATGATAAATTGTTCACAAGTGATAGGAAAAATAAGGAATAAAGAATATAGGGGCCAAGCATAAGTACCTCATTTCTGCATGTGCGCTCTGTTGTTTCCTGGAAACTAACTAAACCGGGGGATCCATTCACGACTGGGGAGATGGCAGCGAGACGAGGCGGCAGGTTGAAACGCACTGAAAACCGCCTCGACTCCCCCCTTGTCCCTAGGGACCTAACCCCTTCCCTTTTATAGCCTCCCGGGCCGTTTGCTCTAAAGAAGGTTCTACCCCCGCGTTGGCGGGCGATCACCTGGCCAGATGGGAAAACCATAGGGGCCTTCCCGTACATCTACTCCACGGCCTCCCCCAAATACGCCCTTCCTAGATGCCACCTGAAAGTCTCCTTTGGCGGGCCCCGTGGGCCTGCCTCGATCGAGAGGAGCTGTAAGACTCAAGCGTGACGGCAAAATTTCGTGACTTGGCACGCGAGGCCGCGCTTCGCCTCCCGTATTCGCGCTCCTCCGCATTCGATGCGTATTATCCAACAATAGCCCCTTGAGGCGCCCTTTCGCACCATGCATGTGGAAGGGCGGGTCATCCCAAAAGCCGCCACCCATGCGGAGGCGAAGCTCGCGGCGATTTTTTTTGCCGCCAACGGTTTTGGGGGCGCGTGCACTTGCGTGGTCGCGTCCGTTCGGATTTCTTGGGGCACATGCGCGCGCGCCTCCTCTAGGGCTATATAAGCCCCTTGCTGGCGGTGGTGGGAGGTCACCCTGGCATTTGTTGTTGGCTGTCCCTTTGTTGCTTTCACAGCTTCGGTGCTTCCCTTCACTTCCGCCCCTTGCATTCGCGTGGCTATTCGCCTTCGCAGTGGTTTCTCCCCTCGCTCGCCTATGCAACTGCAAGGTTGCTTGTAACTCTTGCTTGAGCCACCTATTTCGCTTCCCTTCCCGCTATTCTTTGCTACTTTGCGCTAGTCGATGCTGAAGTTAATTTCGTGTTTGTTATTGGGTGGCCTCTTCCCATTAGCTTTTCTTATTTCGCCTTTTGTCTGTTTAGATGTCCACAGTAGAGACTTCTAGCGGAGGGCGGTTGAGCGGTAGGAGGCTGTGTTGGTAGATGATCTTAGTGAAAGGCAGAATCAAAAGGATGTTTCATCTTCGTCCGAAATGTCTAGTCCGTCTTCATCGAAAACCTCTTCCACTGGGTCATCTTCATCAGAATCGTCTTCGTCTGATGATTCAGAGGGGGAGGGGGACCAGGTTGTTGGATGAGCCTGCGGATCTGGCGTGCCCAAACACCTAGGTGCCGACGAAATGAGCGGACCTGCTGGATCAGGTGGTCCTGAAGATGAAGAGGAAGCTGGCGAATCAGAGTCAGTTGGGACCTGCCCCATGTCTCCCGCTGCCAAAGGAGTATTCCACCTAGGCCGTTCACTCGTGGATTCAAAAGAGCTTGAAAGTTACGTCGTGCGGAGATTCTTGACTGCTTCTGAACCCGTGCCTTTTTACGCTCCCAGCCCTGAGGAAGTTCCGTAGCCGAGACCTTTTGAGGCAGTCATATTTCGCGACTACTTCATGGCTGCCTTGTGATTTCCGCTGGATGACTTCGTTGGAGGGGTCCTTGAGCGCTACAACCTTCAGCTCCATCAGCTTACTCCCAACGCAATTTTGCGCCTGGCAGTATTTTCCTTTGCCATGAAGATGCAAGGCCGAGTTGCTTCCGTTGACGCATTCATGCAATTTTATACTCTACACCGCAGCCCGGCGAAGGCTGATGACGGAACAGTGTGGAATTCAAAGCATATAATTTTGTGCCGAAGACATCTAAGTGAATTGTTGGCATTGCTCATACTTATAGGAACAAGTGCGATCAGTGGCATAGTTTTTGGTTCTATTATCGCGTCTGTTCTGACTCGGATGTTGCCGAGGCGCGTGGCCAGGGTCTTTCATGTGCGTCGCCCCTTGTCTCCGAACTCGTTCCCTAGGTTGGGGACAAGAAACCGCGGTATTTGGCTTGGGCTGCCGGATGCAGCAAGAGCCAAAGCGCATTTACATGGACCGCCCAACTGCAGATGAGCCGGGACCTGGTCGAGGAGTGGATCGCTCTGCGAAAGGCTCCATTATGCTCTGCACATACTTTCCAGTCTTTCATCGAGGTGGACGGCTATGTGCGCCCGGTTTTGACCTGTCGGTGCCCTGAGCAGTTTTCGACCGACGCTTCCTATGTGTGGTCCGTGGAGGAGCGCGCGAATTTGATCTACGGCCCTATTACTTCTCGAGAGGAGAAAGCGAAGCTGGCAGCCCTCAGCGGCCGCAGTCATCTCAACCGCGCCTTCGACATCATGGGGGTGCGGTATGGCGAGCATGCCGGATTCGTATCGGATGCTGGGGAGCCGTCAGTGGTTCTGTGGTGCCCGCTGCCAGTGGGTCTCGTTCGGCCAATGGTAAGGCAAAGAAATGACCAGCGAATGTGCCTACGGATGTACAAATTGGTCATGAGCTGGCGAGACCTGTGAAGAGGAGTCGAAAGGTGTCCTTTGATCCTAGAGTGCCTATCATCGAGATTGATTCGGGGGAGAGGTTCGCTTGATTTGCGTTATTCAGTGTGGTGTCGCCATGGCCTGGTTTCGCTTCCTTGGCTTTGACTTGTGTTTTTGGTTCTTGTTTCTTTTTCAAGATTCGGATTTGGACGAAGGGATGGCATTGACCCAGCCCCGTGCTTCTGGGCATGTTGCATCCGCCTTCAATGGTGACTTGTCGTCCTTTAACATGCCCAATTTTAACAAGTCAAAAAAGCATTCGCAGAAGGGGGACCGCGACGCGGATGATGTGGCCAAAAGGACAAAAGTGATGACCGCGAAGAAGGTTAGGGATACTGAGACCCTGGAGGTCCGCCCGCCAAAGGAACATGATCCGCTTCTAGTGAAGAATAAGGGACCGGACGCAGGTAAGAGCCGCTTCTATCGCGAAAGTCTTCGCGTAACTTAAAAGATGCTTCATACGCAACTCTTGGGTTTTGGCCGTTTGGATCTTTCTGTTTATCCTGGGGACTATGGTGAGCACTGCTTCTACTCCGGATCTGGCTCCTCTGGGGATACCGATCCACGGAAGGAGCGGTCTTATCGACTTGCTCGTGCTCTAGGTACTTCATCTCGCGCGAATTTGGCCTGCAATTTCGATTACTGCGAGATCAGGGTCCTTCTAGATATTGACGAGGGTACGTCGAAGTATGTTGACTTCTGTGCCCGGTCATTGTCCCTCCCCAAAATGGAGCGAGACCTGCTGAAGGTGGACAGTACTTCTCTGGGGGACGCCGCTGCTTATCACGAAGTCAGCGTGAGTGTCACTTTCGCTTCTCTGATCTCGCTGTCTTCCGTTTTCTGGCTGATGCGCTAATGTTGACCTGCGTGCTTACTCTTTGCAGGCTCTTGTTATCTTGTGAACCTTTGCGAAACAAGGGGAGATCATGCGCTGGTCCCTCGAGAGGAAGGTGGAGACCAAGTCCAAGAGGATTAAGGACTTGGAGGAGGAGGTGAAGACGCTCGAACGCGAGAATGACACCGAGAAGAAGAGAGATCTGGAGGCTCGTGTCCAAGAGCTCAAGAAATTTGAGCAGGCTGAGACTCTCCGCAAGGCCGATTTCACCGAGGCTGCGAGAGACGCTGTCTCAAAATATGTCTGGATTGCTTGTTCCCTCGGTGTTGAGGTTGTGCCTCCGAGCGAAAGCAACCCGACCTCTTTTGTTTCTTTGATTCGGGGCGAATTGGAGTCCCTAGAAGGCAACCTGAGTCACACCCACGACTTCACTGCTTCGGTGGCCTTTCGCATCTTGTGCGCTGGTCTTAAGGGTGCACAGTGCGAACATGTCGCTACTGTCGACCTCAGCAATGTGGACAGCTTCTGGAGTGTCTCGCCTGAGGCGAATGCTACAGGGATTTGGTTCTTCGAACAATTCTAGTGTCAGGGCGGTAGCGATCTTGCACTTATGCAGGCGGCCGCCAGCCGGGCCAAGGTTGGTTGTTTCCATTTCGTGCTCTCACATGCTTCGGGTGGTTGCGGTTTCGTTGAGTTTGTGCTTTTGGTTTATGTTTCAATTCGCAGGATGATGCAGAGAAGAACCGATTCATCTCCATGGTGAAGGGGTACATGGCGGAGCACGATGCTCATGAGGTGGAAAGGCGAGGCCCGGATTAGTTGGGGACGCCATCGACTTCAGGCGCTGCTTCTTCGCCAACCGATGCCGATGTGGCCCTGGAAGATGCTGGGGTAGCCGCTGCCGACTGATTGGCCTGCTAACTTGTTTGTCTGCGTGAATGTTGTGCCTGAAACTTGTTGTTTTCTAATAACTATCGATGTATTGTGACTGTTGTGCAAGTTCCCGGTGAGGGCCTGCGCAATCCGAACTTGTTTGGCCGCTGGCGATTTGTCGCGACGGCCTTTATGTGGGAGGCTCCTCCTAGTTTCGTCATTGCCAGAAGTTTCCAGATGCGCGGTTATCCGATGTTGGTAATTTTAACATCACTTTGCGTTAAGTTGTCATCCCTAACATGATGCCAAAAACCAAGGATCAAAATAATCTACACGCAATAACTCTTATAGAATATATCCGCAAGCGCACAGATAATCCTCCCATTGTAGCATTTCACCCGGGAAGTATTCCGAGTATCGTTTATTTATTTTATGCCAAAAGGATAAAGAAACACTTCTATTCATTTGGAGTAAGCAATTTATAAGGACTAAGAAGAATATAAATATGCAGACTTATCATAGCCAATTACATTACACTAATGCGTTAGCAATAAATAGTCAATAATATGATAAATGATAACTGAGTAAATAAGGTAAATGGTATTCTAGAGATAGAATATAGAGACTCACTAAGGTAGTAAAACAATCTCGCGATCTGGCTAGAGTAAAGAAAACCTATGTAATCACTAAATATAAAGTCTACAGCCTACGCCATATTACATATTCTCATCTATAGTATAACCAACTCAGAAAACATCATAAGGAGCATCAACTAATGAGGATTTTAAGACACAAGGGTCACCTCCTTCGCGACCGTGCTCTGCTAGTCCTACGTACGGGGGGTGGACTACAGAGGAACCAACGCAGCTGTCACCTGCGCGGACTACCATACGTCCTGGCACATCAGGGTGCCTCCATAGGTACACAATATATCTAGACACCACGTCTACATAATGCATACCACCTAACTCACTCGAGTACTGAATCAGGCGCTTTACGGTCATACGACAATAATCATCATCAATCACAACTATATCAAATATGCAACTAGAATAAACTAAGAACTGAATAAATAGTAATATAATAAAGTAGAGCAAAGTCATAATGAGATACAAGATAAAATTACCGATCTCCGCATCTAACAGATCTGAATCCCGAGCGTAGCGCCCAACTCTACTTGAACCTTGCAAGATGCCTAAACTAAGAACTTGAAGAACTAGAGCTCTACTTCTAATCTCTGAAAATCCTAACTTCTGTCTACTCTAGACAAATGAAGCAGGAGGAATGAATTGGTTCTCTTCTCAAGGGGGTCCGCCTCTTTATTTATAGCCCTGGGGATGAACGCACGCCCAGCAGATCAAACCGACTTAACCAAGGGCCAAGATGCACCGTGGGAGGCGGTGGAGGAAGCTTCCGAAGGGGGCCAAACCCTAGCTTCAAGGGGCCGGGCGGCGCCATGGTGGGGCCGGCCAAATTTTACCACGGTGTCTGGCAAGGGTCCCGCCGCCCCGGGCGTCTTCTATATCCTTCCCGGTCCAGATGGCGATGTTTTCCGTTGCGGTTAAGTTTTGTGGAAAATATGCACTCTAATCCCTCTTTTAAGCTTTTCTGAATAATTCCCTGAAAAAATGGACAATTCACCAAAACTCGTGGAATTTGTCAGTAATAACCCCTATGTTTCTATTATTGGTTCTTTCCAAGTGATAGTTGACGGTATAAAATGTGTACTTAATGACCGTCAACAATACCCCCCTAAGCTAAGTCTTTGCTAGTCCCTTAGCAAAGTTGACTTGAAATAAAATTCTAGGGTTTCATATGTATAATTCCTAACAAATACTTAAGCAATGAATTTAAAATTCTTCTCCCATTAAATTACATTAGTCTACCTTTCAATCTTATTCTTATTCCGTTCAACCGTGAGGCTTCTTCGAAACTTTAATTAAATCTTGGGTAATTAAAAGATAGAATAATCAAGCAAGTACTATTTATTTCATTCTTTGGTCATGCATTACTCCAGAGTTTTTCTCTTCCTTTTAAGTACGTATATATTATTATTTCGAAAGCAGTGAGAATCTACTAACAAGATTGCAGTGGATTACTAAGCTATACATCATGACTGAATGTGCTAGTGATATAAAAAAATTATATTTTTAAACCCTTACGCAATATTCTCTCTTTTCTGTCTTCCCGAGGAGTGTGGGCTATCTCCCCAAATGATACTTTTTGTACCTATTTTTTTTTTCTCTCAAAGCGGGTGTCTTTGCACCCCTTGTTTTACTCTCTTTCTTTTATTTTGGCACATACCATTTTGATATGGCATCTTTTGGGCTCATACTTCTTTGGTATGGCATCTTTTAATTTTATAGCCCACACTCTCTTTTTAGACTTTTAAGAGAGAATTTGTACATAGAGCAAAACCCTTTTTGTGCATGTGGATTCAGTCATGAATGCATAACAAAATAGTTTACTTAAACCATATTAGCGAGCAATTATTAAATTGCTTTAAATTTGAAAGTGTCCGGAGTTTAGATATCACTCGTAATGAAATAAACAGCAGCTCAAACCTTTTTATATCATATCCGTCAATTACTTTGATTTAATTAAAAGTCTTATGCTACCCACAGATATCGTTTTTAGAATAAATTATCGGGGTAGATAAACTTCATATAATTCACAGAGAATTTTAAATTCAAATACTAAGTAATTGCGGTAATTAATCACTTCATTCATCATCATTTATTCATTTATTTTTTTAATAATGAGCTAAAGAAAACTTCAAGTTCTACTTATCCTACAGCTAAACTGAATAAAAATGATATAATTAAAGACTAAAAGAAATACTCGAATAACTACCGAAATAACTGATAGAGTATATACAAAGGTGAGAGGTACTCACCTAGCGGGGCTCTCCCCCAAAATTTGGATGTCACCGCATTCGATCGTGGTGGAGGTGGCGGCGGGTATCCCAACCGGCCAGATCAAATATTCCAACCCGCTTTGCGCCGATGTTGCCCCCGATGTAATTGCTCGAATCGCTGATCCGCACGGTGTTGCCATTGTTCCTGCTGGTGGAATCTGTTGTCAACCTGGTGTTGCCACTGCTCGTGCTGGTGCAAGGTGTCGTTCATCGCATGCTGTCCCTACTCAATGTTAGTGATATGAATAGATAAAGCTGTAAAATCATTAATGGGAGTCTCAAAATGCTGTTCAGGTGGTCGATAGTAATTGTTTTCGGGTGGTGCATAGAACGGATACGGTCCACCAGTGGTGAAATCCGTATTTCCGCGCAAGACGAAAAGGGACGCACGGCCTCTCCGAAAGTCATTTTCTGTATTATCTGCCTCCTCTGTGGGGGATGTACCCCACCCTGTTGCTGCGGATGATTCTTCTTGTTGATATTTAGGCTGGTCTTCCCATCCTGCATAGGTGGACCATGGCTGATGTGGCTCTTGCGACGCCCCCGGATCATCAAAGTTAGTATAATGAAAATAAGCCGGCCCGGATGGTGTTGGGTCAGCTCCAAAGTGTAATGGGTTCTTGATGCCCCATCGATGCGTCTTGACGGACACCGCCAATATTAGCTCTACTATCTGAAAAAATAAAATTCTTGACAGAATAAATTCCTAACTCCCTGTCAGGCAGCTCATACTCATTAGGATAGTTTTTATAAATTATGATTATTTTATTATTTCGGCGTTTCAACATGTGAGCACGAAAGAAAAAAGTCATAGCCAATGATTCTCAAGGGGCATCGAGATAAAAGTGAGTGTAGCACGTGATAGCAAATCTAGCCCTCAGAGCTAAACGTGTGATCCAGAAGTGAAAGAAATACTGCATTTTCTCATGGAAGGAACAGTTCTCCAATAACTCAACATCATTTTTACAGTGTGGCGCTTTCCTCTTTTTTTAATCATGATATATAATAGATATAGTTCATCCTGTCTTATAGTGTTTAATTCCTCTCTAGGAAAGAAAGTGAAAGCTTTCCATTTAAGCATGAATCTTAGTGTGGGATGCTGGACTTCCTCAGTGGTATATTTCTGTTTCCTTTCTGGTTTCTTTGCAGTGATGCTCTCCCAAAAATCATCTTTGTTAAAATCTTGGAGAACTTCCGCTATATTAACTACACACTGATTTGAAAATCCTAGTGCTATACTGAGAGTTTTCCATCAGAGGGTGAAAGGTTTATTGAACATTTTAAATCTAACATTATCATCATCAAAGTCTAGGGTGCTAATAAATTCTATAGTAAGTAATTTGCTACCCTGCTCAGTGACTTGCCATGCATCTTCCCATCCAACATTTCTAAATATGAGCTCAAACTCGGAATCCATTCCAGTTTCATGGAGCAAAGTGTCATCAAACATTGGAGTATGTGTAAATTCTTTTAGCTTAACCACATTGAATATTTCAGTTTGCAGCCTAAATGGTAATGAAATTTGGTTAATGTTTGTTAACTCATACCTCTCTTCCTGTTGGGAAGAGGATGACGGGTTGTCATACTCGAAAGATGATGGGGGATCGACGTCCATTCCGGAGCTGACAAATGAAGGCACTTGAGATGATGACTGGCTTCGGGTGCTTCGGAAAGAGGGTGCCCTTCCGAGGCTCCTTGCTGCACTCCTGAGTTTCTTGCTCATCTTGCTTGTAGAATGAAGAATACGAAGAACACGGCAAGAACAAACAAGAACACGAAAACTTGAAAAGGATTAGGATTAGCAAATCAAAGAGAAGGGGGAAAGGGATTCCTTTTGATGAACTTGCACTTTGCTTTCCTCTCTTTTCTTTTCCTTGCTAATTAATAATGGATTTGAAAGATTGTAGTGTCGTGTTTGGAAATGAGGAGGAACTGGGTTCTCTGGTATTAAGATGAAGTATTGAGTGAGTGAGAGAAGTGGGAGGCAGAGGAGAGGAAGAGGGGCACCAGCTGGCATGGTGGTGGGGCCAGCCGGCCCCACCTGCTGCCTGCTGGTGCTCTCATTTCCCTGGTGTCGACATTGGTATGTGAGCGATCCAAATGCTAGTCCCTAGATGCTGCTTTCGGTGGCAGGAAAGATTGGGGAGGGAACATGCATGTGAGTGTGATAATTTGAATGAGTGGAGTGTAGTGAATAATTGGTGGGTGAGATGTGATGTGAGGTGATGTGTGTGGGTCCCATATGTCTCCCGTGTTTATACCGTATAATGACACAAGAACGAAAAACCAAATTACTTTTATGAAGCTACGAAAAATTAGAATTCTAATGATGGTATTTTTATAATTTTCTGTCACCAAGTAGATTTCACTAACGGGGGTTTTATGCTCCATTAGTTGTAATTACATGGGGCTTAGGTTTTATTTATGACATGCTTATTTTTATCTCTTTTTAATAATGCAATAGGAAAATATAATATTCAATGCGAGAATTTAAATTACTGGTAAATACCGAGTTACCTCCCGGTGAAGGTTTGGGGTTTTAAGTCCACCGACCCGGACTTTTCCAGTTGAATTATTCTTCAAGATTGATCTCCGCTGTCGGAGAGGTTGCTACATCTTGTTCTTCATGATACTTCAGAGTTTGGCATTGTTCGGGTCTTGGCTTGAATGTGAAATGCTCTTCTTGTCCATTGATGGTGAATATGATTTCTCCAGCTCCGACGTTGATGGTTGTGTTTGCAGTGTTTAGGAATGGTGGCCCGAGGATAAGAGGTATCTTCCTCTCTTCCTGCATATCAAGTACTACAAAATCTACCGGAATGAAAAAGTTGCAGATTTTTATCGGGATATTTTCTGCAATTCCTGCAGGATAGCGGACTGATTGGTCAGCTAGTTGTAGGCACATTGAAGTTGGCGTGAGCGTGGAATGGTTGAGCTTGTCGAAGATTGTCTTGGGCATAACACTGACGCTTGCTCCAAGGTCACATAAGGCGTTCTCGAACATCTGGTTGTCTATTGAACAATTGATAGTAGGGCATCATGGATCCTTCTTCTTGACAGGAGAGGAATTCAGAATTGCCTCACTACACTCTTCCGTTAGCTTGACGACTTCGGTAGAGGGTAGTGGTCCCTTGTGATTGAGGATGGTTCGAAGATATTTTGCGTATGTAGGTACCTGCATGGCATCTAACAACGGAATATTGACATATAATTTCTGAATTACCTCTATAAACTTACTGAATTGGTCATCCATTTTGACGCTTCTCCTTCTTCATGGGAACGGTAAGATAGTAGTATCATGAAAGTCTTATGTTAATTCTTGTTCTTTTGGGTCAACTAGTGGCGAAGGTGTTTCGATATCTTCTTCTCTGTTATCCTTCTCAGCTTCTTCTTCTACCTGCACTAAATGTGGGGGTCTACGTGCCTCTTTTGGATAAGGTGGATCACGTGTAGACTTACCTCCTCTTGTTGATATTCCTTTTGCCTGTTCATGGTTAGTGGCGCATGCAGTAGAGGCTAGATGTGTAATTTGTGATTCTATCTTTTTATTGAATGTTATCTGATCTTTAATTGCTAAAGAGAAATTATCCAATTTTGAATTAATTCCTTCTATTACTTTATCATTAAAAGCAAGCTTCTTATAAATGCTCTCATTAATTCTAGCTTGTTCTAATATTAATTCTCTCAAGGGTGGTTGTCTTTGATTTGAAGAATTATAATTACCTTGGTACTTACCTTGATTTGTTGCCTGAGGTTGACTCCATCCTTGCTTCTTGATGACTGCACTAATATCTTCTGGAGTGAATTTAACTCCTAAATAATCTCCACATTGATTCTGAAAATTGAATGCATCTTGAATGGCTTGACGATCTCTTTTGTAATTATCCCTTTGCTCTAACCAGTTCAACAGTACATCCATCTTGTTTGACAATGCGCATAACTCCTCTGGAACTTCTTCACTCTTATGGCATGTCTGAGTGTTATATGTCCAACTCTGATTTTCTGCTATCTTTGCCATAATATCTTCAGCTCTTCTAGGGGTGAGTGACATAAATGATCCTTCAGCAGTGGCATCCAATTGCTCACATGACCTTTGGGTTAGTTCGTGATAAAATGTTTGCATGAGCAACCACTTTTCCATTCCATGATGTGGGCAGTTTGATATGTATTCTTGAAAACGCTCCCAGGCTCCTGGAACAGGTTCACCTTTCTGCTTCTGAAATCTTTTCTCGTAGGATATTGGTTAGGCTTATTGGGAAAAACTTCTCTAGGAAAGCTTTTGAACATTCTTCCCATGTCTTGACTTGATCTTTATTCTGATAACACCACTGCTTCACCTTTCCTTCTAATGAGAAAGGAAACAAACGAAGTAGCACGACATCTTGAGGAATACCGTGAATGTCAATGGTGTTACCAATCTCCAGAAAATTCTGCAGATGGACAATTGCATCTTTATCCTTCTTTCCACTAAATATAATAGCTTGCACCATTTTGATGAGGCTTGGCTTGATCTCATAGTCATGTTCTTCAAGGTTGAAGGTTGGACCAACGCGAATGTTCTCGATGCTTGGAGCAGAGAATTCACGCAGAGTTTTCTCAGCCATTGCTTCAAAATAATGTAAGACCCTTCTTCCTATGGTTGTTCCTAATAAGAGTTAAAGTACTACAACCAATCCTGCACTTACCATATAAAATAGCTAAACAAAACGCGGGTAAGTCTGCCAAAGCAAAAGGCTATGATCTATTTACAGGTATGTATATTAGAGTTTAATATTTTGTTTTTCCTATAAAATTCCTTATATGAAATTCTAAAAATATATATTCCTGGCAAATCAATAAATCCTTATAAATTATCCTAATGAATAAAATTGCCATTCCCCGGCAACGGCGCCAGAAATGCTTGTTGGTAATTTTAACATCACTTCGCGTTAAGTTGTCATCCCTAACATGATGCCAAAAACCAAGGATCAAAATAATCTACATGCAATAACTCTTATAGAATATATCCGTAAGCGCACAGATAATCCTCCCATTGTAGCATTTCACCCGGAAAGTATTCCGAGTATCGTTTATTTATTTTATGCCAAAAGGATAAAGAAACACCTCTATTCATTTGGAGTAAGCAATTTATAAGGACTAAAAAGAATATAAATGTGCAGACCTATCATAGCCAATTACACTAATGCGTTAGCAATAAATAGTCAATAATATGATGAATGATAACTGAGTAAATGTGGTAAATGGTATTCCAGAGATAGAATATAGAGACTCACTAAAGTAGTAAAACAATCTCGTGATCCGGCTAGAGTAAAGGAAACCTATGTAATCACTAAATATAAAGTCTACAGCCTACGCCATATTACATATTCTCATCTATAGTATAACCAATTCAGAAAACATCATAAGGAGCATCAACTAATGAGGATTTTAAGACACAAGGGTCACCTCCTTCGCGACCGTGCTCTGCTAGTCCTACGTACGGGGGGTGGACTACAGAGAAACCAACGCAAATTGTCACTGCGCGGACTACCACACGTCCTGGCACATCAGGGTGCCTCCGTAGGTACACAATATATCTAGACACCACGTCTACATAATGCAAACCACCTAACTCACTCGAGTACTGAATCAGGCGCTTTATAGTCATACGACAATAATCATCATCAATCACAACTATATCAAATATGCAACTAGAATAAACTAAGAACTGAATAAATAGTAATATAATAAAGTAAAGCAAAGTCATAATGAGATACAAGATAAAATTACCGATCTCCAGACGAACAGATCTGGAATCCCAAGCGTAGCGCCCAACTCTACTTGAACCTTGCAAGATGCCTAAACTAAGAACTTGAAGAACTAGAGCTCTACTTCTAATCTTTGAAAACCCTAACTTCTGTCTACTCTTGACAAATGAAGCAGGAGAAATGAATTGGTTCTCTTTTGAAGGGGGTCTGCCTCTTTATTTATAGCCCGGTGGGATGAACGCACGCCACAGGATCAAACCGACTTAACCAAGGGCCAAGATGCACCGTAGGAGGCGGTGGAGGAAGCTTCCAGAAGGGGAGGGCAAACCCTAGCTTCAGGGGGCCGGGCGGCGCCATGGTGGGGGCCGGGCGGCCCCACTGGTGTCTGGCTGCGGGGTCCCGGCCCCTTCGGGCGTCTTCTAGATCCTTCCCGGTCTAGATGGCGATATTTTCCGTCGCGGTTAAGTTTTGTGGAAAATATACACTCTAATCCCTCTTTTAAGCTTTTCTGAATAATTCCCTGAAAAATGGACAATTCACCAAAACTCGTGGAATTTGTCAGTAATAACCCCTATGTTTCTATTATTGATTCTTTCCAAGTGATAACGGTATAAAATGTGTACTTAATGACCGTCAACATCCGACTTTATGGATTCGCTGTTTCCATGAGCTATGATTGTGGGTTCGAGAAGCAAAGACTTTTTCGCGCGTCTTGATCCTTCTGTTGTGGCAGCCCGGCGTCATGAGCGACGGAGGCGACGCCGTTCCGAAGGTACCTGCCACGTTGCCTCCGAGATTGCACTCTTGGAGCCGAAAGCGGAGCTCGGAGGAGGAAGACGTGGCGGCCGGTGACAGGCGATATTACTACTATTCTTGCTCTTCGTAGCGAATTCCAAGGTTGTTTCTGCGTGTTGGTTTTGGGAATTTGTTAAAAGAATTCATTAGGAGGCCCTTGTTGTTACATGTTTTGTGTTGTTCTCCTATTTTCTCAATTTGTGGTTCACTCACGTTTTTCTGCCCGCTGTTGTCTTGCGCATTTCGCTGAGCCGTTTGGGATTGGGGGATCCACCTCCCGTACCCGCTAACGTGAATTGGGGGTGCGAAAAGGGATCCAGTCAGCCCCTTAGCGATCTCCTTGCTTCACTAGAGAAAGGCGCTACCCCTCATGCCTGCTAGGGCGGTTAGCGAATTAAGAACGCGGAATGGGGGTGGTCGGTCCCTTAGTGGTTTACTTGCCTTTTTGAAAAAAGGTGCCACCCCTCGCATTCGCTGGGGTGGCTGGCAATAGGTGTTTGCGAAAAGGAGCGTAGCCAGCCCTTAGCGAATTCTTTGCTTTTTTAGAAAAAAGGCGCCACCCCCTCACATTCGCTGGGGTGGCTGGCGAAAAGTGATCGCGAAATGGAGCGTAGCCAGCCCCTTGGTGATTTTTTTTTGCTTTTTAAAAAAAGGCGCCACCCCTCACAGTCGATGGGGTGGCTGGCGAAAAGTGATCGTGAAATGGGGCGTAGCTAGGCCCTTGGTGATTTCTTTTGCTTTTTTAGAAAAAGGTACCACCCCTCACATTTGCTAGGGTGCTGGCGAAAAGTGATCACGAAATGGAGCGTTGCTTGCCCCTTGGCGGTTTCTTTTGCTTCTTTAGAAAAAAGGCGCCACCCCTCACATTCGTTGGGGTGGCTGGCGAAAAGTGATCATGAAATGGAGCCTAGCCAACCCCTTGGCGATTTCTTTTGCTTTTTTAGAAAAAAGACGCCACCCCTCACATTCGCTAGGGTGGCTGGCAAAAAGTGATCACGAAATGGAGCGTAGCCAGCCCCTTGGTGATTTCTTTGCTCTTCTAAAGAAAAGGCGCCACCCCTCAATTTCGCTGGGGTGGCTGGCGAAGATTGATTGTGAAATGGTGCGTAGCTGGACTCTCATTGAGGCATTTCACTTGGCGGTGGGTGGGAGGCAGGATGATTGAGCGGTAGCAAGCTTCCAAGGTCCGCGAAAGGCGGCGCCCACTCATGCTTTTTCTTCCTGCATGCCTTCCGTGCCCACTTTCTCTGCTAGGTCCTATCCGCTCCGCGTTCTCCCTTTGCCCTTGACTTGTTGCCGCCGGTTGATATGTTGTAGGTTTCCCAGTGGTTTCATGGGTTTTGAGGGAGGGTGGTTTTTGCGTCTTGCTGTTGTGTTTGCCTGCATGCGGGGGCTTATGAGCTCCCTATTTATGGTTGGTTTTACCATCCTTTTACCCTTTATGCATTTAACGTGGCTCTGGCCCCACCTGCTGCCTAGTGCTGGTTGGGCTGTTTTAATACGTGCTGCTATATATAGGATGGTGTTTAGGCAAGTGAGCTTTAGGTTGTCCTTCTGTTCTGACAACGTGGGATTGGGAGAGTGTCAACGAAGGCTGCAATTCACGGTGGGATATCATCTGGCAGCTGCTTCTCGACGACCATGGAGGTGGGGACCTTAGGGATGAGATAGCATTGGGAAGGCTATGTCTGCCGCAGCCTTTCATTGGCGTGGAAGCCATGCTGCATTGCGCCGTTGAGGGTATGTCTTCTAGCAGGATAGACGAGGTACGGTACCTCGGTGCTGAGTGAAGGCTCCAGTTAATGTTAGTCCCGTGCATATGCCAGGACAAGGATCTTGGGGCGTCTGCTTTTTGCGGTGCTTGTTTGGTCTGTTGTCACTTTTGTACTGTTGATGGTCATTAAACACCAAATATAAGCCTCATCTATTGTATAAAATGATATAAAATGGATTACAAAGCATAGTTGTAGGTTTTGATTCTAACAAGTTCCACGAGTTTTGGTGTTCTCACTTGTGTTGCAGGAGTATGCAATTTTTTATCAAACAAAAGTATCTCAAATAAGTAATTGGACTGCACCATTGCGACGAGCTCATCGAGATGATCGAAACGGACATATCATTTGCTATATTTGGAGCCCAGAATCAAGAGATATCAACTCCAGATCGAAACATACGTCATTGGGCCCTAAAAGGAACAAGAAAACACACAAACGAAGTTGGGCCCGATTGGGCTTGGGCCTAGGCCGCCCGGCATCTCCTCCCATGCCAACCAGCACCCCACTACAGCCTCTCACCTCCGTCCTCTGGAACCTTCCTCCACCGCCTTCAAGGATGCATCTCCACCGTACCTTAAGTCGGTTTGATCAAAGGGCTCACGTTTCTCCCACCGGGCTATAAATACAGGGGCAGACCCCCTCCCTGGGGGCACCATATTACTATGGAGATGTAGAGGCATCTCTCGAATGGATGACCTCTCACCTCTAGAGAATTAGGGCTAGACTTTCCAATGTAGTAGTTCTAGTTGAGAGTTAGGGAGAGCGGAGCTACGTCCGGGTTCTGGAGGAGTCTTCAGAGGAGTCGTCAGAGTTCTGGTATTTGTATCTATTCTTGTAAGACTTATGCTTTAATATATTTATTCTTCTCTATTTACTTTATGCATTACATTTGATTGGTTAGTATAGTTGTTACACTTTAGCATAGGATCTCTGCCTGTATCGGGTGCTCTAGTTATAGATTGTGACTAGAGTAGTAATCGGTAGTGTAGACATAGAGTCTAGGCTATAGGTTACCTAAGATTGCGCCCAACTCTTATGGTTAGTTGTGGTAGCCCCAGAGGTGACAACTCTGTTAGGCCTTCGTATTCCATCACGTCAGAGTTGGTGTTTCGTAGAGATCGTTGGCAGCCTTCCCCAACTACCTTTTTCCTAGTCTTATTCGAGAGTTGGAAAGGTACTGCTGCTCCAAAGTGCTATTGTGTGATTGCTATATCTACCCATGAATTAGTTATATAGAACCAAAGTAATAGAGAAGTATTTAGAAACTTTGAGCTCTCCCGTTGTCCTCTCACTTTAGCTATCTACTCTTTTATCATAGAATTCTCCCATGTATTAATGCGTGTCATTTATGCATAACTCCTATCATTTATCATTTACCCCTACTCTAGTCTAGTTGGTGTACTAAGTTAGTAGATACATGATGCTGAACTATCAATGTCTTTATCCATTGTTTCCCAGAGGTAAAATATAAATAACGATACCTGGAATACTCCCGGTAAAATGCTACAATGGTTTTCTGTGCGCTTGCGGAATCCTTCATATTTTAATTGTGCATAAGAAATACCAACAAGCATTTTTAGCGCCGTTGCCGGGGAAACAATTGGCGTAAAGATTTTAATAATGATCTTGATATCTACTAATCTAGTGTGTCGCTAGCTTTAGTAGGATTACCCTCTATTTTATTGAGTTGTGGAATAGGCAGGATATCAACCGTTCTAGCCTTCTGGCGAAATTCCACAAGAACAAGATAGGGAAGATATTGAAGAACTCAGGGTGCCTGAACATTCAAGATCCATCAACACTGGAGCCC
This sequence comes from Chrysopogon serrulatus, assembly GCA_015844335.1. Taxonomy (NCBI): domain Eukaryota; kingdom Viridiplantae; phylum Streptophyta; class Magnoliopsida; order Poales; family Poaceae; genus Chrysopogon; species Chrysopogon serrulatus. The sequence goes on along the minus strand of JADLZL010001957.1, from coordinate 323,726 downwards.
TGCTATCTCATAGGTATGTATAAACATTTATATATATTCATCTAACCATATGTAGATTGAAGAAAAGTCATCATCACATGAATTCAAAGTTCATCACATGTGACAAACAAAAGATGCTGCACAACTCATAAATTCCATTGTGAGTCATGGTAAGTATGATCAAGAAAGGTGAGAAAGTTTTGCTCATGGACTTTAATTTGATGAGTAGTTATCCTGTTGCATTCCACTTGCATATTTACTTTGAATAATCCCTATATCTACTCCATCTCGTATCAAATCCATAGCATGTTTAGTTTTTTGCACACATGCATGTCACTTGCATCTCTACTTAAAAATAAAAAAGAAATTCTCATCATACATAATCATGCTTTTATCTCTTTGAGTAAATCTCTATATGCTCTCATTCTACCTTTGTTTTCTATAGTATGCTTTGGTTTGGAAGTACTCGCCATACTTCTATAGGCTTTTAAATTGAGCATGGTGCTTAGGTTAAATAGCCTACCTTAATCAAATTAGACATGGAGTTTGGTTTGGTTATTGAACTAGAAATTATTGTAGTAGACATTGGATATTTCATTAGACTAACCCCTACAGGAAACTCTCAAAATCTATTCGGGTAAGTCAAGAGATGAACTCACATCAAAGATGAACTAAGACGTATGATAAACTCCAATAACTTTGCACAAAAGGAAGACACAGCTCATTCTTCATGGAAGAACTGTAAGTATCAAAGTTTATTCATTTAATCTTTTGTTGCAAGTACCTTTGCCTTGAACCATATAAAAGTGCAGCTACCAACAAGATTTGTTAAAAGAAATCTATGCTAAAGTAATCCTAAAAGCCCATCCTTTTATTAGCATAGAAGAAATCCACATAAAATTATGGACCATAACCCATATTCCAAACTTGTTGCAATCATTCGGGTATGTGTCCACTAACATTTATGCAGGAAAGAAAGAATAAATGTCTATTCATGGTTCAAAACAAAAAGGAAGGAGAACAAGTGTATAAAAAGTACCAAGATGGAAAGAAATTGATGAAAACACTTCAACACCTTCTACACTTCACCATGATAGTGGACCAATCACCCTGCAAGACATAATGTACATTTATCCAAGCCTCATGCAACTTTAAACTACATTTAACATCTTATACCATGTTGCTAATTGTCTTGGTTATCTTTACCATATGTCATGTTTAATTTGCTAAAACTTAAAATAAATGAAATACTCTATTAGTTCACCTACATATTCTTGGTTCTATTTGAATAAATATCTTTAGTCTTTTGAACTTCCTTACTCTATTATAAGTATGCTTTAGAATACTACTCAAACATTATAACATCAAAGCATATTTGTATAAGAATTTGGTTGTATATATAGACTATCCACTCCTGTATAAAAAAATATTTAAATCATATTAGGAAACTTTATAGAATCAAATCAAGGTTACATGTATTCTTCAAAATAATATCTTTGTCTTAATCTTGTTTAAAAATTTGAAATAATGGTGAATCATTTAAAATATAGACTACAAGTTAATCTTTAACTTCTTGGCAAACATTATCCATACCTTAAATAAATAGTATATTCCTTCGAGTATATGTAGTCTACTAATCCCTTGTAGAGAAAAAATAATGAGAGAAGCAGAAGTTTAGAAGAGTGAGAAAGAAGTACAACATATGAGACAAAATGCTAATAAACAACTCAAGATAGAAGGAAGGAAAAGACCATTGAAATTCATCTACCCTTTACCACATGGTGTCATCATGCTCTAATAATAAAGGTAACATCTTAAAAGTAAGTGGTCATCATTTCCTCTTGATCTTTGAGTACACATCATAGCATTATTGTCTTGATCTCAATCTTAACCAAATGAGCTCAAATATGATATATTTTTGGAAGATGATAGTCATCATGTTAATCTTGATATCCTATAAAGATGAACAATCCTTCCATAGGTTAAGTAACTCTACTCCTTTATCTCATAAACTTAAACGCCATATTTATATTTTTGATATTCTCACCCAAGATGTAAATGAACAATATGAAAAGACATCAATCTTATTGTGCTAACGTTAGAGAATAAATAAATTTCTAGTTCTGTTGGTGTTTTGCCACCAATAGAGCCCATGCACTTGATCTCTTCCTTGTCTTTATGAGCATAACACACTTCAAACAAAGTGTGGAGAGATTCTCCAAATTCTATAAGTGGAAGTTCTAAACCAGTAACAATGATGCACATAAGATTGGCTTTGAGATGCTAATAAAAAGAAAAGAAGAAGGTGGCACCACCATTGGAAGCGCCACTAGTGGAGAGACCACCTCAATCCTCATCCTTAGAAGCAAATTGAAGTACTCAATTAATGAACCACTGCAAGGAGGAGTCTAGTCCGAAGGACTCAAAACATTGAACCCTCACCGGGAGGTAACATCGGTAGTTATCCATATTTACTTTCGTGCATTGCATGATTTATTCTCTTTTTAGCATATTTACTCTTCTATATTAGTATTGCATAGAAAACAAATAAAAATAAATAGGCATGTATTAGGCTGAATTCATCTTAAAAACTTGAAGCCCCCATAAGAATCCCTTGCGGTATAAAAGCCTGTAGGAGTTTTCACTATGGTGGTATCAAAATATCAAAAATATCATGCATACATATTTTGCTTTTCTGTATACAAAAAAATAGAAAAATCTACAAATACTAGATGAGCATCCTGCTGTAATCTTTGCCACTTGGAAAGTATTTCTAAAGTTCCATAACACCCAATCCTTGAAATAGCTAACCACAAACTGTTTTATCCTAATCTGTTCCACAAGTTTTAGTGTTTTGCGAGAGCTTTTGCCAGGATGACTTCAGAGCTAGTTTACCCAGGGGCCCACATCTTGACTCCTTGTTGTACACCTTTCCAACATACAGTTACCCACTGTGTGAAGGAAGTAACTTCTCGAAGGATTAAGATCGAGATGTTCTTGGCAACACTTCCTCTTATAAGCATGAGCTCCTCCATGAGGATCACTCAGTTTCAATGCTCAACCATGACAACAACTAGCTTGGGGGAAGGCATCCCCTAGTTATCAGGTAAGTATATCTATACGATTATTAAGTCAGTCTTAAAGTCATAAAATACCAAAAATATATGAGCACATAAAGGTTCACCATAGTATCATAAGAAAATCTAAAAAAACTAAAAATATAAGGGCACATAAAGGTCCATATTTATTGAGTCTTAGTGAGTCTTTAAAATATAAAAGCAAATAAAATAAGTGTCTAGTTATGAGTCAATAAATAGGAAAGTTCTAGAGATGATCTTAAAGGATAAAAGTGATAGCTCTTAAAGTACCTAGTTGCTGGACTTAAGTTTTCTCAAGTTTTAGCTTACACTGTTTTGACATGAAGATTTTCTTTGAGCCTAAGACTTGTGGGTTGTATATGCTTGAGCTAAGTCTAGGTGATTGATTGATATGATTGAAAAGGTTTGAGCTACAGTTTATTTTGTTCTAAGTGACACTAAAGTTCTAGAGATTTCTTTTGAAAAATTCAAAACCTTACATGATGAGCTCTTGTATGACAAAGCTTACATTCCTACCAAAGCCAAACATGATATCTAGCCTAGATAAATAACTTCCACATATACGCTGTTTGTCTTGCATTGAGTTTTGTCAACCTATGTGACCCTTGTGAGAGATTTGTCATACTCTTGAATCAAGATCCACTTCCACTCCACCTACATATGCACTACTCTACATTGGAGTAGGTGCAACAACATACCATTCCTTTCTGTCCATCGAAAAATGTTTTACTCCTACAGTGGGAGTAAACACTAAAAATATTCTTGTTAGGATAGCCACCAAATAAATGCTCCAAGTTCTTGTTGTTATCTCTCAAAAATCTATAGTGCCAAAAGGAGGTGTGAGCTATGCACAAGTTATTTTAAAAAAAATAGAAAATAAAAAAGGGAGTTGAAAAAAGGACAAGTGTCCGAAATATTAAAACAATGGGTACTTAGATGCCTGCCTCCCTAAAAAAGAAAAAAAGAAAAAAAGAAAGAAAAGGATAAGATAGCTCATACTCTCTGGCCAAATTTCAAATTCAAAAGAGAGATATATCTTCAAGGAGCAAAGTAAAATTAGGTTTCACCACTTCCACCAAATATCCACCATATCCATACACTTGCACATCTTGATTCGATTGCATGACTTATTTCTCTGTGGATCCATTGTTTGACTTTACAATATGTGCATTGCAAGTTTGCTCTTTCATGTTTTCTCCACACCTATAAGCTCCATATAAGCCTTAGTTGTAGGAAGAAAAGAAAGGCATAACATCATTACTGCCTTGGTGAGAATCCACAAATACATATATACTGAGAGATTTGAGAGTGTCATACAAAGAAAGCTCTGAGTTTTATTTAAAAACTTATAAAAACTCTAAAATGATAGTTAAATGAAGAGCTTGAGACATAGTGCTTGGCTGGATCTTTCTATCTTTCGATTGCTCAAGACCCAAGTAAAAGCTAAGAAGCCCCATGGTCAAGGGTAATATGAGTAAGTTTGAATATTAGCTCAGTTTTGCTTAAACCTAAAGGAGAATTTTTGTCTAAATACAGATATATTTTGAGGGGCCATAAAAGAAAGTTGCTAAGAACAAATAGACATCAATAATGATTTTTAAGATTAGCTTTCCTAGGGACTAGCAAAGGTTAAGCCTGGGGGAGCTTGTTGATGGTCATTAAACACCAAATATAATCCTTATCTATTGTATAAAATGATATAAAATGGATTACAAAGCATAGTTGTAGGTTTTGATTCTAACAAGTTCCATGAGTTTTGGTGTTCTCACTTGTATTGCAGGAGTATGCAATTTTCTATCAAACAAAAGTATCTCAAATAAGTAATTAGACTACACCATTCCGACGGGCTCATCGAGACGATCGAAACGGACATGTCATTTGCTATATTGGAGCCTAGAATCAAGAGATATCAACTCTAGATCAAAACATACGTCATTAGGCCCTAAAAGGAACAAGAAAACACACAAACGAAGTTGGGCCCGATTGGGCTTGGGCCTAGGCCGCCCGGCATCTCCTCCCATGCCAGCCGACACCCCACTATGGCCTCTCGCCTCCGTCTTCTAGAACCTTCCTCCACCGCCTTCAAGGATGCATCTCCACCGTACCTTAAGTCGGTTTGATCAAAGGGCTCACGTTTCTCCCACCGGGCTATAAATATAGGGGCAGGCCCCCTCCCTGGGGGCACCATATTATTATGGAGATGTAGAGGCATCCCTCGAATGGATGACCTCTCATCTCTAGAGAATTAGGGCTAAACTTTCCAATGTAGTAGTTCTAGTTGAGAGTTAGGGAGAGCGGAGCTACGTCCGGGTTCTAGAGGAGTCTTCAGAGGAGTCGTCAGAGTTCTGGTATTTGTATCTATTCTTGTAAGACTTATGCTTTAATATATTTATTCTTCTCTGTTTACTTTATGCATTACATTTGATTGGTTAGTATAGTTGTTATACTTTAGCATAGGATGTCCGCCTGTATCGGGTGCTCTAGCTATAGATCGTGACTAGAGTAGTAATCGGTAGTGTAGATATGGAGTCTAGGCTATAGGTTACCTGAGATTGTGCCCAACTCTTACGGTTAGTTGTGGTAGCCCTAGAGGTGACAACTCTGTTAGGCCTTCGTATTCCATCACGTCGGAGTTGGTGTTTCATAGAGCTCGTTGGCAGCCTTCCCCAACTACCTTTTTTCCCAGTCTTATTCGAGAGTTGGAAAGGTACTGCTGCTCCAAAGTGCTATTGTGTGATTGCTATATCTACCCATGAATTAGTTATATAGAACCAAAGTAATAGAAAAGTATTTAGGCATCCTAATCGGCTTCCACCAGAAACATTTCCATGTCCCACCGGTCTCAATTTCATTTCCTTTCTTTCCATTCCATCAGAGCCACATCTTATCATCATCTTTAAAACATTTCTTTTAAAACCTATGTTATTAAGCATAGGCTAAGCATCACTACACATTTATAAATAAAACAGGTATCGTGGATGATATAACAATAGCAAGGAAGGTAAATGCATCAATATAGGATATCACTCAACTCCTATTCACCTAATGCATCATCTTATAAGCATAAAGTTATTAAAGCTTTGTAAAACACAAGGAAAGGTTTAAATGCATCCGGGGCTTGCTTGGTCGATAAAGAAGTCGGGCTCCGACGAGAAACCACCAAGATCGGAACTCACTCCTTTAACCTGACTCACTTCACCAACAACAGGAGCTGGATCGACAACTCCTTCTTCAGACCCCTCAACTATGCGATAACAACATATGATCATGATGTGTATAAAATGTAACATGAATATGCGATGGTAATGCAGTGGTAGCTAACAACGTAGGGACAACCCTTCTCCTGAGGTGATGGTAACAGGGTCTTAACAAAGACCTGCATCAAGCCACCCCGATGGACTGCTATCGGAAAGGTGACGAAGATATGCATACCACCCTTTGAACTAACGACGACGACATCTTACTTACTAAGATCTGCATGCCACCATTGCAAGGATGATGGTCTTGCCAGTGAGAGTCACTCCTAACAACTTGCAGCGTCGTCGGATACACTAACACAAATAATTGACGCAGTGCCGAGGGTCATTATGGTTAATGACCTTGGGTCATCACTCAATTCCAAAGTCACACAACCCTAAAGTGATTAAGGTCAACTATCAAGATTATTAACCAATTTTATTAATCACCTAGTGAGACACCAAGGTATGACTTACAAGCTACACAAGTGCAACTAAGGTTACTACTTGAGTTATAACTAGATCACACAAGCAAGATTAATTACACAGATCAAGAACTACTGTTATGTTAGCATCATCAGACAAAGATAGCATGAAACAAACTTAAACACCTAATTACCATGGGTATCATAAGTAGATAGAAACGCACATAAGCAACATATAGAACATATCACAAACCTATTGGTATAATTAACTTGAGTACAACTTGTCCATTACGGAGAAATTGTAATCAAGGGTCCATCACTAGGGTTTACTTATTTCATAACAAAATTAAAGTTTAACTAGACATGATGGATAAACCTGCATGGATATAACATGTCATTGCCATGGAATATCTAGGGTGAAGCATCCCATGGGCTTCAACCAATCCTCAAGAGCAATCAACATTTAATTAAAACTCTAACCTCCACTAATTAACTAATTAGTTAGTAACTGTACATGTGATCATGATTATTATTAACAAGCATGACCAAGCCATATACCATTTAGGGTGGTAATGCTGCATGGTCTTCAATCAATTCCAAAAGCACTCAATACTAAGTGAGTTTACTTACCCAATTTAATTAATTGATTAACTAATTATCAACTACTTAGGTGACCATAGTTAACATTACACTACACATGCGATGATAACAACTATTACATGATACAATCAAGCCACGAATCAGCAAGTGTGAAGTGATTCATGGTCTTCAAATAATACCAAAAGGGAAACAACACTTAAGTGAAGCATGTCATTACTTAAGCAATTTAATTATTTATTAAGCATACGAGCAACATTATGTATAGACTATACATGAGTTTTCCTTGGGCCAGGGGTGATTAGCTAATCCAGGGTCTCCAAACAATGTCATAAAACATCCAGCAATTAATTAGGAAACTAATTAATTAATTTATTTATTAACCATTTTTACAGTCATTAAACAAGGTGGAAATTAATCATAAAAGCAAACTTGCTCCAAACAGTGCACAAATTTTAGTGGAGGTCACTTTTAACATGAAAAGCTTATTCCTAATTTTTCATATTTTTTGGATTAATAAAACAGCCTACAAAAATCATATACTATGCATTTCTTAATTAAAACATAGAACTATTAAACATAACAGAATTAATTAAGATGGCAAGCATATATTTTTCCATGAAACTAAACATCATAAGGAACACATAGAAATTTAGTTCATACTTTTCTGAGCTCACATTATTTAACTATGAAATAAACAAGAAACCAGTTTTTCACCTTTTCTGAAAATCGAAAGTGGATTAAAATCATTTTTCACTCATCTCCTTTCTACCCTCTCTCACTGACGGCGTGGGGCCGGGTCTGCAGTGACCCAGGGCGGCTTGACCATGGCCTAGCCGGCTGGTACGCGGCAGAGCTCGCCGCCGGCGAGCTCTCCGGCGATGGAGGTGGCACCAACGTGGTCACCATCACCTCGCGCACCTGCCTGGGACCTTGGACGGTCGGATTAGGGCTCAGAAGAGGCACGACGGCGGCTATGGCTGCTCGGTGGCGCTGAGCATGGCGGCACGACGGCGGAAAGCGTACTGCGGCTGCGTTTGGTCACGACAAGGGACGGGGAAACTTCAGGGAGCTCACTGCAACGCATTGATTGCGCTAATTTGGCCGGAGGCGAGGCTGAACAGGGAGGCTCACAGCAAAGGCGGCTATGGCGGCGTTCTGTGGCGGCGCAAGCACGTTCCGGTGGAACCACAGCAGGTGGGGTGGAATTGGTGGGGTGGTGAGCACCAGGAGGAAATGGCGAACTCAATAGTGGTGTTGGTTGGGCTATAGAAGCTCTGGAGGTGGCTGGCGGCGAGCGAGGCGGAGCTCGGCGGCGGAGCACCAGAGTGCGCACGGCGGCAAAGTTGCGTTCCCGCGCGTATACAGTGGTAGAGTGCTCGGGAGCGGGCCGACTATGGTCACCAGCTCAAGGCGGAGCTGCTGGCGAGATTAGTTTGGCAGGAAACTCACCGAATAGGCCTGACCGTGTGCGTAGTGCTCGCGGCGGCGCTCTGGCCGGCGCTGAGGAAGAAGGAGCTCGTGCGGCTCACTCCGACAGCGAGAGGACATGAATAGGAGCTCGGCAAGGACGCAAGGAAATAGCGGAGCTGTGGGCAAAGTTGCAGGAAAGGCGGTGCGGTGAGCTGCACTAATTTGGTTGGCGGAGGGGATCGCCGGAGATGGGGCAGGAAGAAGAAAATATGAGGACGGCGACGGCAGAGTGCTTTGGAATGGATATGGACGAGCAGGAGTATGCCAGCAGCTGCTAGGCGTTTGCCACCGCGGCAGCTGCGTGCCCAGCGCGCGTGCAACGGCCGAGAAGGGCGGTGGCCGTCGGCAAGCAGGCAGGCAGCTGCGTGGCGTTGCTGCTGCCGTCGAGCTGCTGTGCTCTGATTGGCCCGAGTTACTGTAGCACGCCCCCTTTTGCTGTTTTCTTCAAATTTCTCTTAAATTTATATAGCAACATGAAAAACTCCCAAAATAAAAGTTGCTCAAAATTTTGAAATCTACAACTTTGCTTTTGGGACCATCTTGAAATTCTGCTTGGATTTTGAAATATAGAAAAAAAGATGAAAAGGGATTTGAAATTTGGGTTTGGAATTTAAATTCAAATTTGAAATCTAACTTTTGAAATCTCCTTCCTCAAACCCCACTTCGCAAACTCTTCAAAACCATTTCATGATTAAATCATAATTGCATAATTTGAGCTCAGAGATTAGGGTTTTTTACCTAGATTAATTAACAAGCATAGCAAACATAATTACACTCATTAAGCTACACTAATTATCATGGCATGAAAAGCAAGACAAATTACATGGTCAGCATTTCATGTTACTATAACATACCATACCAAGATCTAATATTTACTAAGAAAGAATTATCAAACATGTCATGGAACACTTAGACTTAACATATAATTAACATCTCAAGGCATGCTTATTATATCAACATAGCACTTAAGCATACACAAGATAGGTTTTGGGGTTAACCACTTTTAGAAAACCCTAATTACTTTCCAAGTTGCTTAGGTGTTTAACAAAATCATTAACACATGAGACAAAGCATGATTAGCACTTATCTTAAGCTACCAAGGCATGCTATACATAGAGAAAAACAAACCCGATGATTAACACTTGTTTTATTATTAACATAACTAGTAACATATTAAACTTTATTTAAGATCATTAAGCTAGGTTAACATTATTAAGCACTTTTGAATAAACTTTTTAGTAATTACTTAGTAAAGTTCAACCCAACTAGTGGCATACTTTCAAAGTGCAAACTTTGTACTTTGAAACTAAACCAAAGGTGGTCAAGTTTTATTTATAAAATTGATTATGGTTAGCTCCTCAAAGTCAAAAATGACAATTCTTATCACACACTTAACCACTGGAGTTAAGAGAAGGATAAGGATTTGAAATTCAAACTTTGATTCCTTCTTTGTCATTAAGAACTTGGAGAACATGGTTAACCTTTTGAAGCATGTTAGCCAAGCACTTAATCACACCAAGGTTGATTTTATGTTGGAAAATTTTATAGCCCTATTAAGCATCTAGATTTAAGAAAAAGAATTAACAAACACATAATCAAGGTTTAATCTAGGGCTCAAACAACCTAGAACTGTAAATCCATTTTAATTATCACATGTCATAGTTATCTATTCATGAATGCTTTGCAATGCATATGATGACATGGCAAGTTTTAGTTAGCGTAACACCAGGGGTGTTACAACTGCTTGGCATAACTTTGCTTGCAGATAGGATGTACCAATGTTTAAATTAGGCTGAAGTTTACCTAGGCCTTCCAAGACGAGGACAATGGGGCGCAACTCATCTCCGATATCTAGAATCGGGTCGGGTTGCAATTGGTTTGCTGCATGCTGTTGATGGCTGTTAATTACCAAATCTATAGGTCAACCAAACACCAAATAGGGTACAATTGAGATCACTAATGTAGGAATAAGGATTACACTGACCGAATTCTACAAGACCGAATTCCACAAGTTTTGGTGTTTCACTGTTTCTACAGGTATAAACCAAAAAAGACGCAATCCTAGAAGCATATCGGAGCGTAGAATGCACAAATGGACAGCACGTCAATGCAAGAACATTCTAGAAAAGACCAGAAGGCAGTGCACCCAAGGGGAGGCTAAGTGGGCCTCAGGTGGGACCGATCGGTCCCACCCCAGACCACCAGTCTGCCTAGGGGCCCACTCGTGGCCCGCTTCGTCCAGGTTGCTCCACCGCCTTTGAGGAGAAATCTTAGCCGCCCACCAAAGTCGGTTTGATCCGATGGCTCACGTTCATCCCACCAGGCTATAACAGAACGGCAGGACCCCCCAGGAGGAGAGCCCAAGAAACCCTAATTTATTAGTTCCCCTCTTAGAGTGAGCGAAGGGTTCCATCCTCAGAGAATTAGAATAGAACTCTAATGCTTCAAGTTCTAGTTAGACATTAGCTAGCAAGGTTTAAGTAGAGTTGAGCTACGCTCAGAATTCTAGATTCATCATCCGGAGGCTTTGTATCCCCCTTTTCATTATGACTTTGTTCTTAATTATTATGTTTTAGTTTATTAAGTTCCTAGTTTATTCTAGTGTTTTGCTTGATATAGTATTGCTTGATGATGAACTATCTCATATGATCGTAAAGCGCTTAGCTCATTACTCAAGTGGGTTAAGTGGTCGATATTATGTAAGCGTGGTGCTTAGATATTATCTACCTTGAATGCACCTTTTAGGCCAGGTTTGGTGGTAGATCGCGGGTGTGACAATCCTATTAAGTCCTATGTATTCCCCCCCGGTTTATAAGACTAGCAGAACGTGGTTGCGAAGGAGGAGCGTGCTATATTCACAAACCTCCCTAGTGATGTTCCTTGTGGGTACTTTACATTCATCAATGCTATAGATGCGAATAATATGCTAGAGTAGATGCAAAGACTTAGTAAATATGACACTAACCCCTGCATAAGTATGTCCTTGTCATGTTGATTCTATCTAAGTATGTATACATATCAATATTCTCTAGCTGTCCTTTCCTATGGGATTAAATAAATACGACAAATGGGTTGACTCCCTATAAAATGCTATAATGGTCTTTCATCTGTGCGCTTGTGGATACCATATTTATTTATTCAAAGATAGTTGCAAGAGTTAATACCACACATCTTGATGCCACTGCTGGGGATCACAACCTGGTGTTTTACATAGTGACGTTAAGAGGTGTCAACAAGTATTTTTGGCGCCATTGCCGGGGAAAGGCTAAGCTATAAAGAGATATTGATCAAATGCATACTTATAGATGGAATCATGACTAGGCACCTCTGCTTAAGCAGGCTTACCCTTGTTTGTCTTTGTCTATATACAGGGTATTGCAAGATTTGTCTTGATTCATCATCATCCTTCATCAATCACAATCAAACCAATCAAGAGACAACTTCACACAAGTTTTTGAGCCATGGCTGACAAGACTCTGCGAGAGTTCTCTGCTCCGAGCATGAAGGACATTCGCACTGGACCAATACTTCCAACTCACAATCTTGAGTTTGAGCTCAAGCCAAGTCTCATCATCAAGAACATTACTCAAGACATTATACTTCTTCGTTTGTTCCCATTCTCACTAACTGGAAAAGTGTTGACAATGGATAGCGTCAACTTTTTATATATCAAAAGGCATGAGAAACACATCAATATCTAGAAGGCTAGGGTTTCATCTAACAATTTCCACGAGTTTTGGCGATTTATCAATTTCTAGGGACTAATCCAAAAAATAGCAAAAAAGGGGGCATAATTAAAACTACATCACAGAATTTTTCATAACTCAAGAATACTCCAAACTACTCTAGAAGGATCCGAAGACACCGGAGCGAAGGGGAGGCGGGCCGCCACCACGTGGGGCCGACCGGCCCACCGCCCAGGCCGGTCGGCACCCCCAGTGGGCCCCACCTATCATCTGTGACCACCTTCCATCGCCTTTGAGGATCAATCTTAGCCCCATGTGAAGTTAGTTTGATCAAACGGCCGTCGTGCATCCCACCGGGCTATATAAACAGGGCCAACCCCCCCCCAAGGCCCCAAGAAAACCCTAATTCATTCAATACCACATTCAAGTCATCTGATGATCAAGTCATCTAGAGTTTAGAAGCCCTAGTTCATCCAGAGCCTTTCTAGTTCATAGTTTAGCTTAGTTGGATCTAGATTGGAGGAAGTCAAGTTCTTCATCGAGCTTGGATTCCCGAAGTTGTCAAGAAGAGAAGAGTTTGGTATAGTTCTTAAGTTCTTTTATTTCTTATTGTAATATTTACGTTTGTAGGATTATTACTAGCAACATTGTTCTTCATCATTATGTTCTTGATTACATTGTTCATTGTCTACTTCAATATGTCTAGTATAGTTAGTTTGGTATTATATTCATGCACTGGTTTGTATAGCGCTCATCTATTCAATTGTATGGTGAGTGGTAGGCAGTATGTAGACATAGTGTCAAGATGCTTTGCTTATCTACGAATATCCTCAGTTGTGCCGGGTAGTGAGGTAGATCGTGGATGTGACAGATCCATTGAGTCCTTTGTAGGCCTCCCCCGTACGGCGGATTGGTAGAGTGAGACTATCTGGTTAAGAGTATATTTATATATATGAGGATCCTGTACTCATCTTTTCCTGTACATTGCTCTGATGTGTTTGGGATTATGGTAGTATTACTTAACGATGATTGTTAGACATACTTGCTCTAGTTAACATAGCTTTGACATTTCTCTATTTTTGGGTTGGACAACTATTGGTATCTGTTAATGCCTACTGAATAATCCGCAAGCGTATGGACACGATGTAGCACTTCACCGAATGAATGGACCTAGTTTTAATATCGAACCCAAAGGAAGATGTGTGAGGGTATTCTAAACTATAACTTAACCACCTGAGTAGCAAACAAGCCTGTAGAAGATAGGGATATAGAGAAGACAACTAAGGCTTCTAATTCAGGCTCTAGTAAGGTATGTCTAGGTTGATTTACTGAGGAATTGGATAGAGGAGCATAGGCAAAACTGTAACCCGACTACCAATTATTCTCCTGCTCGGCCTACCGATAGGATAGTGGGATATAAGATTCAACGGAGCTATAAAGTCACCTCCACGAGCTACCACCAAATCCGGAAGATAGGGTACATCTACGAGTAACGGAGTCTAAGCGCCACGCTTACACTACGAATATTACTCTAACCAAAGAGCTACAAGGATTAAAGTACTTAAAAGAGTTGCAAACCAGTAAAACAAAGTAAACAATGTTACTTACTTGATCTCTGAAGTCGATTCCAAAGCAATCTCAGATACAAACCGTAGAGGTAGCACCGACAGGCCGATACTTACTCCAAAACTCTCTCTTTCAGTCTATCTCTCTATTTCTGATATAGAACTAGCTTCTAGAGGTATAAAACTAGCTCTATCTTAGAATGCTAACTCTAGAGAGGTTGTCCATTTAAGGGACACCTCTCGGGATCCTAACAAGGGTTTCTCGAAAAAGCTCTTCTTCTTTTCAGAATGGATCCTCCTCCCCAGGGAGAGGGTTGCCTCTCCTTTTATAGCCTTGGCGAATCAACATGAGCCCTTGGATCAAACCGATTTTGGCGGACGGTGGAGATTAATCCTCAAAGGCGGTGGAGCAACCAGAGCGAAGCGGGCCATGAGCGGGCCAGGGCCCAGACCGACCGGTCCAAGGCCAGATGGCTGGTCTGGCCTGGTGGCCATTGGTCCTCCCCTTCGGTGCACAGTCTTCTCGTCCCTTCTAGAATTTTCCTGCGTAGCCGTGGCATCCAATCTTGCATTCTATGTTGTATTGTAGCTCAAAAGTGCGTCATTTTCAGTGTATGCCTGCAAAACCACTGATTCACCAAAACTCATGGAATTCGTTAGTCAAAGCCCTACTTCTAGGTAGATGAATTACTTTTGTATCACTTTGGAAGGTTAGTTGACGGTTGGATTTGAACATTAAGAACCGTCAACAACACCCCCACACTTCAGACATAACTCCAGACAAAGATATCAACATAGGTTCATCCCTAGCATACCTGCGCTGTGAGATTCAAAGTGTCTACCATGCAACTTTGGGAGTTGAAAAGCAGAACAGCTGAACAAATTACCTTTATCTCACTGCCGAGTCCATTGGAGATTTTTGCAAGACTTTTGAAATAAAACATAGCTTACCTGCTCCTCAATGTGGTACTCTCAAGTCACTCATTATATGTAGTATTTGTGGATTCTCACTTAGGCATGAATGAGTGAATGCCTTTCCTTGCAACCTACCTCTAATAGGCTTATGTGGAGTTTGAAGGTTTGGCAAGTAGTAGTATACTTACCTTACACGTCACTGAGCCAGCGTAAGAGTCCCAAGGAGAGAGATGTCATACTGCTAGATCAAGATCAAGATGTGCATGTGTGTGGAATATTTGGTGGCTATCCTGATTTTACTATGCTCATACTTTGAAGGATATATCTCTCTTGCTTGAATTGGAGTGCTTGGAGACAATGGGCTACCATAGATTTTTCTTTTCTTTCTTTTCCAGAGAGCTAGGCATCTAAGTGCCTATTATTCTTTTTAACGATTGGACCCTTGTCCATTTTTTCTTTTTAAACTCTCTTTTCTTCTTTTTGCATAGCCCATGTCTTCCTGCACGAAAACTTTTTGCAAGACAGAGATTTCTGATAATGTTAGAGCATAAATGAATGAGATCCTACCAAAAGTCTTTTTGAGTGCGTACTCTCAGTATAAGAGTAGCACATTTTCTATGTGGATGGGAAAAGGTTATGTCTACCCCCAGTGTAGGGATAGTGCATATATGGAGTGTAAGTGGATCTTGATCTTGGGAGTATGATAAATCTCTACAACATGGGTCTCAAAAGCTGACAGAGCTAGTGCAAGACAAGCAACTTATGTAAAAAGCTTATGATCATGTATGGCTCTATAGGCATTTAAAGACCACAAAGGAGTAGCATAGCTATTGTTTTTATGTTTTGAAATAAATGCTCCAATAACTAGGTATAGAAATTTAGGTTTTCATGTTCTACTATCTCGTACTTGTCAACAACTTAAGAGGCATGGGGTCCCTATAAAGAGTTCCCAACAGCGACAAGTTTTATGGGAGATGAATTATGTGATTCTTGCCTTAAGTCATGGCTAAGCTAATCATCCTTGAGGTGCAATCTTGTTTCATTAAAAGATATTCAATTAAGCTCAATGGTAATGTACGAGAGTGTTTTGGAGTGCGTACCTAGTTCCTGTTGTCCTATATGCTTGATTTTCCTTCAGTGTTCCTAGTGAGTTGTCTCCCCCACACTTGTTTCCTATTTTCTTTTATGTGCAACAAGGTGGAGACAAAAACAAACATATATCTAGAGAGAGATGATGGCTCTAAAGACTCAACTTCTTTATTATCGTGAGGCACATTTATTACACAATGAATGAATCGAATCAACTAAGTGAACTAACAAACTAAACTGACTAAACAAACTAGTATTATTATTACATGTGTGCCTACTCGTCTTGATTTCTAGTTCTTCTTCTCTAACTCCTTGACCTTAGCCTTGAGTGTTTTGTGCTTGACATGCAGCTGCTCATACTTGTTCTCTAAGTTTTCCTACGCGCTGCACGGTGGTCCTTAGGACTTTTAGTGCATCTAAAAGGGCTTGGGCCTGGAGGTCTATCCTAGTTTCTAGTGTGGCCATAGTCAGGCGAGGCTGCCTCAGTGCTGGTGCAGTCGTCGCCTTCTTCCTTGGGGGCTCCGGGTTGGTCCCTGGAGGTGAAGTGAACTTCACATTACTTGGATCCACCCGCACACCATCCAAAGTCACTTGGGGCTTCTCGTTGGTGTACTTACCACCAGTCACCATCCCAAACTTAGTGGTGACTCCCAGCAGCCTCTCCCCCTCTCTTGGAGGTAGTAACTTAGTGCCTTGGGGGAGAGCGATGTTGGGTTGACCTGGCTGATGTGGCTTGTCTCCCAGGAGCAGTCGATGAGCTGGTGGAGCGATGGCAGGCCTCTTGATAGCTGGGCGTAGAAGGCCTCCTCCATTGGTGCACCTCGAGGTCGAGCTCAGACGACCCTCTTTGACGGCACCGGGATGATCTCTTTCGGGGGCACGACTGCCAGCTGCTTCAGCGGGATGACCGCTAGTGGAAGGACATCCTCCGGCTCTTCGACTGTGTATGCGTGGTTTGGGCTAGCCATTTGGCAAAGGTGGAGAGGTGGAGAGCTTTCTTGCTATAGGTTGAGAGAGGAGAGCTCTTGGGATGAGAGGAGAATGACCCCAGGGGGTGTTTATATAGTCCTGATGACTTAAGGTAGGGGGCATTCCATCCTAATCTATCCCGATGATCTATCGCGAATAGGCGGCGGCGGATGCGCATCACGGCCGAATATCTGAAACCCTAACGAATCAAGCTACGCACCAGGAGGCGGCGGAGCGAGAGGCGACACCTGGGTAGACCGGCTGGTCTGGGGTGGGACCAGCCGGTCCCACCCTGCCCTGGTTTCCGGTGTCCTTCCGCAGGGTGCATACTTGGCCCGTTATCTCTCCGAATTTTCTCCTGTCGCGGCCCAATTCACGACGGAGGTGGCAGTTTTAATAAATTAGGGAAAAGCTAAAAAATAAATTTCATCTAATTTCTCAGGTGGTCTAGAAGGTTCTAGAAAAATCTTAAGGCATTGGCCATTTACCTTGAATAACGTACCTTCATTGTTTTGAAGTGTAACCGCTCCATGTGATGATGCATTAACCACCGTGAATGGTCCTTCCTTCTTGCTTCAGAGTTTACCATGCCCGAATAACTTCACCCTAGAATTGAATAGTAGTACCTTGTCTCTAGGGCTGAGGCTCTTCTTGATTCTCTTATCATGCCACCTCTTGGTTCTCTCTTTATATATCTTAGTGTTCTAATATGCTTTTTCTCACCATTCATCAAGCTCTGAGAGTTGCATCTTTCTTCTTGCTCCGGCGGCCTGTAAATCCATATTCCATCTCTTGATTGCCTAGTGAGCCTTGAACTCAAGCTCTACTAGTAAGTGATAGGTCTTTCTATAGACAAGTTGATAAGGTGACATGCCAAGAGGTGTCTTGTATGTTGTTACGTATGCCCAAATGCTTCAGGTAGCCTTTCCTTCCAAGCAGTCCCCATCTCGTTGACTGTCTTTTGTAGAATGTTCTTGATTTGCTTATTGGAAGTTTCTGCTTGGCCACTTGTTTGAGGATGGTACGGAGTAGCGACATAATGCTGGATTCCTTGCTTTATCAAATACTTGTGAAAATCCTTGTCAATGAAGTGAGTTCCTCCAACGCTAATCACCATCCTCGGGACACCGAATCTTGGAAAGTCTCATGAAACATCTTCTTGGATTTCTTGGAATTTGCAGCTTTGCATGGCATGACTTCTACCCATTTTGAAATATAATCCACTGCCACAAGAATGTACTCATAGTTGCTTGACTTTGGAAATGGTCCCATATAGTCAATTCCCCAGACATCAAAGAGCTCTATCTAAAGCTTGTTGGTGAGTGGCATGGCATCTCTAGAATTGATATTGCCGTGCCTCTGACATGCTCCACATCTTCAGATGAAGTTCTTGGTGTCTTCATACATGGTTGGCCAAAAGAATCCACTTTGCCAAATTTTTACGTGAGTGCAGAATGCTCCAAAATGACCCCCATATGGTGATGAATGACTTATTTTAATAATCCGCAGTCCTTCTTTAGTTGGTACACACCTCTGGAGTAATCCATCAGAGCATACTCGGAAGAGGTAAGGATCATCCTATATGTGCAGACGGCTTTTATAGATAAGCTTCCTCCTATTTGCCCCTGGTGGTACATATCCTGCAACCATGAAATTGACAATATTTGCGTACCAGAGATCCGATCTGGAGACAGCGTAGAGCATGTCATCTCAGAGAGAGTCATTGATTGGAAGTTCCTGCATATTCTTAAATTGCATTCTAGACAAATGATCGGCAACCGTATTTTCTACTCCCCTTTTATCTTTTATTTCTAAGTCAAATTATTGGAGTAGCAAAATCCATCTTATGAGTTGGGGTATAGCATCTTTCTTAGTGAGCAGGTATTTGAGAGCAGCATGATCAGTGTAAACAATTACCTTTGCTCCTACAAAGTAAGATCTAAACTTATCTATAGCAAAAACAATAGCCAGAAGCTCTTTTTTAGTTGTTGCATAATTAAGTTGAGGTTCTGTCAAAGTTTTGCTAGCATATGCAATTGTGTGATGCTGGAGTTTGTCCCAAAACTGCCCCCACAGCATAATCACTTGCATCTCACATCAATTCAAAAGGCAGCGACCAATCAGGGGGTTGAATGATAGGTACAGAGACGAGCACTTTCTTAAGAGTTTCAAAAGCTTCTAAACATGCATCATCAAATTCAAAGGGAACATCCTTAGCTAGCTGGTTTGTTAGAGGTCTAGCAATGTAAGAAAAGTTATGTATGAACCATCGATAAAAACCTGTATGGCCTAGAAAGCTTCGAATTTCTTTAACATTAATGGGAGGAGGTAGTTGTTCATTCACTTCAATTTTAGCTCTGTCTACCTCTATCCCTCTTTCGGACACTAGGTGTCCAAGCACTATTCCTTCTCTAACCATGAAATGACATTTTTCCCAATTAAGGACTAAGTGCTTTTTCTCACATCTTTGCAAAACCTTATCTAAGTTTTCAAGGCATTTATCAAAAGTTTTTCCATATACAGAAAAGTCATCCATGAAAACTTCCATTATCACTTCAATCATATTAGAAAATATAGACATCATGCATTTTTGAAATGAAGCTAGAGCATTACATAGTCTAAAAGACATTCTAGGTAAGCATAAGTTCCGTATGGACATGTAAAGGTGGTTTTGTTTTGGTCATCTAGATGGATCGGTATTTGATGATATCCTGAACACCCATCAAGAAAACAGAAGAAAGAATGATTTGCCAATCTCTCCAACATCTCATCGATGAAGGGGAGTGGAAAATAATCTTTCTTTGTTGCCTCGTTAAGTTTTCGGTAGTCAATACACATCCACCATCCAGTGATGGTTCTTTGTGGGATTAATTCATTCTTGTCATTTTTAACAACTGTCATGCCTCCCTTCTTAGGCAAAACTTGCAAGGGCTTACCCACTCACTGTATGGCACAGGATATATAATCCCAGCGTATAACAGTTTCAAAACCTCTTTCTTAACAACCTCTCTTATCGCATTATTCAGCCTACGTTGTGGTTCTCTAGAAGGTGTTATCTCAGGGTCTATAGGAATGCGATGAATAGGACTGATTCCTTTAAGACCTTGGAGTGAATAGCCAAAAGCGGATCTATGCTTCTCTAGGACTGTAATCAGTCAAAAGGTTTCTTTTTGAGAGAGTTTATCACTTATGATTACAGGAGATTCTCTATTATTATTTAGAAAAGCATATTTAAGACCAGAAGGCAAGGGTTTGAGTTCTATGGGAGGCTTAGGTGGTTCCCCAAACTCATCTAGAGGGTCAGGTTCTAGCGGACTATCTCATCTAGTGGTTTGGAATCATCTTTGAAATCAGGTTCGAGAAGAGATTCAAAGGATGTCTCTAAGACTTCTTCCATAGGATCAGGCTCAGGAATTGTCTCAGTCTCAGCATTGAGAGCATGAGTTATAGATATAGGCAGGTTGAAATTCTTCCCAGGGCTAATATTTAGATTCTCTTTTTGTCCTTCTTGCAAAAGTCTCTCTATAGGCTATCCGATCAATACATCAAACTCTATAACATCAAAGATATAAAAGCTCAAATGAACTCTCATCCCTTTGACATTAATAGATAAGACATAGAGGATTCCCAAACTTAGAAGAATGTGGCCTAAAGGACTTTTCAAAAATTTTGTTGTTGGGGTTAAGGGCATGTCTTCTAAAAGATCTTGAGCATATGTTGTAGACATGGTGTTAACTCCCACAACAGGATTGTATAATGCTTCAAAAGAACCCTTGTGGATCTAGCATGTAATGGTTGTTGAAGGGAAGTCAACTCAGATGACATCAGAGGAAAGCTCTGACTCTTCCAACCATTCATTGCTTATAATCGACACAAGCTCTTTTGCATTTTGCTTGAGGAAAGCCTCATCAGAAGGATCTAAGTCTTCTTCACTAAGTGATGATTTATTAGGCTTCTGTGGTCTCCTAAAGGTGTAGTAACTCAAGGTGTTTCCATAATCAGTGAATATATCATCCTCAATCTCGAGCATGAAGTCTGGAAGTGGAGTTTCTTCCTCCTCCTGTGGTTCAGGCTCGATGATAGTTGTAGGTTGAGATGTAGTAGGTATGGATTCCTGATCAACTATTAAATTCTCTTCCTCTACTAGCTTCTCTAAACGTGTTTCATTTTTGTGAATCTTGGTAAGGACATTACTCACAACATCAGGAGTGATATGCAAGAATGATCCTCCCAAAGCAAGGTTGAGGAATTTAGAAGTTTTTCTAGTCAGACCCTTATAGAAATTGTTGAAGTAGAACGGGGTCTAGTATAGATAGACTAGGTCTAGAATGAGTAAGATTGTTAAAGCATTCCCAGGCTTCAGTTAGAGTCTCCTTCTTTCCTTGTCTAAAGGATAGAACTTCTAATCGAAGGTCTGTTACCTTAGAGATAGGATAGAATTGAAGGCAGAATTCAGCACACAATGCTCTCCAGTCACCTTTAACACTCTCAACATGGAGATCATCCAATGTCTAGCTTCTCCAGTCAAAGAGAAAGAAAAAAGCTTCCATCGGGTAGTCTCATCGGACATATCCTTAATGTGCAAGCACGCACAGGTTTGCTCGAATTCATTGAGGTGAGAATATGGGCTAGCATTATCTTCTCCTGAGAAAGATTGGTTTCTGACCATGTCTATTAAACGGGCGTAGCTCATAGTCAGAGGTTAAGATAGGCTTTGAGGATGGCTCTGGCTCTAAGCATGGGCTCGTGAAGTTATATTTATAGATAGGCGTGGAATTAAGTTGATCCATTGAAGGATAGAAAAGGTAAAGAGAAATGGAAAAGGTAAAGAGTGATAGTATACAAAGAAAAGATTAGATTATGATACAGGTTAAGATAAGTTTAGAGTGATCTCAGCGATGTCTTCCCCGGCAATGGCGCTAGAAATGCTTGTTGGTGTCTGTTAATGCCTACTGAATAATCTGCAAGCGCATAGACACGATGTAGCACTTCACCGAATAAATAGACCTAGTTTTAATATCGAACCCAAAGAAAGATGTGTGAGGGTATCCTAAACTACAACTTAACCACCTGAGTAGCAAACAAGGCTGTAGAAGATAGGGATATAGAGAAGACTACTAAGGCTTCTAATTCAGGCTCTAGTAAGGTATGTCTAGATTGATTTATTAGGGAATTGGATAGAGGAGCACAGGCAAAACTGTAATCCAACTACCAATTATTCTCCTGCTTGGCCTACTGATGGGATAGTGGGATATATAAGATTCAACAGAGCTATAAAGTCACCTCCGTGAGCTACCACCAAATCCGGAAGATAGGGTATATCTACGAGTAACGGAGTCTAAGCGCCATGCTTACACTATGAATACTACTCTAATCCAAGAGCTACAAGGATTAAAGTACTCAAAAGAGTCGTGAACCAGTAAAACAAAGTAAACAATGTTACTTACTGTTGATGGTGGATAACGTCAATATTCATTAGAACTTTAGACACAAGGGAATACATGAAAACACACTAGTCTAGGGTTTTAACTGACAATTTCCACGAGTTTTGCATATTCTATATTTTCCAGGAATTATTCCAGAAAAGCTGAAAAGAGGGATTCAAGTGCAAAATAAACACGAAACTTATCCGCCACGGGAAATATCACGATTGGACTCAGGAAGACTCTGGAAGACACCCGAAGCAACAGGGGGCCAGAGGCCGCCAGGTGGGGCCGACCGGCCCCACCACGGGCCGGGCGGCGCCCCCCTGCTAGGGTTTGCCCCCTCCTTCTAGAAGCTTCCTCCACCGCCTCTCCTGATGCATCTCGGCCCTTGGTTAAGTCGGTTTGATCCTGCGGCGCACGCGCATCCCACCGGACTATAAATATGTGGGTAGACCCCCCTGGAGAGAGCCAATTCATTATTCATCAAAGGCCTCAAGCCATCAAGCATCAAGAAGCCTTCAAGTTCATCAAGAGCCTTCTAGTTCATAGTTTTAGTTAGTTAGATTAGAAGTAGAGGAGATCTAGTTCTTCATCGGGATCTGGAGCCCCCGGCGTCTGTCTGGAGCGCAGGAGTTCGGTATAGTTCTAGTTCTTTCTTTCTTATTGTATTCATTATTCAGATTAAGGAGACATTATTCTTAATAGTTCATATGTTCTTAATTGCAATAGTCATTGTCTACTTTGATTATATGTCTAGTTTAGTTAGTTCGATCTTATTGAATTCATGTAATTGCTCGTATAGCGTTTATCCAAGTGTACAATGGGTAGATGATAGACAATATGTAGACGTGGTGTCTAGATATCTTGTTTGTCTGCGAGTGCACCCTAACATGCCGGGACGTGTGGTAGTTCGCGTAGGTGACAGCTACGTTGGTTCCTCTATAGTCCACCCTCCGTGTGTAGGACAGCAGGGCACGGTCGTGAAGTTGGATAATGACTCTGTTTCACATCCTTCCTAGTTGATGCCCCTTACATGTGATCATGATATAGGGTTGACTTAACGATGATTACTAGATGTAATTGCACTAATTAGAGTTATTCATTGATGTAGTTATAGAATTACCTTAGACAATCAACTCCTTAGTTTATCCATTGGCTAACTATGATTATGACTAGACAATGCTTTGATGATTATCTATATAATTATGATACTTGATTATGCTATCACCAGTATTTATCTATATTTATCTTGTGACCTCTGCCTGTTATGAGTAGAGTAGATGACATTGGTAATATCACTTATTCATTATATATATTTTCTTATCAATATAATAGATAGAGTTTATAACAAAGCTTTCCCAGTGGTATAAATATAAATCGACAACCTATAAGAACTTCTTAGGTAAAATGCTACAATGGTATAATTATCTGTCCGCTTGTAGAATCTATTTTAGTTTATATTCATATCTCTGCCTAGTCATATTGAATAATACATGTAAATCTATATTTGCTCCTTAGCATTACAATTAGGGATGACAACTTAATTCATGCTTAGGAATGCTAGTGATAAAGAAGTGGCTAGTTGCTAATGACAAGTTAATTCAAATGCCATGCATTTCTAATCTCGTTAATTCGTAGCGGCGTTAGAAGTGCCAACACTTACTTGATCTCTGAAGTCGATTTCAAAGCAATCTCATATACAAGCCGTAGAGGTAGCACCGACAGGCCGATACTTCCTCCAAAACTCTCTCTTTGACTCTATCTCTCTATTTCTGATATAGAACTAGCTTCTAGAGGTATAGAACTAGCTCTCTCTTGGAATGCTAACTCTAGAGAGGTTGTCCATTCAAGGGACACCTTCCGGGATCCTTACTAGGGTTTCTCGATAAAGCTTTTCTTCTTTTCAGAATGGATCCTCCTTCCCGGGGGTTGCCTCTCCTTTTATAGCCTTAGTGAATCAACGTGAGCCCTTGGACCAAACCGACTTTGACGGACGGTGGAGATTAATCCTCAAAGGCTGTGGAGCAACTTGGGCGAAGCGGGCTACGAGCGGGCCAGGGCCCAGACTAACCGGTCTAGGGCCAGACCGGCCGGTCTGGCCTGGTGGCTGTTGGTCCTCCCCTTCGGTGCACAGTCTTCTCGTCCCTTCTGAAATCTTCCTCCATAGTCGTGGCGTCCAATCTTGCATTTTATGTTGTATTGTAGCTCAAAAGTGCGTCGTTTCCGGTGTATGCCTGCAAAACCACTGATTCACCAAAACTCGTGGAATTCGTTAGTCAAAGTCATACTTCTAGGTAGATTAATTGCTTTTGCATCACTTTAGAAGGTTAGTTGACGGTTGGATTTGAACATTAAGAACCATCAACAACAACGTTAACGTGCTAGATTGCTCTGAGTGAATTAGTAGTATTATATCATGACTGATTATATTTATCATTTATCATTTATCATTTATCAATTATCTATTTATCTTGTGACACCTTTCTATTTTAAACAGAGTATGACATTGGCTACATCTCTTATTCACTACATATAAGTGTTGGCTACATCTCTTATTCACTACATACAAGTGTTATCAATACTATAGATTAGCTATTTAGCAATGTCTTCCTCGTGGTAGAATATAAATGATAACCTGGTAATACTCTAGGTAAAATGCTATAATGGTATAATTATCTGTCTGCTTGCAGAATCATTTTTAGTTTATATATCCTTTATTTATTTCTGTCTAATCACATAAAATGATAGATTAGATTAATACCAATAATTATTTTTAGCTCTATAATTAGGGATGACAACCTAGTTGCATGCTTAGGAGTAAAGGTAAGAGAGAGGTGGCTAGTTACAAAAGATAAGTTAATCGGTACCATGTGTCTTGTAGCGTTGTTAATGTAATGACGCTATAATATATCAACAAGCATTTTTTGGTACCGTTGCCGAGGAAGGCTAATAAACTTAGAAAAGTATTGATAACCATATGCACCACAATAAGATCGATCACCTGATCTACCTCTAACTCAAACAGGCTTACCTTGTTTTGTCTACTTGTGTATCTTATGCAGGATAATGAATGAATAGTTTTGATCTCTTGAACAATTACATCGAAGATCCAGAGAAACTCTTAAGAAGAAGAAATTTTGCAAGAATGAGGAACATTTTTGAATCACCATCAAGAACACCCTCCACTTAAACTTGTTCTTCACAAAAGCAAGCTCCATCATCCGCGGGAGAAGAATTAGAAGCTAACTTGACACCAATTTTTGAAGCTATGGCTGAGAAGACACTACGTGAGTTTTCTGCACCAACAACTACCAACATCCGTACTGGACCTAATGTCGACATCAGAGATAACAGATTTGAGCTCAACCTACGCTCATCACTACGGTGCAAGCCAATCAGTTTTGTGGAAAGGCACATGAAGATGCAAGTGCACACTTACAACATTTTCTAGAGATATGCAGCATCTTCACAATCAGAGATGTACCAAAAGATGCTATCTTACTTCGCCTATTCCTATTTTCATTTTTGGGAAAAGCCAAAATAGTGGTTCTATGCTAATAAGGCTACCAACACTACTTAGCACCGCTGCTCTACTGCTTTCCTAGCCAGATTCTTTCCAATAGGCAAGACCAATGCACTGTGTGGGAAGATTTCAAGTTTTCAATAGCAACATGATGAATTGTTCACCGAGGCATGGGAACATTTACAAGATTATATTGCAGAATATCCTCATCATGGAATGGACGATTGGCTACTGATGCAGACTTTCTATCATAGACTAGTCTCTAGTACTCATGAGTCCATGGATACTGCAGCTGGAGGAGCTTTCTTGTCACTTAAGCTCACCGATGCAACAGCACTCGTTGAGAAGATGGCCTCAAATCAAAGCTGGAATAAAGAACATACTTAACCTCGTAAGAGAGGAGGAGGCATCCATCATCTCAAGGATGTTGATACATTCACTGAAAAGCTAAACCTCATTATGAAGAAACTTAAAGGCAGAGACATTGAGAAAAGAGAAGTCATGCACATTAATGATTCTTGCATGACTTGCGAAGAATGTGGAAACATAGGGCATTCAGCAGTCAAATGCCTTGAAATCCAAGAGGTCGTGAACTACATCAATAACAACATCAACTATTGTCCACAACAAGGTCAAGGATGGAATCAACAAAATTAAGGATGGAATCAGCAACCACGATAAGGTCATTACTACACTCAACCAGCGGATGTGCAGTGGATTAACCACTCACTCCCTGAGAAGAAAGGTGACCCTGGAAGGCCTGTCATTCCTATCTCAATAGGATGTCACACCTTTTTAGAGGCCATCTATGATTTTGGCATAAGTGTCAACATCATGCCCAAGGTAATTTATGAAAAGATTTTAGGAGATCCCTTGTTGTACACAACTATGCGTTTGCAGCTTGCAGATCAGTCTATCTGCTACCCGAAGGAGTTTTTGAAGAAGCTATTATTCGAGTGGGACAATCCAATGTCCTAGTTGACTTTGTAGTCATAGAGACTGGAGGAGATGAAAGAGCACCTATTATATTAGGACGACCATTCTTATGTACAACTAAAGCCATCATCTATGCGGAGCATGCCAAGATTGTGTTTTCCATCAAGAACAAGAAGGAGGAGTTCTCATTTAAGAACCGCATCCTCACAACTCTCGCATTCCCACAGAAGCCATACGAACAAGCTCAACAACCAGTTGAACCCAAGAAGAAGAATAATAACAACAGAAGAGGGAGGAAGAACGAGCTCAGCCAGATTCCAGAAGAGACGATTCAACTGATTAATTCGCACCGAGCATGACCACCTGTTAGCTCCACCATATATTATCAAGAGAGAAGACCCAGGAGTCCCGACCATTGAGTGCAGCATCAAGCAAATGATTTTTCCCAAGACTTTCTGTGACACTAGATCAGGGGTCAACGTCATGTCAAATGTAGCGTACAATTATCTATCTAGTGATGAACTGTTATACCCAACCTATATACACCTGCAGATGGCGGACCTATCAACAAGATTCCTAGAAGGCATAGTAAAGAATGTCACAGTAAAGATTAAAGATTATTACATATTCCCAGATTTCTTGGTTCTTGACATGAAGGAAGACGATGATACACCTATCATCTTGGGAAGACCGTTCTTCAATATCGCCAATGCAATCCTCTATATTAGATCTGGACACGTCCACTTCCATCTACCCACTGGAAAGGTACGTTGTAACAACCCAGATTTTTCAAGAGCCAAAAATACGAACTTTCTAAAATTTTTTCTGCACATGTGTGAAGCATGTAGTTGATAGATCAAACCTAAGCCAACCAGGAATAATTTATAAATAAATTGTTGCACACATGTAGTATTGTTTGCAGATGCTTGCTAGAGTTTTCACTTTGGGTTTGTGTTTCGTGTCGGAGAGCACAAAAGCCATAGCAATCTTCTCTTGTCTATCCGGGAATTTATCCCCAAACCTCCAAGCTCCTCTCCCGTAAACCTTGAGTTGAGTAATCTCCTACCTCGTCTTCTATGTTTGCCAACCCTAAGAATGAAATCCCTAAATCTTGATGACCCTTAGAGGACTCCTATAAAGAGTAGGTATGTTGGCGACATTTATTACATATACATAAGAGCCCTAGAAGTAAAATAGAATTGGGAAAGGAAAGAGAAAATAGAAGAAGGAAGAAGGCCCTATCTACTAGTTAAAGCCCAACCGGCAACTCCTCCTCCACTGGCTTTCAAAGCCCACTCGCACCCTTCTCTCCTTCCCTTCTCTTGGCCGCCCAACCCACCGGGCAAAGAAGAGCGGCCACCCGCAGGTCCAACTCGGCCTCCTCCCTTTCCCTTTTGTCCTCCCGGCCATGCAGCCCAAGCCGAGGCCCGCGGAGCCTCCCTCTCGCGCCCCCACTGCCCCAACGGCCCCGCCTGGCCCGCAGCCAAGCGCCCCCCCGGGAACCCTAGGGGAGCACCCGCTCCCCCGCCCGCCGCCCGTCTGGTGGCGCGCCCGCGCCCCCCGCGCTCCTCACCCACGCGCCCGATGCGCCCGCAGCGTCCCCACACGGCCGCGAGCAGCGATGATGGGCCCAGGAGCCTCCCAGAAAGCCCTAACCACCCGCGCTATATAAGCCAACGACCGCCGCCGTCATCTCTTTCTTCTCTGCGGACGCCGCGGCCGCCATCCTCTTCCTCCCTCTCGGCACTTTCTCCTCGCCCTGCGCCTGCGTCGTGCGCACCTCGCGCCGAACGACCGGCGGCGCTTCGCCACGAGCCTTCGCCTGCGCTCGCGTCCCAGCGTTCCCCGGCGGCCCGCGGCCGCCCCTCTCTCCATGCGCCACCGCGCTCCGGCTAGCGGCCGCCGCGGTGTGCGCTCGCCCGCTTTCACGCGCCCTCGCTACGCCACCGCACCCGCCATTCGCCGTCGGCGCCTCTCCTCCGCCCGACCCACGCCGTAACGCCGCTCGCCCGCGCCGTTCACCGCCCGTCGAGCTTCGCGTCGCGTCGCCACGTCGGCTCGAGCACCCGGTCACGGCGGCGCCCGTCTTCGTCAAGCACTGGGCGCTGAGCCCCACCGCGTCGCGTCGCTCACCACGACAAGCCACGCCGTGTGGCAGCCGAGTCCGTCCTCGCCCGCCGTCGGCGGCCGGAACGTCACCACGGCCGCTGCGCCGCCTCCCTCCTCGGCGTCACGCGGAGCCCGGCAGCCGCGGCGCCTACTCCGACCCGTCTGCCGCGCGCTCCATCCCGCGACGCCGCCTCACAGCCCGCGGCGCGATTGACTACGGTGCTGCGGCCCGGCCCCGACTCCACGCCCGTCTTTCGCGCGCGCCGCCGAGCCCGCGCGCGCCAACCCGGCCCGCCACCGCGCACTCATCGCGACCTCACGGCGCCACGGCCATGGGACCGCCGTGCAACGCCCGCTGCCACCGGCCTCGCCACGCCCGCGCCGACCAGCGGCGCGGCACCACCCGTCTACGCGAGCGGCCGCGTTCCACCTCGCCCCGGCTGCACCACGGCGACATCGAACCCGCAGCAGCCGGACCGCGCTGCCACGTTCCGCCTCGACGTCACGCTCGTCCTGGACAGCGCTGCACTGGAACATCGACGCCGCTGCAGGAACGCCGAATGCCTCCTCCACCTCTCCTGTCCAGCGGCACCATAGCTGGTGAGCCAACAAGTGCCCAAGCCGCCCTTCCATCTTGCTGTGGCCTTGCCAATGTTCCCGTCCGAAACCGGCCTTCGTGCTGCTGTTCTACACCTCGCAGGAAGTCCGCTGGAGCTCCGTCGCCTACCAGCCGCCTTGCAGCCTGCACCAGCCTACTCCGGCCAACCGTGGCCACTGCTGGCCAGCCACAGCCACCAGCAGCCAGCCGTGGCCAGCCACAGCCAGCAGCAGCCGGCCAGAGGTGGCTGCGGCCAGCCAGAGCTGGCCATGGGTGGCCGCAGCTGGCTACAGGAGGCTGCAGCAAGCCACAACCCTCCTGCCGCCTCCGGAGATGTTCGTGGACACCCGCCATCACCGCCAAGTAGCCACGCACTTTGGAGCCACGAAGACATGCGACGACGACCACGGCGTCGTCTACGGCACGCCACCGAACCCCAACATCCACGACCCCGACGTCAAGGCCTCGCCCGAACGACTCCACCGTCGGTGAGCTTCCAAAACGCCGTGACCGGGTCTTCGTGCCATTGCCACATGGAACACTAGCACTCACACACACGTGACCGACCTAGCCAATTTGACCCGTCGGAGTTCGTGGAACATCGGCGCGGATGTTGACCACCCTTGACCTTGCCTTGACCACCGTGGATCTCACCCGAATGGAACCCTAGTCGTCTTCTGGACACCACGGTGTAGTGTGACTCGACTTGGACTGTAGGATGACCCTTCGGTTGCTCCAGTAGATCTCATGTAACCCTAGCTGAATGGATCCACGGCGTTTGTGACGCCGGGGAGGACTTGATACCCGTGTCCCCGACGTGAGCCCCGAATCTCTGGACGCATAGTCGTAGCTTGGACATCGTAGAACGCGCTCCTTACCTTGGACTGTAGGATACCTCTTTGGTTGCCGTAGTGGATGCTGAGGAACCCTAGCCTGGTATCGTGAAATGCCACCGCTCCGGTCACCTCGAGACACGAGGATGGGCCGTCGAGAGTACCTGTGACCTTGTCCGTTGCAAGCCGTTACCCCTTGGACCTCCTCAGTCTCTCTTTTACATTCCATACATGTCGATACTGTTGTACCCACTCTTGATGACCCTGTTGTATATGTATCTTTGTAATACAGGATCCATCTATCATAATGCTATGGAATTGTGCTGCTCCAGTCTTGATTTATTTGTGTCTTATCATGTTGATGGTTCTTATTGCTAGTCGTTGTGTGTTTATCTGTGGACCGTGCCTTCGAGCCGGTCGAGGGATCGTATCTCGTTCGGACATTGCGATCGCGGGATTCGTCTCGCCATGGCCGTAATGCCGAGTGTAACTCGACCCTCGCTCTTTCGTTGACTCCATAGTGCCGTGTGCGTTAGCTCCTGTCTTCGGCCCTAGGACATGGTTGTGAAGGACTCAGTATCGATATCGAACTCGATGCGGATCTTACCCGCTCATATCGAGTCTTTTGTGACCTAGTCCTATGGGAGATGATCTAGGCGCAACGATCATGGAACGATGGATGCCAACACTTGTAGGTGTAGCTTGTGGCCACAAGTTCGTCTCGCTATGATCATGGAGCTATGCCTCCCTTTTTGCCTTTTATCTGCTTTACATGCACAAACCCTCATTTGATTGTACCTCATATGACCATCACGTTTCTTTGATTCTCGCGGTGGCAACCGCACCGCTACGAATCCGAGAGATGCCTTAGTGCCAGTGCACCTAGGTCGGGTACCATACGGGTGGTTTGCGTACTGGTGATCTTTATTATGTTGCTTCCTTCCGATGCCCTGTCTAATATCGTGGCGAAAGCATTGGAAGTAGATCTCCACTCTTTGGTTGTTCTTGCCTTACTTCTCCCGATAGCCTGCTCTATTCGATCCCGTCTTGTTCATGGCGAATGGATCAAAGATCGGACTATTTCTCTTTAGTTAGCAAGACTATGGTCGATGTCATGCCTCGGACCGTGATAGTTGACCCGATCGACCGAGTGAAACCATCTTCGCTGGAGATGTGACCAAGAACATGACATGGATGTGCCTTGCTAGCCCCTCGCCTCTCGGCTCCCGACGTTACTGTGTCGTGTGGATCGAGTGGACTCATAGCTGTTGTGTTATTTATTTGCATCAACCTCTTCTACTACCGCTGGATACCATAGCGGGTCAGTTGAAGTACATAAGAGCCAAGTCACAATAGTATCGATAGTTCTTGTTTACTACTTATGTCCAATTGTGACTTGTTGGGAAATGGCTACAAGAGCCGAACCCCGTTGTTCTTCCCTTCCTATTTACCGAGCCCGTCTTTCGATCCCCGTCAACTCCATGTCGCCTGGATCGAAAGAACGTGAGCCGTGGTGTTTGCTAGCGATAAGCTTCGGCTTAAACCATTTATATTAAAGCCATATTGGCTTGGCCACCCAGCTTATGCGAAGCAAACCACCACTTGTCTTTTGGCCCGAGGATTCGGACATCCGCCGAGAGGGCTAAGTTGTGTACCTCTTAATGTCTCTTGTGTTAATGGATCTTCCTACGTCTTATCGTCTTTTCGAGTATTGTGTGTTCTCTTGCCTTGCGTGTCGCTTTACGGAGTAGCTGCTATGTGATCAACGGCGCTCGAACCGGGACCCGCTGGAGGAAGAGAACGTGGATGATGAAAGGACCTGAGGAAACCCCGTTGATTGACTACCACAACGGATGGAGAATTGTACCACTACTTCCACGACATCGCAGGTGTCATGGCAGCACCCTCTTTTAGAGAATCCTATTAGACATTGCATAATATTTAGAACTGCTAGCGCTTTATATTTATTCCTTTGCTAGAATATGAATGCATGCTATTGCCTGAGCCTTTATTACTTGATTGCAACCCCACTTCCATGTCACCCAGCTTTGCGCTCACGCTCACTTACTTATATCTACCTGTCTGCTTGCTTGCATTTATAACACCATGCTTATTTTAACTCCACTTGCATTATATCTGTGATGTGATGCTGGTGGTGAACCCTTGGGTATGGTTTGGCTTGGGATGCCGGACTTGGTGGATTGGGAGCGTGCTGCGTGTGTCTTGGGTGCGTGGAGAGTGAGGGTTGTGTCGACCGAGCTAGAGTATACGACGAGCCGAGGGCGAGTCTTGCCATACGATGCTACCTGGGCATCCGGATAAGCGATACCTGTGGCGGGTAATGGAGTCGGGGGATCCCGGGTGTGAGCCTCTGAGGGGTGGAACCCGGGATCGAGGTGCTGTGGTGGCACGTAAAATGGTAAACCGGATGAAGACACCCTAGCTTGGTCAAACCCTAAGGACTTACTAGTACTCAGACCCACCGGGAATCCTTGCATACCACTCGCTCTCTTATGGGAATGAGAGACGGCTGGACTACTTGGTAGAACGGTGCCACTACTATCAGGCGAAAGTGTGTAGGGAGGTACGGGCACGAGAGACTCACACCCTTCCGAGACAACACGGTTGCTGTGACATTCGGGATGTCACACTGTGTCTCACAGTATCAGCCATTCCAGACTATACTTGGGGTGTTCCAGGGCTGAGAGATAGGGTGGCATCGTTCTAGGCTAGCAAGCAGCCGGAATTCTGCCTAGGAGATTCTAGAGCTCCGAGGATGGCTAATCTTGTGGG
This sequence comes from Chrysopogon serrulatus, assembly GCA_015844335.1. Taxonomy (NCBI): domain Eukaryota; kingdom Viridiplantae; phylum Streptophyta; class Magnoliopsida; order Poales; family Poaceae; genus Chrysopogon; species Chrysopogon serrulatus. The sequence continues at coordinate 290,476 of JADLZL010001957.1, read as the reverse complement.
CATGCAAACCTCTGCAGAGTGTTACGGTTGATCGATCGATACATATGCTGACTCGTCGGCTATGGACCTTTCCTAGGGACCTGCTTCACTAGATAGGAGATGAGTCTTCTTTTCTCCCCCTTGGATATGGTGTTGCCGGTCGTGAGCCTTGGGGGCCAAGGGGCCGTTGAGTCAGGCCTGAGAGGGAGTTGGCCTGCCGACCTGAGTGTGAGATGTGGTGTGGTGGTGGTGAGGTGGTGATGGATTGGGGTGGATGGATGATGGATGGATGATGGATGGATGTGAGGATGTGTGTGGTTGGGAATGTGTTAAAACTTGACAAACTATTATATTATTTACTACTTGATATTACTTTGCATTGCGCTAAGGATGCAAACCATAGCCAAATATTAGGATCGCCAGATCCCTTGTTTTTATATTTCCACTAAAGCTCATCGGTGCTGACCATGGCCTGCACACGTCTGGCGGTGTGCAGATTTACTGCTTCTCAGAGATGTCGAATAGTGATGGAATAGGAGGTCTCGTGCCTGCGCTCAAGTTTGGTTCGGAAGATGGATCTATACCGCTGACACTACTCTGATGATGCCCGTGAAGGAGGAGCCTTCACCCGATGACTGTTTCCGCCAACTCTGATGACGATTAGATATACTTCCGCTAGAATTACCCTGTAATGGGTGTGTTCCCACTTGATGTAATAACTTGTAATCTTGTAATCTAACGTTGTATGACTGTGATATCTACTGATATATGATAATATGATGGAATCATTTATGGTTTTATCATATTATATCTCATTCTATGGATTTTCCCTTCAAGGAAAATCGAGGATGTTTCATACGTTGTGACTTCAATAGTTACACTAACAGTAATTCATCCTAGAAGATGCGAAACAGGAGACGTCGATCCCGTCGTAGAGCAAATTTGCTCTCGAGAAAAGGAGAAGACTGTCCTAGTGAAGAAACAAGATACATGGATCAATTCAATGAACAAGAAGCAACAGAACCTCGCTGGAGCGAGTGGGACAAAGAAGTTGAGAGAATGGAGCAAATCGCTAAGCAAGAAGCAAGAGAAATACAAGAACAAAATCAAAGATGGCTGAAAGAGAATAAAGAGACAACGTGGCAAGACGGAGATTTAACTAAGGCTTCCTCGGACAATGAATCCGACAAGTAAGTATTCTTTTCTGCCTAGTCCTGTCGGTAGACATTAAATTATGTACCCTTCGCCATAAGGCACTATGGTAGTTATATTTACAGTAATTTGTTTCTTAACATTTACATTTAAAATATATATAGCTAAAAACAAAATAAAAATATGTATCAGTATCATATATTTACCTTCTTTATCATAAAACTATAAAACCCCATATAAACAAACTTGTGGTAAACCCATTAGGATGTTTATTATGGTGACACAAAAATAAATTCTTATTTATTCCTTTGCATAGTGAAAATAGAAAATCCAAAAAGAAGAAATGAGAATCCTATTAAAATCAAAAAGTTATATCTGCTCATTAAGAAGTAATCAATTGCTCATTTTGGCGGACCGCTAACCCCTACTACATTCAAGCCTTGAGTTTTGGTTTTTCTTGTTGGAGTACAATTTTGCAGGATTACATTATGACTAAAGAGTGAGACCAATAGTGAGCTACAACTGGTAAGCTTGCTCTTAAACATCATTCAAGCGAAATATAGTAAACATCTAGCTTGGGGGAGGAGCATCCCCTATTTATTAGGTAACTATACCTATGCGATTTATTGAGTCTATCTTATAGTTATAAAATACCAAAAATAAGTGGGCACATGAAGGTCCACATCTATTGACTCTTATATGTGTCCTTAGTTAATAAACTCTAAAAATCAATAAAAGAAGTTTTAATCAGTCTTAATTATAGAGTGTGTCTAGATTCAAGTATGAACTAGAAAATTTTGTCTTGGAAATGATGAATAGCTACTCTGCTAGAATTTCTTTCAAGTACCTAGTTTTTAACCTTGAGTTCTCCTAAGTTTTGGACAATATTGCGTTAACATAAGAATTTACTCTAAATCTAGAACTTGTGGAGGCATATGCTTAAGCTAAGTCTAGGTGATTGATGGATATGATATAAGAGAGTCTGAGCTGCTATTTATTTTATTCCTAACGATGCTAAATTCTAGAGATTTATCTTATGGAAAATTCAAAACCTTACATGATGAGCTCTTGTATGACAAAGTTGAATTCCTACCAAAGCCATATATGATACATATTTAGAATAGGAAACCTTTGCTCATTAATGTTGCTTGCTTTGCATTGAGTTTGGTCAAACTTTGTTATATACTTATGAGAGTCTTGTCATGCTTTTAAAACCAAGATCACACTCATACACACTCCATCTACATATGCATTACTCTTACCCTGAGAATAAGCGCAACCATTTTCTATTTTCATCCAACATCCATTTTAAAAAGTTTCCTCCTACACTGGAAGTAAACACCCAAAAATAAGTATGAACCTATAGGACAGCCCTTGTTTTAATTGCTCTAAGTTCTTAATTGTTATCTCTTCAATCATTATTGTATCCAAAGGATGCACGTGGCTATGCAAAAATATTGAAAAAAAAGAGAGGGAGTAAAAGATAGACAAGTTTCCCAGCAATCAAAACAATGGGTACTCAGATGCCCGCCTCCCTAAAGAAAAAAGAAAGAAAAAAGAGAGAGAATAAAGATAGCTCATGTTCTCCTAGAAAGCTTCAAAGTCTAAGGAGGAAGAGAGATTTATTTTAAAGAGAAAAAATTAGAATTAGGATTAGCCACCACATATACACCTATCTACCATATTCCATACACATGCACATCTTGGTTTGATTGTATGACTTGATTCTCTATAGATCCATTGTTTGATATTAGTTGAGTAAAGAATTTAAGACATAGTGCTTGACTTGATTGTTCTGTCTTTTAATTGGTCAAGACCCACGTGAAGGCTAAAAGCTCCATAGTTAAAGGTAATATGGGTGAGTTTGAAAGTTGGAGCAGTTTTGTCTAATCCAGAGGAAAATTTTTGTTTGGAAGCATGTGTACTTGTTAGAAGAAAGCATTGTAGCAACTCCTAATCCAACTTTAGGTTTTACTAAGGGACTAGCAAAAGGTAAGCTTGGGGTGTTGTTGACGGTGGATAGCGTCAACTTTTTGTATATCAAAAGGCATGAGAAACACATCAATATCTAGAAGGCTAGAGTTTTATCTGAAAATTTTCATGAGTTTTGGTGATTTATCAATTTTCAGGGACCAATCCAGAAAACAGCAAAAAAGGGGCATAACTACAAAACTCTATCACAGAATTATTCACAACTCAAGAATACTCCAAATTACTCTAGAAGGATCCAGAAGACACCGGAGCGAAGGAGAGGCGGGGCCGCCGCCACGTGGGGCTGGCCAGCCCCACTGCCTAGGCCGGCTGGCACCCCCCATGGGCCCCACCTATCATCTTCTATGATCACCTTCCACCGCCTTTGAGGATCAATCTCAGCCCTACGTGAAGTCGGTTTGATCAAACGGCCGTCGTGCATTCCGCCGGGCTATATAAACAGGGGCAGACCCCCCAAAAACCACAATTCATTCAATACCTCATTCAAGTCGTCTGATGATCAAGTCATCTAGAGTTTAGAAGCCCTAGTTCATCTAGAGTCTTTCTAGTTCATAGTTTAGCCTAGTTAGATCTAGATTGGAGGAAGTCAAGTTCTTCATCAAGCTTGGATTCCCGAAGTTGTTAAGAAGAGGAGTTCAGTACAGTTCTTAAGTTCTTTTCTTTCTTATTGTAATATCTGTGTTTGTATGATTATTACTAGCAACATTGTTCTTCATTATTATGTTCTTAATTACATTATTCATTGTCTAGTATAGTTAGTTTGCTATTATATTCATGCACTGGTTCATATAGCACTCATCTATTCAATTGTATGGAGAGTGGTAGGCAGTATGTAGACATGGTGTCTAGATGCTTTGCTTATCTACAAATATCCCTAGTTGTGCCGGGTAGTGAGGTAGATCGTGGATGTGACAGATCCATTGAGTCCTTTGTAGGCCTCCTCCCGTACGGTGGATTGGTAGAGTAGGACTGTCAGATTAAGAGTATATTTATATACATAAGGTTCCTGTACTCATCTTTTTCTGTATATTGCTCCGATGTGTTTAGGAATTATGATAGTATTACTTACGATGATTGTTAGACATACTTGCACTAGTTGACGTAGCTTTGACTGTATCTAGAATACTTAGGAGTTATTTCTCTATATTTGGGTTGGACAACATTAACGTGCTAGATTGCTTTGAGTGAATTAGTAGTATTATATCATGACTGATTATATTTATCATTTATCATTTATCTATTTATCTTGTGACACCTTCCTATGTTGAAGAGAGTATGACATTGGCTATATCTTTTATTCACTGCATATAAGTGTTATCAATACTATAGATTAGCTGTTTAGCAATGCCTTCCCAGTCGTAGAATATAAATGACAACCTGGTAATACTCTAGGTAAAATGTTACAATAGTATAATTATCTGTCCGCTTGCAGAATCATTCTTAGTTTATATATCCTTTATTTATTTCTGCCTAGTCACATAAAATGATAAATTGGATTAATACCAATAATTATTTCTAGCTCTATAATTAGGGATGACAACCTAGTTGCATGCTTAGAAGTAAAGGTAAGAGAGAGGTGGCTAGTTGCTAAAGACAACTTAATCAGTACCATGTGTCTTGTAGCATTGTTAATATAATGAAGCTATGAGATATCAATAGAAAGTGAAGCGGTGGTTCTATGCAAATCAAGAAAACATCAAGACATGGGCAGATTATTTGAAGGTCTTTCTAGAAAGATTCTTTCCTATAGGCAAGACCAGTGCCTTAAGAGAGAAGATTACCAATTTCTAACAGCAGAAAGATGAACCTATTTCAGAAGCATGGGAACACTTTCAAGATTACATCTCAGATTGTCCCCATCATGGAATAGAGGATTGGTTGCTCATGCAAGGATTCTATCATGGATTATCTAAAGGAGCACAAGGGCAAATAGATGCTACTGCTGGAGGAACAATTTTGTCACTCACTATCAAGAAAGTAAAATCACTTATGGAGACGATAGCCTCTAATCAAGGCTGGTCGTTGGATGATGTTTAGCATTGCAAGATGAGTGAAGAAGCTAAGTGGAAGAGTTGAGTGCAGTTTTAGCCAAGATAAATGTGTTATTAGATTAGCTCAAACAATGAGACAACTATGAGAGATCATTAGGCTACTCAGGATGCTATGGATTCTCAAGCAAGAGCTAGAAGGTATTTAGGAATCACATATTCCCTTGACCAGCCAGAAGATCTGAGCATCATTGGCAACACCCAAGGATTGGATCAAATTAGACAACCATCCTTGAGGGACTTGATTAGACAGTAACCTAAGATCAAATAAGGATTTTCACAAAGGCTTGCTTCTAATGAGATGATCATAGAGAGTCAAGATGGCAACAGGGAATTCTTCGTCGGGTAGTACCTTCCCATCCCCATCCCCGCCGAGCCAAAATTTCCCTGTCCCCATCCCCGCAAAGACTCACGGGGAACATTTTGTCCCCATCCCTATCCCCGAGCAGGGATTGCATACCCGACGGGTCCTCGTCCCCGCTACAGGATTGAAGAACAGCCTTTCCAATCAATAATCCAAACGTAAGAAAACAAAGAAAAAACATCTTGCAAGAGCAAAGGACCATGCAAGTTACAGATCGCAACTCCCTTTACATGTCACAACCCCCTGTGCGACCAAAAGAAAAAAAAAGTAGATCCCACGGATCAATAATAGGGATAAGCACCTAGGTGTCCCATTGTTGCAGATGGATAGCAGAGACCAGAACCTATAGATTGAGTAAAGATCCAAGGAGAGAGAGAGTAGGGAGATCCACAACAAGCTAGTAGTTCGTCACAGACAGCAGTTCATCATCATACTCGTGTCTGCTCTTCTCAGCTGGAGGAGACGGGAAGCACGGAGTAGTTCGTCGAGAGGAGATGGGAAGCACGGAGTAGTTCGTCGTCCACTCGCGTCACCTCTTCTCAGCTGAAGGAGACGGACAGCAGGGTACTATGGAGGAGCTTGTGTTGGCCTTGCTTTGCTTGACGAGGAAGGAGATGAGGGGAGGAGCTCGCGAGCGGCGAGTCGCGCGACTCGCGACATACGCGGCGGCGCTGTGGCAGCTAGGAGTGTGAACAGCTGGTAGGATTTAGGGTTACTCAAGCATATATATAGTTAGTTTGGTACTGGGCCTTCGTGGGCTGCTAACAGGCCTAGGCCTAGACATATGCACAGAGCGGGGATGCAGGGATCGGGGACGGGGGACACCCAACCATCCCCATCCCCGCGAAACCCAACGGGGATCAGTATTGTCCCATTTTCTTCCCCGCGGGAAATACATTCTTCCTATCCCCGTCCCCTAATAGATCAAATCCCCGTTGGGTATCGGGTATCGGGGCCCCATTGCCATCTTGAATAGAGAGTATGAATCTTAAAATGGAAAGCTTTTCCTCTGCCATCAAGGATCAACTGAGCTATAATAAGAAGATTGAATCACAAGTAGTGAAGTTGGCCGCTGCTTTGCCCGCCACTAACTCTGAGTAGATCAATGCAATTACTACAAGAGGTGGCAAGAGTACTCGTGATCCCCCATATACAGAAGGTACACATCCTAGAGGGACAGTAAGAGTACAGGCACCACCAGCTACACCTAAGGAGAAGAGTAACGATGAAGTAGAAGTTGTGCCACCACCAGAGCAAGAGACTCAACGCAATTATAATGACGCCAACTTCTTGCATTTTGTCAGTTGAGAAAAGAAAGGATGTCTAGTAAGGCCGTGGATGACCATGATCATCGAAGAGACACAGCTAAACCATTGGAGATGAAGTTTTCACGTGAACATCAAAAAAGTTTCCTCATTCACCATCACGACGGCTGGCGTATCATTCGCAAACAAAGAAGAACCACTCGTCGCCATGCCGATAGACAAAGACAACCAGGGAGAAACTTGAGTTTGCATCTCCAGTGGACTCCAGCTCCTCAACCATGAATCAATCAAGATCAAAAAAAGGTTGATAAAGAGTATGCAATTGTTCGTATTTCCATCGGATGGTGAAAAGGCAAAGCTAATAGAAGGAAGGCCCTTCTCAAAGGACCACAAGCCATCACCAATAGATGAATCGAACAACCCTCCTTCAGGTAAGTTTATCACCACTTCCAGAGAAGGAAGGATAAAGACATAAGGTACGTTTATCCGAGTCTCATGCAACATTAAATTACATTCAACATCTTATTCTATGTTGCTAATTTATCTTTACCTTATACCATGCTCAACCTGCTAAAATATAAAACAAACAAAATAATTCTTTAGTTCACCATACCTATTTTTAGTTCTATTTGAATAAATATTTTAGTATTTTAAACTTTCTTGTTCTATTATAAGTATGCTTCAGAATATTACTAAACATAACTATAAGATCAAAGCATCCTTGGATAAGAATTTGGTTGTGTATATAGACTACCCTCTCATATATAAAAATGAATCATATTAGGAGACTTCATAGAATCAAATCAAGGTTAGAGGTATTATTCAAAATAATATTTTCACCTCAACCTTGTTGAAGTAATGGTGAATCATTAACTCCTTGGAAAACACTGTCTATACTTTAAATAGTATACTCCTTTGGGTATGTGTTGTCTACTAATCCCTTGTAGAGAAAATAAGAGAAGCAGAAGGCTGGAAGAGTGAGAAAGAAGCACAACATATGAGATAAGATGCTAATGAACAACTCAAGATGCAAGAAAGAAAAAGACCAGTGAAATTCATCTACCCTTTACCATATGGTGCCATCACACTCTATTAATAAAGGTAACATCTTAAAGGTAAGTAGTCATCATTTCCTCTTGATCCTGAAGAAAACATCATAGCACCATTCTTTTGATCTTAGTCTTAACCAAATGAGCTAAAAGATTATATATCTTATTTTTGAATGACGATAGTCATCATGTTAATCTGAATAACTTATAAAGATGAACAATCCTTCCATAGGTTAATGAACTCTACTTCTTTGTCTAATAAGCTTAAATGCCATATTTATACTTCTGATCTTCTCATCCATGTTATAAATAAACAATGTGAACAACATCAATCTTATTGTAACCAAGGTTAGAGAAGAATGAATAAATTTTTGGTTTTGTTGGTGTTTTCCCACCAACAAAGCCTATGCACTTGATCTCTACCTTGTTTTTATGAGCAGAACACACTCTGAGCATAGTGTGGAAAGATTCCCTAAATCCTACAAGTGGAAGTTCTCAACCAATGACAATGATGCGCATAAGATTGGTTTTGAGATGCTAAGAAAAAGAAAGGAAGAAGGTAGAACCATCATTGGAAGTGCCACTAGTGGAGGCACCACCTCAATCCTTATCCTTAAGAGCAAATCAAAGTACTTGATCAATGAACCACTGCAAGGAGGAGTCTAGTTCGAAGGATTCAAAACATCGAACTCTCGCCGTGAGGTAATATCGGTAGTTATCCATATCTACTTTCTTGGATTGTATAATTTATTCTCTATTTAACATGTTTACTTTTCTATATTAGCATTACATAGGAAATAACAAAATAAATAGCTGTGTATTAGGTTGTATTCATGCATCTTAAAAACTTGAAGCCCCATGTGAAACCCTTGTGGTGTAAAAGCTATAGGAGTTCTCATCGTGGTGGCTTAAAAATAAAAATAAAAATAAAAATATCATACATATTTCCCTTCTGCATATAAATCCAAAAAAACTCTAAAAATATTAATTGGGCATCCTGCTACAATTCTACTATCATAAAATACTTTGAAACCTCCACAACACCCAATCCTCTAAAAATGGCTAAACCACTAACTTTTATCCTAATACCGTTCCACAAGTTTTAGGGTTTTGTAAGAGCTTTCTGCAGGATGACTCCGAGAGTCAGCTCATCTAGGTATCTTCATCCTCACCACTCGAGTACACCTTTCTGACACATAGTTAACCTCTGTGTGAAGGAAGTAACTTCGTGGGCAATGAGATTGAAGTATTCCTGGCAACACTTGCTCTTACAAGCATGAGCTCCTCTGTGAGGACCACTCAGCTTCAACACTCAACTACGACAACATCCAGCTTGGGGGAAAGCATCCCCTAGTTATCAGGTAAGTATACCTATGCGATTATTTAGTCTGTCTTATAGTCATAAAATACCAAAAATATGTGGGCACATGAAGGTCCATGTTTGTAGAGTCTTTTATGAGTCCATTAGTTAAAAGAAATAAAAAGATGAACAAGAATTAAAATCAAATAAAGATACTCTAGCTATTTATATGGTGTGATCATAGAGTGTGTGTTACAGTTCTGTCTAGTTGTTAAGAGTAAAATAAAAACTGAGGAACAATAAAATTTTATCTTGAAAATGATCAATAGTTGCTCTACCGTAATTCCTTTTAAGTGTCTAGTTTTTAACCTTAAGTTCTCTCGAGTTTTGGATATGACTGCTTTGAAATAAAAATTTACTCTGAACCTAAAACTTGTGGAGGCATATTCTTGAGCTAAGTCTAGGTGATTCATGGATATGATATGAGAAAGTCTAGGCTGCTATTTGTCTTATTTCTAATGATACTGAAGTTCTAGAGATTTATCTTTTAAAAACTCAAAATCTTACATGATGAGCTCTTGTATGACAAAGTTTGAATTCCTACCAAAGCCATATATGATATACATTTAGATTAGGGAAACATTTTCTCATTCATGCTGCTTGCTCTGCATTGAGTTTAGTCTACCTTATAAGAGTCTTGTCATGCTTTTAAAATCAAGATCACATACACACTCCACCCATATATGCATTACTCCTACTCTGGGAGTAAGCACAACTATTTTTCACTTTCATCTAGATCCACCTTAAAAATGTTTTTCTCCTACACTGGGAGTGAACACCCAAAAATATACCCCATAGGACAACCTTTGTTAAATGCTCTAAATTCTTATTGCTATCTCTCCAATCATTTTGTATTCAAAGGAATGCATGTGGCTATGCAAAAGAAAAATTATTGAAAAAAGAGAGAAGAGGGAGTAAAAAAATGGACAAGTGTCCAAGCATTTAAAACAATGGGTACATAGATGCCCGCCTCTCTAGAAAAAAAGAAGAGAAAGAATAAAGATAGCCCATGTTTTCTTGCGAAAGTTCTAAAGTTCAAGGGAGAGAGATTTATTTTCAAAGAGAAAAAATTAGAATTAGGTTTAGCCACCATAATTCACCTATCCACCATATTTCATACACATGCACATCTTGGTTTGATTGTATGATTTGACTTTCTTCGGATCCATTGTTTGACTTTACAAAATATGAACTGCAAGTATGCTTACTCTTGTTTAATGCCACTCCTATGAGCTCCACTATAATCCTTAGTTGTAGGAGGGCATGACATTATCAAAGCCTCGGTAAGATCCATAAATACCACATATATTAAGAGACTTGTTGGTGTCATACAATTAAGCTCTGAGTTTTATTTCGAAAACCTATAAAAACTCCAGAATTTGAGTTGAGTAAAGAATTTGAGACATAGTGCTAGACTTGATTGTTCTATCTTTCAATTTCTTAAGACCCATGTGAAAGTTGAAAAGCTTCATAGCTACAGGTAAAATGAGTAGGTTTGAAAGTTAGAGCAGTTTTATCTAATCTGGAGGAGAATTTTTGTTTGAAAGCATGTGTACTTTTGAGGCATAAAAACATTATAGCAACTCCTGATCCAACTCTAGGCTTTGCTAAGGGACTAGCAAAGGGTAAGCTTGGGGGAGTTGTTGATGGTGGATAGCGTCAACATTTAATAGATCAATAGACATGAAAAACACATGAATATCTAGAAGGCTAGGGTTTTATCTGACAATTTTCATAAGTTTTGGTGATTTATCAATTTCCAAGGGCTATTCCAGAAAACAGCGGAAAAGAACTTAATTATCAAAATATATCTCAGAATTATCCGCATCTCAAGAATACGCTACACAACTCTAGAAGCATCCAGAATACACCGGAGCAAAGTGGAGAACGAGAGGCTTTTAGGTGGGGCCGGGCGGCCCCACCTATCAGGCCGGCTGGCCCCCTGTGGGGGGAAGCTTCTCCCCCCTTTCGGAGTCTTCCTCCACCACTTTTGAGGGTCCATCTCAACCGTACCTTAAGTCGATTTGATCCAACGGCCGTCATGCATCCCACCAGGCTATAAATACAGGGCCAGACCCCCCTCCTGGTGCCATGAAGTCATTTGAAGATCAAGTCATCTAGAGCCAGAAACCCTAGTTCCTTAGAGTTCCTCTATTCTATAGTAGTAGCCTAATTAGATTAGATCTAGAGGGAGGGAGTCAAGCCGAGTTAACCTAGCTTGGGTTCCCGATTGGCGTTGTCAGGAGCGTGGAGTTCAGTACTATTCTTGTACTCTTTACTCTGGTACTGTATTATTCCTTATTGTGTTTACTACATCGTTTATGGCAACAATTAATCTTCATCTATTCATGTTCTTGATTGCAATGTTCATCATCTACTTTGATTACTAGTATAGTTAGTCCACTATTATTGAATTCGTATATATGCTCCTATAGCGCTCATCCAAAGGAAACATGGTTGAGTGGTAGGCATTATGTAGGCATGGAGCCTAGATATTCTGCTTATATGTGAGTGCCCCCTAATGTGTCGTGTCGTGTGGTAGCTCGTGGGTGTACAGACCCATTGAATCCTCTGTAATCTACCCTTCGCACATAGGAATTGTAGAGTGCGATCGCGATGGAGGGTGACTATTGTCTTAATTCCTTCCTTAGTTGATGCTCCTTATGTATTGGTATAATGATATAGTAAGTGGCCTAACGATGATTGCTAGGTGCGTTTGCACTAATTGAAGTATTCAATGATATGTAGTTGTAGAATGACACTAGGAATTATTCCTCTAATATTCGGGGTCTGATTGTGTTATTGTGGTAGTTAGAGTGCTCTGAGTGAATCTATTATCTTATTATGATGCTTGATCAATGCTTATCATATATATTTATCCTATGACTTATCCCTGTTGTGAGTAGATTTGGGGTTATGGTTTACTTTTGCATTAATGGTATAAGTTATCAATATATTCTGCCTGACCTTCCCAGTGGTATAAATATAAATTGACAATTTGGTAATACTCTAGGTAAAATGCTACAATGGTATAATTATCTATGCGCTTGCAGATCCTTTCCATGCATATATCTTTATATTCTTTCTAGTCACATAAAATGATATAGATCTATTTGGTGTTGTTCCTGTAATAATGCTAGATAGTACCAACAAACATTCTTTGGCACCATAGCTGGGAATGACAACCTAGTACACTGCTAGAGGTGTAGGTAATTGATAAGTGACTACCAGAACAAGTGATGAGTTAATTAATACCAACACTGTCCTTCTTGGATCCCTTGTTTGGTCCATTAATCTCGTCAATTGTCACCATTTTCATTTGACGTGTGACAGTAGGCGTCAAAGGGAGTTAGCATATGGTCAGGCAGGAAGCATGTTAAAGTATTTTCAAGACAAGATGTCTGAGAACCCTTCTTTCCACTATGCTATGCAATTGGATGCAGAAGAGCACATAACCAATATATTTTGGGTTGATGCTAAGATGTTAGTTGATTATGCTCATTTTGGTGATGTAGTGACATTTGATACTACTTTTGGCACAAACATAGAATACTTTGTTGGATTCAATCAGTTCAGGGAGACTTGTCATTTTTGGAGCTGCTCTTCTATTTGATGAAACATGTGCCTCTTTTACATGGCTATTTAAGGCTTTTCTAACTGCACACAATGAAAAACAACCTAAAACTATATTTATTGATCAAGACACAACAATGGGAAATGCTATTAAGAAGGTATTCACAGAAGCATGGCATAGATTGTGCACCTATCACATAATGCAAAATGTTGTCAAGCATTTATGTAACAAGAAAAAGGAAGAAGAATCTCATATCCTCTCAGATTTTAGTGCTTGTATGTATAATATCGAGGACAAGTTATCCTTTGAAGAAGCATTTAACTAGATGAGAAACAAGGCGGACGAGAAAAAGACATCTTAGCTAGATAGCATCTACAAGTTCAAGGAAAAATGGGTTGAATGTCATTAAAAGACCACCTGAAATATGATTTTGACATCATCTGGATCCTAAAGCATTTTCAAAGGGCGGTGCAAGGAAAAAGAAACAAGAAATTAGATGAAGAATTTGAAGCCAGAAAAAAGCTACCTATTAAGAATGAGGACACCTATGCTAGTGCAAGCTAGCAAACTTTACACTACCCCAATATTTGAAGCATTCCAAGCTGAATGTGAAAGATCCATGGACGCATGTACTAGAGCATTGGAAGAAAATAACACATATGCTGTTGCAATTGTGAGGTCTGATGGTGATTTAAGTTCTAAATAGAACGTTTAGTCATTGGTGATCCTTCAGAGCAAAAAAGCTTCATGTAACTGTGGGCAGTTTCCAAGGACCAGCGTATTATGTAGCCATGCTTTGAAAGTTCTTGACTTGATGAACATCAAGTTATTGCCTAACCATTATGTGCTGAAACATTGGACAAGGGAAGCAAAGTATGGAACAATCCAAGACAACAAAGGAAAGAGCATAATTGAAGACCCAAAATTAGATGCTATGCTTCGCTACAAGTTTTTGTCTAAAAAATTTCTTAACTTGGCATATCCAGCTGCAAGCGATCCGGAATGTTGCATTTTGGAAGACAATGCCCTTGATTGTTTTGGTAAACAACTACAGGACTAATTCAGTGCACCTACAAAGTGCCAGATAAATTGTAATGTATGTTCCTAAAAACTTGGAATATAGTGTCTTAATTTATTACTTCTTGCTGAAAAAAAAAAGATTTCGATGTTTTATGCAGCATGAAGTGAATGAGGGTGATGCAGAAAGTCAAGTATTGGATAGTACTAATAAGGACTAATTCCTTTGCATTCACTAGCTTCACAGATTTGATGATGGTATGTTCACATACATGGCCATCGGGCCGTGCCGGCCCCGCCCGGCGGCCCGGCGTGCCATGCCGGCACGGCACGGCGTCGTGCCGTGCCGGGCCACCCGTGCCTGCCGTGCCGTGCCTCGCCGTGCCGTGCCGAGCATCGGCCCAAAACACGGTATCGGCTGCCGCTGCGCCGTGCCTCGTCCGTGCCGCGACGCCGTTGCCACGTCGGCCGGGCGGCCGGCGCCGCAGCCGCGCGCGGAACGGGGAAGCATGGAGGAGGCGGTGCTCGCCGTGCTCGCCTGCGCTGCGCTGCAGCGGGAGGAGAGGCGCGGCAGCGCGGCGCTGGCCCCTGGCGGCGGTGGCGGAGTGGCCGGGAGGGCGAGCTTGCCCTTGCGGATCCGGAGTGGCGGTGGCTTGTGGGGGGCTGCGGCGGTACCCCCGTGCGAGCCGCGGAGGCGACGGCCCCGGAGGCGGCGGGCGAGTGGGGAAAAGCCCACGCGACCGCGACCGCGAGGGGGCCCGGGGAGCGGCGCGAAAGCAATGACTCAGCCTTGGCGTCTGTAGCCCAGGCAGCGCTGGCCGGGCGGCCGCGGCTCGCGGGAGTGCGGGTTAGGGTTTTGGGGTTCCGGCCAGAGCAGCCACCGGGCCGTCGGGCCGTGCCTAGGCCGTGCCGCGTGCACGGGTGGCGGCCCGAGCACGGCACGCCGCCCGCCGTGCCGTGCGCCCCGGGCCCGGTGACTTCCGTGCGGGGCCGTGCCTCGTGCCGGGCCAAACTGGCAGGCCTCGTGCCGGGCAGCGCCCACGGGCTGCGTGGCCATATATATATGTTCAGTATTGCTCCATTTAAATTTTAGCTAGTGTCAATATCTGTCTTTTTTAAACATTCATTTGCCTTTGCAGGCTCCTGATGCCACTGCTATTCAATATCTGCTTAGGCCACCTTCAGTTTAGTAGCTGCTGTCTCATGGGGGGCGTTTTGTTCTTTTGAGATGATTGATGAGCATTTGCATGCTAATCCAAAGCTTGAATGATAATTATTTTTTTTACATGTTGTACTGGATGCTATTGGCTATTGGTGGAGATTATCTATTAGCATGGAACTATTAAAAATGCTTAAGTGATATCCTTGCAATTATATACTGCACTGCATTCTGAAAAATACATGTGTTCTGTCCTCCGTCTATCGTGCTTGCCAACAGCTTCACTGTCTATGAAGTGGGCCTGAGCTGGGCTGCAGTTTTTGTGCGGGCTTGACAAGTCTTGCACTAGGAGGGCAAAAATATCCAACAGCCCTCAAATCGTGAATGGATGGCATCAGACATGTATAAAGTCACCTGTGACTTTACTGAAGGACCGCAGAGAATCTAGATTGGTCAGGATAGTACATGCCCAATATGTACATGCCACATGACATTTTTGCTAGCGTAGGCAGGGTTGGAGCAATAGATTTCGTGATGCAAGGGAGCTTCGGTTGCGGCTTTGCGGTCTTCATCGTGGGGAAGAGGATGTGGCACGTTGGTTTTGTGGATGCCTCTTGCAAAGGACGATGGGAGCGGAGGGCGAGCGGGGCGATTAAAGATGGGGGTTAGAGAGGTGCGAAGTGATTAGTTGGGCGGTGACAATAACATTTGCTTTTTAGTTCATAGATATAGAGACTAGAACACACCACGCATATGCCTGGGAAAATGCAGAAGATACCTCACACATTGCTGTGAAAATCGTGGAGAATTTAGAATTTAATTAGAGGGCTTATATTTAGAATTTTAGTGCATAGTGTGATATATTACCTCCATCTTAAATTATAAGATGTTTGACTTTTTTAACAAGTTTGACTACTCATCTTATTCAAAAATTTGTGCAAAATATCACTTGTTTTGTCATGGCTTTATTAATATAAGTTCTTCAAAGATGACTTAAATTTGACTATGATTGCGCAAATTTTTTAAATAAGACAAGTGGTCAAATTTAAAATCAAAAGTCAAACGTCTTATAATTTGGGATAGAGGAATTACTAACTAGACAAATAAATGCATTTTAGGGCACATTTGGATCATTACCCTAGTTTGTCGAGCTGCAGTTGCATCGGTGCCACAAGTCTGGCACTCGATTTGCTCACCACAAGTTAGGCAAGAAAATGCATGCAAAACACTAGCGAGAAGCCTAGGCAGTTGTAGCACGCCAAAACCGCAGATGTGAACCAAACAAGAGCCTAAGCAAGTCATCGTGGTGAACTTTAGGCTCGATGAATTCTGGGTACGAACCAAACACGCCCGATATAGCTTGCTGACACAAGTAACTTGCATGAATAGGATAGTGCTATATAATTGTATGCGTAAGTGAGTTGCTACATCAGTTGGCTTATATGGATAGCTTGCATGTCAAAAGATTCAATTCTAATAAGAATTTTAAAATTATAAAATATATTGAAATCAGCACCATATCCCGTATCTAGTAAATATGAATCGCAAACACAAAGGAAGAACAAAAAAAAGCAGACAATATGAAATCCAAAAACTCGTGTTAAACAAACTCATACTGCAGCTTTCCATCTCCCAATATTTTTGGTAGCCCCACGATTTTCGCTCACTGAAGCAAACTCTGTGTGCCCAGGTGCCGAATAGGCCAAGACTACAAGCTTTCAAGAACTTGTATTTTACAAACTATCCATCCAACTTGAGTGAACTCAGCCGTCTTGTTCTTTGATCAAGCTCAGCCATGACAACGGTCTCCTGCTTTTTCCTTTCCTTTGTGATTGTGTTTGTTGTCATTGAACCAATCTTGTCAAACGCAAACTGGAAAAGCAAGGGTTTAAGATCATCAACCAATGTTTGGCAAAATAAGTTATCTAACACCCACCCCGCCGCCCCCCCAAAAAAAAAAAAAAAAAAAAGTGTCTCTGAGTAACAGGTTATATTTCATTGTGATTGTGATTTTGCTAGAAACATGCCTTTTTAAAAAAAAAATCTAATTTGATATTTGCATAGACTAGAAAGCAATGTATTACTTCCTACACCAAATTTGTTGGTACAACAATACAGAAGATTATGAGAAAATTCCGTCTATGCCATTGGAATTTATACCTATCCCTTCAATGCCATTGAAAATATATCATCCCTTCTATGCCACTGTTTTCATGTTCTCTCTCCCTTGTGTGCCATTGCCGTTAGATTCTATGCAAAATCTCCATTGCTACCATCTGCCACGTGGTTGTGCCTCCTCGCTGGTGCAAAGATGAGGTCTCTCCTAACGATGGCGCCTCTTAGTAGCTCGTTGCTGCGGCGCATCCTCGTGATCCATTGCCAGCGCCCAGGACAGTAGAAGGCCACTATGGCAAGTGAGGAGTCAATATCATCCCTCTGCATTTGCCTCCTTGTGGCCATGGCACTGCTCAATGGTGGCCATGGAGCTTAAAGTTGGTGGATCAAGTGATGGTGTCTTGGCTGCACAGTGGTTCAACCTTTGCATGGCCCACCTTTCGTTGTGCCCATGCCCTTACCTGTGCTACCTCATGTGCACGTGTTGCTCCCTGCGCTGATGCCTCTTCTCCACCATCCTACCGCACCGCTCATCGTGACCACATGAGTCTGCAGTCTGCATCCAGACCGAGCCGCCAGCAGCAGCTGCTTACTGCGTGCCAGCCATGCAGCCCATGCCACCAGCTGCTGTCCACGCCACCGGCTGCTGTCCACGCCACCCACGAAGTCCCAAACATGGAGGCTTGCCGCGTTGAGGAACTCCAAGAGCACGACCATGTAGGAAGCACCGCCGCACACCACAATATTCATAAGAGTCATCATTGTGCATGGGGAGGAATAGCATTTGGGGTAACTCCACGAACTCCGACACAGCAAATTGTAAGCTATATGTCCATGCCCGAGTGGCTCCAGAAGTTGGGGACGACCTCGCCACAACCGTAGCACGGAACAACATACAAGTTCTACCGCGACGCGCTCTACTGCATGGTGGTGTTCAGGAGCCCAAAGGTGTCCTGGGACGGCTTGATTTACTCACAAAGTAGACTGTTGTCCTCGCCGCCCCTATGGCTTGCCTCTACGACACATTCCTCCTTGACTTACAGCACTGATTTTTCCTTCTCTGTCTCACAGTATCTGACTATGCAAACATCCTGTTGTAGCTATGCTCTATGCTCTCTGAGCTTCTTTGACCAATCCGTGTTTTCATTTTCATGAATGCACGTTAATTAATGGGGAACAGGCAGAGAGATGAGGTAGAGAGCAAAAAATAAGAGAAATTAACGGCATCCACCTAATGGCAGAGGGGAGGAGAAAAATAGAACTAATGGCACTCAAGGGAAGCTATATTTTTCAATGGAAATGGCTATAAATTTCAATGGCATAGAAGGAGTTTTCTCAAAGATTATGAATATATCAGAAAAAGGATAGAACTATGACATAACAGTGAAGAAGATTTACTGTCAGGAGTGCATCAGGATCATATAGATGATGTGTGGTTGTTTGCAAAATATCAATCACATCACCAACATGTTGGGTGTGCAGTAGATCGTCTTCTCGCATCTGCAAATTTGGTGGACATAGGTAATATGAAAGAAAAAGAAAGTAATTTTTAACTGATATAGGCTGCTCAGGACACATCAAGTGTATAGGAGGCTTCATGAGGTACCTTGAAAATTGCGAGAGCAACATGGAACAAAACCTTGGCCCCTTCATTGAATAAAACATCCCATACCCGAAGTGTTGTCTGCTCACATCAATAAAAAGTGCGAAAAAAACTTCAAATAATTATGAGCAAATCATATGAGGGACGACATAAATATTGATACTGATGGAATTTTTGTGTAACCTCTGAAGGCAGGCTCTTTGAGAAGAGGCACAAAAACCATTCTGTAGCAACAAGTGAAACATCAAACCCCATTGCTTCAAGATGAGCAGCAATCCTACATCAATGCTCAATAAAATACAGTAAGAAATCATGGCCTGATGGTTTCGGCTTTATGTTGGTTAGTGCTGGCATGTCAAAAACATAAAGGAAAAGTAATACGTTGGACACTTCTTAGCCAGGAGATCTTTGAACACCCTCTGCTCGACATGGCATCCAGAAAGTGTGTCAGTATAGCAATCACTGACAAGTACATTCTCAAGCAGTACAGCAAGCATCCAAAATGCATCCTCCTCTGTCTTCATCACAAGCAACAAGAGTGCAGCTACATAGTTTAGACCCTGCAGCCGATATGGTTAGTGATGGATGCGCTCAAAGATATAATCTGATTTTATAATCTGGCACCATGCTAACCTGGCAGTATCCAACTTCTGAATCACGAAACGAGTATCCCACAAGTACTCGTCGCAGAGATGCCTGACCCTTATCACTGTTCAACCAAGGATGACAAGGGAAAGTGCGAGGAAGATCCTGTAAAATCCCTATCATTATTACTATTAACATCACTGTACAGAAACAAGAAATTATAAAATTATAAAATGAAACACCCACATTTGTAACCAAGTGAATTTATGCAGATGCAGTCCTGATGGACTTAATTTTCTGGCATAACAGAGTAAACTAGTGAAAATACTTAAGATTTACCAACATAAACTACATTATGAAAGAACCATCTTTCTATTTTGAACTTGAATAGTGACCACAAAGAAACATCGGTTCTATATGCTGCAAGATAAGAAAGCATCAATCTCCACCTAATAAGTCCATAACATCTTCACAAAAAACTCACATGATCAATTTGCCTTGTGGCTGGCGTGGTCTTCCCCTCCGTAGCACGAATTAGCTCATCATAGTATGTTTCTGGCACCGTTGACCGCTTCCTGGCTGCTCCTGACACAGATAACCAAACCTTTGGCCTCAGAACTGGGGGCACACCTTTTCTGATCAACCTCCTCAATGTAATTGTATTAGTTAGCACTGACAGCTTGAGTGATGTGACACTAATCACTCCCTCATTTGAAGAAATCTTTGGCTGGAGGTACCAATTTGCACCTTTGCTTGCCTCCAGCGCCCACCACACCCTGCCTTGCCCCCTGATCCTCTCCCTCACCTCATTCAGCACATTGACATCATCCACATTGCCCTCCACCATGAACCCATACAGGTCCTCAAACTTGACAGACATGAGGTGTACGTTGAACAAACTCCTCTTGCCTGTGTTGCACCTAATGGTGTGGGTTTTGGTGGGCACTGATGCGGTGGGCCTGTTCCGTAATGTCCTCCTCCAGGAGTTGACATCATCTGCAACATCCCTTGTTTGGATCCCAAACATGTTCTTCTCCACAAATTTCACCTCTTCTTTTTGCCAGGCTTCTTCTCCACCGATCTATTTGCTAATAACCTACTCCAAAAGAAATCTGTGTAATATATCTACCAATCTACACCCAAATCTTTCCTCCCCTCTTTTTGGATGTTCCTTGCGTTCTTGGTTTCCTTTGTAATCCTGGACCCCTACAAACATTTGAAAAATAAAACCAAGAAAACTGTCGCATTTCGTATTAAACAACGAGCAATCAGGACAAGAACTCCCCAGAAAGAACGCAACTAGTTGAAAGAAAAATGCAAATCACCTGCCGACTGCAAGAACCCTCACAGATCTTTCCTGCTCTGCTGATTTATTGACCAAGAACAAAAAAGAGGAGCGGATCGGCTCGGTCGGTGCTGCTCGCTCTTGTGGATCAGAGGCGAAGGCAACACCGACGGCCGCAGATTGGGAGCAGCGAAGACGACGACCAGCTGCGGCAACGGCTAAAAATGGGATGGCTCCTTGCTCCCTGCCCCTATTTGAACCCTATTTTGGGAGGCCTGATGGCTCTGATTAAAGTCGGATCAGGAGCTCCGTTTCTACCAGCGTTATCGAATGGCGAAAGATTTTGATAGTATTTAGAGGCACTCGCAAATCGCGACGGTGGATCGGTCAACTTTCTTGCCAGTTTGGTGAAGCGATGGAGCTTGGGATACGGATTTATTCTCGCCGTGACCGTGTCAGCTGCTCCTACTATCCAACTTTCTTTTAGTTTAATATATCTATATATCTATCCATATATATTTTAGTAGAAAAGGATTGCTCTTAAAATGTCATCATTGGTTCTCAAAAGAAAATGTCATCATATTAAATAGAACACAAATGGATCCTTTTACATGCCGTACCACTCGTTTCGAAACGACAATGCACTGACTCACCTAATTAGGTTTTAAATGGATGAGATAGGGTACATGTAAATAAGCGAAAAAGGGCCACCTAGTGGTTCGACTCTCCATACACTAGTAGCATTATGATATTTTGGATTCGACTTTCTATGAAATGGATTATTTCAAGATTTAAATGACATTTATATTTTTAGTGGTAGATGATGTTTTTGTCGACAACGATGCGTCAGTGGTAACTTTATCAATCTTGAAGATTTTGCGCTAGTGGTGACTTCGCTAGTTCGGTCTTTGGAGATGTTCATTAAAGGTACGGTTGTTAAAAAAATAAACAAAAATGAGATGATGGGACCAAATATTCAGCTACTAAAAGAAGTACATTCTAATCTATTGAGCATCTGTTTTTTATTGTATTGTTCTAAAAAATGTTGGTTCTTGATTTCTAGGATCATAAGGCTAGTTCTGTTAGCGGTTCTGAACAGGGGTGTTTTCATGTTGCTCGGTTTGGATTTTTGTTTCTAGCAGGCCTACTTTTAGTTTAGTGTTTTAGATTGGTTTGTCCCGCTGGCGGCTGGAATAGAGTTATATTTTGGATTTTTATGTGTATAATAAGCAGATATTTGGTCTTTTGATTTTTAATTGAAAGGTCGGGGTATCTTGCCCTTGAACTTAAAAAAGTACATAGATCCATAAATATTTGTATTCTCTCGTTTATTCATTGAGTGTCGTAGCAGACAAGCCTGCAGGAGCCATTTGCAAAATATCTTGACCCTGTTCGCTTGTCTTATCAGTCGGGCTTATCAGCCATTAAACAGTATTTTTTCTCACAACAAATCAGTCGGTTTGTCTTATCAGTCGGCTTATGTCATCAGCCGAACACGCCGCTTACCTTGAACATAAATGCAAAATGTACAAAAGAGGTTTGACTCGTTGATAGAAAAATGGAGGTTGATATGGAGGCTCATAATGAAGTTGGCACGTCTTATAATGACGTTGGCACGTCGCTCGTCTGCCGACATCATGAGAGAAAATGTCAAGGATTTTTCTGGGATGTTTCTTCTCACCTCAGTTCCATGCCTTCATGGTACTCGAGCTCCATGCTATAATGTATAAACAAGCAATAATAGGAAACTGGATCAAACTAACTGGCACATGGCAGCCAATGCTTTCCTAGAATCTAAATTCCGGGTCCACGTTCATTGCCTGTCCGAATTTCACGGTTAAGTTGACATGCAGTACAAGTAACATTTATAAACACTAAAATACAAGGAAAAATAATACATTTACATGAACAGCTCCAAGCATTCGAACTCATGAACATTAAAAAAATAGATACCTGAAACCCAGTAGAACGAGATTCTTTTTCATCTTACAATTCTATCTAGTAACAAGATTTACAAGGTGTAACAACGAAGCGGGTAGGGTGGACCGGACATGGCGGGAGAGGAGGAGGAGGCGGCGGCATGGGCGGCGGTGGCTAGCGGTGGCTCTGGCGCATGCGGAGGAAGAGAGAGAGAGATGGAGAGCTAGAGAGCTAAGATTAAAGTCCTTCGACTATTTTTTTCTTGATTGTAATGATTACACGCCGCTAATATTTATAGTCCTAGCAAGACTTAGTCCCTAACCAATCTCAGGAGATCCTTATAGTAATTGGACTTTTCCTTTTCTAAAATGACTAATATTAGATAGATCGGATTATTCTTTCTGAAGAATTTATGCTTTTATTGCTCAGTTCGAAGTTTTGGTTACAAGTTGCACACTATATGTGACTTTTTTTAGGCGTAAAATTAGTGTAGTTGACTGATATGCCAAGAGTTTTTTACTGGTGCTCTTTCTTCTGTCATTAGTTCATAGGAGCCAGCTCCTGTGACTCTTGCTATTATGAAGGGGCCCTCCTATGGGCTAAATAGCTTGTGTCTTCCTTCTGCTTTCTGAATTCGTCGTAGAACCTGGTCTCCGACTTGCAGGCTTCTAGGTTAAGTGTTTTTGTCGTAGTGTCTTCTTAACCCTTAGAGATATCTAGCTGATTGTAAGGTAGCATTGATTCTGACTTCTTCTATGTCGTCGAACTCTAATCTTCTAGTTTCTTCTGCTTCTCCTTCGTTGTATTGCTCGATTTTTGGTGATGTCGAAATCAAGTCTGCTAGAAGTATGGCTTCTGAGACGTATACCAGGAAGAACAGAGAGTAGCTTGTGGCTCTGCTGATTTGAGTTCTTAGCCCCTAGACTACTTTTGGTAGTTCATCTATCTATTTTGATCTATAATCTTTGAGGACTGTGTATAGTCTTGGTTTTAGTCTAGCTAGGATAAGGCCGTTGGCTCTCTTGACTTGTCCATTTGCTTGTGGATGAGCGACTGAAGCATAGTCTGTTGAATCCACAGGCTTGTGCCCAACTTTTGAATTCATTTGCTGTGAAGGGCGAGCCGAGATCAATGATTAATCTGTTTGGCATCCCGAATCTTTTGCTGAACTGTATTTCATCAAAGGCTTGTATTCTATCCGTTTGGTGAACTTGTCAATGCCTACGAATAAGTATTCGAATCTGCCTTTTGGTTTTTTGAGAGGTCCAATTTGATCAAGTCCCCAGCATGAGAAAGGCCATGCTGGTGGTATGCATATTAAGTTGTGAGCTGGAACATGTGCTTGTCTTGCGAACATTTGACATTTTTGCAGTGTTTGATTAGTTCTTCTATATCCTTTGGTGCTGTAGGCTAGCAAAAACGAGACCAGAAAGTTTTTCCAACAAGTGTTCTTGATGAGGTGTGATTTCCACAGCATCCAAAGTTTATTTCTTGTAAGATTTCTTTTTCTTCTACTGCTGGTACGTATTTTAAGAGTACCCCTGATGATGCTACTCTTTTGTGGAGATTGTCCCCCACTAGGATAGAGTTTTTGCTTCTTCTGATGATCTAAGTTGATTCTGTCTTGTCTTCTGGTAGTTTATTTTCTTTGATGTAGGCTATAAACACTTGCATCCATGTTGTACTAATTGTCAGAACTTGTTCTGCTTTCATCTTGTCTTTGATGGTTACCTCGCTGGGTTTTTTGATTGATGGTTTGGTTAGTTTTTTGACAAAAACCCTAGCTGACACTTTTGCTCTATCTGACCCGAGTTTATCTAGAACGTCGGCGGCGATGTTTGAATCCTATAGAATGTGATGAATTTCTAATCATTGGAAATTTTTCTTGAGTTTGCGTATTTCTGTACAGTAAGCATCCATGTTTTCTTTGGTACAGTCCCAGACATTGTTTACTTGGTTGACTACTACGACTGAGTCTGTATAGACAAGTAGTCTTTTGATTTCAAGTGAGGCAGCTACATGTAGTCCGTGGATGAGAGCTTCGTATTCTTTTTCACTGTTGGTAGCTTGCCATAGGATTTGTAAGACATAATTGAGTTGTTTTCCTTTCGGTGAGATAAAAAGTACTCTGGCTCCTGCCCTTCTTAGCTTTAAAGATCTATCGAAATACATTTTTTGATGGTCCAGGATGAAATCCAGAGTAGTTTATTGTATCTCGATCCATTCTGCAATAAAGTCGGTCAATGCCTAAGACTTGATTGCCTTTCTTGGGGTGAATTTGATTTTTAGTGCTCCGAGTTCAACTACCTATTTTGAGATCCGTCTAGTTGAGTCCCGGTTTCTTAGTATATCTCTGAGTGGGAAATCTATTACCACTATAATCTTGTGACTTTTGAAGTAATGTTTGAGTTTCCATGATGTTATCAGAATTGCGTAGAGTAGTTTCTATACATGGGGATATCTAACTTTTGAAGTTATGAGTACTTCGCTTATATAGTAGACTAGTCTTTGAACTTGGTAGATATGTCCTTGCTCTTCTCTTTCGATCACGATCGCTGTGCTTACCATCGAGGTTATAGTCGTGATGTAGAGCATGAGAACTTCGTCCTTTCTTGGTGGTACAAGAACTGGCGATGTGCTGATATATGTCTTCAATTTATCGAAACTTCTTGGGCTTTTTTCGTTTTGCAAATTTGTCTGCTTTCTTCTAAAGTTTGAAAAAGGTAGCCCTTTTCCCCTAAGCCTTGAGATGAATCTGTTGAGAGGTACCATACAACCTGTTAGCTTCTATAGATCCTTTTATGTTCTTTGGTGGTCCCATATCGGTTATTGCCTTGATTTGTATTGACGGTGGATAGCGTCAACTTTTAGTAGACAAAAGACATGAGAAACACATTAATATCTTGCCTTGCTTGCTACTAGCATGTATGATAAATAAATATGTATTATATAATTCACTGAAATGTATGGTTATCTTTATTTTATATTTTTTATCTCTAGCTCGCGAATCAAATGAGCTAGCTCGAGCTTTTTATGAGACGAGTCGAGCCAACTTTTTAGATCGTTAGATATAACGAGCCAAGCCAGCTCGTTATCCTAACGAGCCAGTCCGAGCCGAGCTGAGTCGAGCTGAGTATATCCAGCCCTAGTCACGGGCGAGGGAGTAGAAGGGATGAGGCCGACAACGTTGGAGGGCCCGTCATGGCCTCATAAGAAAGAGGTGGAGTGAGAGTGTGGGGCAGGAAAGAGTGTTGGATCAGTAAGGGGTAGATAAGGTGTCGAAAAATGAAAATTGTTGTTCCATAGTAGGAGAGAGAATTGTTTCTTCTCTTAGAAATGCTAATTAATTTTTTATTTTTTATCGAACTTGCTTATTTGTCCTAAAATGAAATTGGTTTTGATTCTTGGTCATTTTGTTAATTTAATAAGGTATTACGTGTTCCTATTGCAACATACATACGTTTATCTATCTATCTATAATACAATGGAACACTCAAAATTAACTTAGGTTTAATTTGACCATATTATTATTCTATCGTGCGATCTGTGCATTTTTAGTATAATATTTAGTGGCCCCATAGCAACGCATGGGCACGCTGCCTAGTTTGTACTATTTCTACATTAGGAATAGATGCAAAACATATCTTTCATCCATACAAAAATATGCCACTATTACACTGAGAGTACACACAAATAGACTTTTGGTAGGATCTATCATACATATGCTCTAAGTTTTTCATCATTATTATTCATCTTGCAAAAGTTTTGTGCAGAAAGAGATATGGGCTATGCAAAAAGAAAAAGAAAGTTAGAAAAAATAGACAAATGTTCGAAGCATTGAAAATAATGCATACTTGGTGTCCATCTCCCTAAAAAGAAGGGAAGAAAGAAAAAAAGGAAGATTAGCCACACATGTTGCAAAGCACTCCAATTTCAAGTTACAAGAGAGATGCATTTTCAGTGAGCATGGTAGAATTAGGATAGCCGCCGTATATTCCACACATGTGTAAGGTAAGTAGACATATGGTCTTCTTTCTTGTTAATGAAAGTGAAGTATTTGATACATTCAAGTCATTTGTCAAAAGAGGCTAAAATGTGTTTGAAACTACAATCAAGAAAGTAATAATAAGTGATAGTAGAAGCGAGTTCAAGAATACTATAATTGATGAGTGAAAGGATCAAGATGCCCAAGAGGAGGTGAATTGAGCTTTTCTAAATTTAATCGCAACGGTAAAAGCATAGCATTTAGCCTATTTCACCCCTAGTGCCTAAGTGTGGTCTCTATGACTGTAGAACACAAAAGTTATGCTCCCTAAGTTCCAAACCCTACTCTAGCATGGCAATTCTAGCAATGTAAATACATGAAATAATTGTGGGAATGTAATTGCTCAAAGTAAAGAGAGGGAGAGGAACACGGCGATGTTTTTCTGGGGTATCGGAGAGTCGGCACTCTCCACTATTCCTCGTTGGAGCACCCACGCAAGGGTGTAGCTCTCCCTTGATCCGCGCAAGGATCAAGTGCTCTCTACGGGATGATTCTTCGTCACTCCGACGCGGTGAATCCCCCAAAACTGTTCACAAGATGAGATGGGCCATCCACAATCACCACCGGATGATCACCATGCTCCTAATCACCACCGAGCCATCTAGGTGATGCTGATCACCAAGAGTATTAAGCACAAGTTCTCACTTGACCAAGACAAGTCTAATGAGAAAGGTGGATGCTCACTTATCACTCTCTACTCTCTAATGAGGTTGCTAATCTTGATTCTCAAATCACAAACACCTCACTAGGCTCTTGCTCTCCCTTGCACTCTAATGGATGCTTCAGCTGATCAAATGGCCAAGAGAGAGAGCATAGAGGGAAGTGGGAAGGTATGTATAAGGTATATCAATAGCCCCAACCGTTACCCTCCAATCATAGTCTCTACAGGAGCATCGGACGCTCATATGCTAGGCATCGGACGTGTCCAATGAGTTCAAACCTGCTAGCCGTTAGGGTTTTGTACTGGGCAAAGGACAGCGTCCGATGTCCAGTCGTCGGATGCGTCCGACGCCCTAACGTTACCTTTGCGAACATCTACGGGCGTGTCCGGCGGCCGCTGGAGCGTCCCGATGCTCCACCAGCGGCGTCCGTGCGATTTCTGGCGAAGGCTCGCTACGGTGTGCTGCCGTCGAAGCGTCCGACGCTCACAAGTCGGAGCGTCCGACGACACATACTGTTCCTGCTGCAGTCGCCAACACTCACCGGACGCTGACGCCAGTGTCCGATGCAGTCAATCTGCCTCCATTCGCTTCCGATTCAAACATTTTCTTACTGCTTCGACTCCAATCAATCTTAGGGCTATTCTAGAGCTGTCTAGCGCTAATTTTGACAAGTGTGCATCTCACCTAACCATTAGACACGCCTAGATCAAGCTACTTATTTGTACCCCCCTTAATAATACGATTAAAGGTGAAACAAAGTCCTATAACTAATCTAAGTGTCACCCAACTCCATCAACACTTGGAACTAGCCATCCTTAACCTTGTCGCCCGTCCTTTGAAAACCAAAACGATTTCACCATTTGGGGGCATGAAAACCATTATGCCCATTAACTGGCATTACCATGACCTAACATTCTACCCTTTGCAAAACACACGTTAGTCATAGTAATCAACGGTTGTCATCAATCATCGAAACCCTATCTAGGGGCCTAGATGCTTTCAATGAGTTTTGTGATGATTTTAGAATCAAGCAATAATTCTCGACCCAGTAGACTCCACAGTCAAATAACCTTGTTAACAGAAAGAATAGAACACTCATTGATATCGACAACTACCGGTACTACCAGCAGAAGAATGCTACTAATAGAAGAATGCTACTAAACTCTTTTTCAAGTTCCCAAGTTCCCATGTTGTGTTGGAGTATCTCTCAGTTTGATTTTAGTTATGTACTTGAGCACTTTATTTTCTTGAGGCCACCTAAATTTACACCCTTTTGTATATTGTGGCAAAAACTAAACTCAAGTACAAACCAAATAGTGAATCGAAACCATTTGAGTTTGGAAGCGGTTTTGAACATTGAATTGAGGGATGCCTTTTTCTAGGAACTTTCTTTTAAAACATTCAAGTGACTAAACCATGCAATATTACTTGATAAACTTATTATTCCCCAGTCAGATACCATTAATCCACCAAAACCCCAACGGGGGCCAATGCACTTACAAATATGATCTTGTAATTATAATAATTTGATTTTCAAAATATAAATATTATTTATTTATTATGAAAGAATTTTATAGACACCTGCGTGCTAAAACAGAGGAGAGGGGCCACAGCAGAAAAGAGGTTTGTTTTTGATTTTTTTCAGCAGACAGCTCAAAGCAAGTAGGGTTAAGAAGGGTTTATGAGCGTGCCACCAGAACGCGTCCATTCTAATCCTGGTTTCGTTTTCATGAGGAGCCTCGCCGTGGCGAGCCCCCACCCGGGCGCCGCCTTCTCTGCCCGCCGCTGCTCCCTTCTTCACCCCGCCGCAGCCGGAAGGTCCTTCCTCTCCTCTGCACCTCCTACACCGCTCCCTCTCTTGTCTCCACTAGGCAAAGTCTCACCAGAGTCCTCGCTGCTGGGCTCCCCAACGTCAATCCCGCATCCGTTTTCTACTGCGTGTCTTATGGAGATGTGCGTATGCAGTATGCTTGAGTTGAGTTGGTGCCGATGGGTCGTCTACTGTTTAGAGCGCAATTTCCAATTTGTCACCTTTCTTTTTTTTTTCCTGCTTGAGATATGCTGAATTTGTTACTTTCTCTGTTTTCTTTGTCCACCTTTTTTTTTTCTTAAAGATTGCGATGTTAATTGGTAGCAATGCAGGGATTCGTTCTTCCACCGGTGCTGGCGATGTGGGAAAACTCAGGACAACTCATTTGGGAGCTCACTAAGGTTGGTAGGCTCCAGTTGTGAATGGAATTGATTGATGTGTTTGGTATTCCGACACTTGCACACAGAAATTTCAACTATATTTGCTCCAGTGAGACTATGTGGGACCTGTAGTCAATTTTCAATGTACCAATGTAGCCTCGTGTTATTTTCAGCTTAATGTTATATTTGTTAGTAGTTAGGACTTAGAATTGTCAAACTTTTAGCGATGTAAATTCTACTGTTATTCTGTTCAGGATCAACCGCCTTCCAAGAACTGCACACAGAGATATTTCGAAGAATTTGCTCGCACCAACTGCTGGTAGTATTACATCTATTTGTCTTGCATGGCCATTATTTTGATGTCCCCATCGTGAGTTTAGATGCTAGCAGTCAGAGCTACTATTGTTGAGCACTAATTTTAGTTGAAGATTTTGTCAATGAAAGGGCCAATGGGGCACTTTCTGTTTTGAAAATCAACAAGCCATATGCAGTTGAAAAAAAGGGGTAAATTCTGGGGTTACAATCTTGTAACAGAAGACTGACCAAACTAAACATAGCAATGATCCTGAAATGGAAACACAACCTTATATTCCTTTCAGGAGTTACATAGCACATTACATTACATTCATGTTGTTCATTCTTGCTGCTCAATCATATTTAATCATATACAAACCTGCTGCCTATTTCGTGATAAATACTAGTGCAGCATGGTTCACCTTCATCTCGTTTGGGGGGTTGGAAGTATTCTTTTGATTAGGCGTTATGCGGTAGTCTTCCAGATTTTTTTTGTTTGTATGATAAACTATTTTTTGTTTTGTAATCTCAAGGTTCCAGTTTTATATATGTCACTATCTGGCGCTGTTATTTTTTCTCTTACAAAACAATTTTGTGCCTTTCTTTATCCTGACATATATGCATCTATGTTACGTTATTTCTTCCCAGCTGCTTCAGTTGAGCAAGCTGAAGCTATTGCTGACCATCCAAAAGGTGACATGTGGTCGGTGCACAAGTTTGGTGGCACATGCATGGGGACCTCCGAGAGAATTCAAAATGTTGCTGATATAGTCCTTCGTGATCCTTCGGAGAGGAAACTGGTAGTTGTATCTGCAATGTCTAAGGTTACTGACATGATGTACAATCTTGTAAACAAGGCCCAATCAAGGGATGATTCTTACATTGCTGCACTGGATGAAGTTTTTGATAAGCATATGGCAACAGCAAAGGATTTGCTTGCTGGAGAAGACCTTGCAAGATTCCTGTCTCAGTTGCATGCAGACATCAGTAACCTAAAAGCAATGCTTCGGGCCATATATATAGGTTCAAGCTATTGAATCAATATCCTTCATGTTCTTAACTTTTCTTATTGTGATATGCCCTGCTTTGCATGTAAAGTTGGTTTCCACGATATTTTCACATATAAACAGTTCTTCTGCTAGTACTTGGTACAATTGTGTTGCCTGCAAATTCAGTACCTATTTACTTCATTTTTGTTATGATGATGTTTAATAGTAGAGATAGCTTCTTAGCTGACATTTCTTCTCTTTTTTGCAGCTGGGCATGCAACAGAGTCTTTTTCTGATTTTGTTGTTGGTCATGGAGAGTTATGGTCTGCTCAAATGTTATCATATGCAATAGAGAAGGTACAAACTGAAATTTGGACAAAAGAACTGGGGAAAGTACATGGCAATAAATTACTATTCTTCTGTAGAACATTACGCCTATATAGCTCCCTAAAGTTTAACACATATGTGTATAACTTTTACCACTTGTAGCTTCATTTGTACTGGAAGGACCAAGTCACATTCATAGTTTGGCGTATCTATAACTTACCTCTTGTAGGCTAGCTTGGGCTTTAATTTTGCAGAGACTGGACCTGCTACCTTTTGCTCCTCAGGAAATGATCAATCGTTTCTCCAGCTGGTGGTGCCGTACTATAAAGGCTGTTCCCAGAGTTGAGCGTAATAGCCTTAATACCCTTACCATCCTAGTGGCTTGGGAGATATGGAAGCACCGAAATGCTTGTGTGTTTGAGGGTGCTAGGCCTAACAGAGAGGTGCTGCTTCACTCGGATGCCAGTGAGGGTGCCCTGTGGTGCTTGGAAGGGGCATCCACATTCCATAGGCTTCTGGCTAGGTCGCTCATAGATAATTAATGAGCCGAGTCTTCATTTATGCTGGAAAGAGCAAGTCATGTCAGTAGTTTTCGCCAAAGGGCCTCTAGTCCAGTTGGTCTGAGTTCCCTGGCAGCACTCCTCAGGTCTTGGGTTCTGGGTTCTAACTCCTCATGGGAGTGAATTTCAGGCTGAGGTAAAAAAAAATAAAAAAATAATAAAAAAAATCCCCTCATCCATCCCATATCCAAAGCACTGGGGGGCACCGGCCCAATTCTCACTTGGGCAATGGAAAGCCACCGTGTAAGGATGGGCCGGGGGTTCGGGGGTTTTTTTTTTTGGCCTGCTGAGAAGGTCGTCTTCTTGTTTGGAATTCTGTGGGGGCAGTCTTAACCCCTTCAGATCGAGTTTTTGTTTTATGTTAGTTTTCAAAGTTTTGGTAATACATGCACCTTCTCCTGGGATATTACTGTTTCATATTCGTTCTTGAGCATTAGCGTGATTGAAGAAATTGAAATATAAAGTATTTAAGTAATTACGTCACATGCTCAATAGGGCTTATTTAAGCTATCCTGGGCATCACATGAGTTCCTTGCTAGGCCACTGTTCCTGGATCCCTAGTTCTTTAGTTGTTTGAGGCTGCTGGTCTGTTTTCATATTTTATTTTCGAGAGTGCTGTTTTTGGCTATACCGTGTGAGGGTGCTGGTTGGGGGAGGGGGGGGGGGTGGTGGGGCAGATGTTCAGAATGATTAGAAGAATGTATAAGGAGATGTGGAAATGGCTAAGCTAAACTCCCTTATTATTCTAGTGCCCTGGGAGATTGGGAAGCATCAGAACTCATGTGTTGTCGAAGGAATGCAACCAAATATTCAGGCTCTCCTGCAGACAGTGCCTTTTGAAAGCACCGTATAGTGCTGGGCTGGTGCTTCCCAGCTCCATTTAAGCTTTTGGGTGGTCTTTGGTCAGGCGTTATTTTATTATCTGTGGTGCCTCTTTAAACCAGTGGCTGGGTGCGTGGGGGGTTTGGGTTGGGCTTTCTTCTCAATTGTACCTCTGTTTTTTTCCTATCTTAATGAAATGACACACAATTCTCCTGCGTTGTTCATGAAAAAAATGACACGCAACTCTCCTGCGTATTCGAACAGGTGATTGGTTCAGTTATCCTCGTAAGTTATCCTCGTAAGGGCTGAGCTTTGGCCATTACATAAGTATGTGTTCTTAAGATGAGGCGCCTTTGAGGTTTGTAGGAAGCTATGCCACTGTTTAAACAAATCTTGATGAATGCATCATTTCAAAACCTGTACGTTATGCTTACTGACATTTTTTTTTTGATTTTTAGTAATGAATTCGTGTCGACCATCTAACAACATTTGTTCTAAAAGAGGAGACCTTGGATGTTTCTTTCTTGCTCCAAAGTACAAGTAACATGGTCGTAGAACTATATAAATTTCATATGCAAATTATAACTTTACCTCTGCAATGTATTAGTTGTGCACAAATATGTAATATAGAAGTTTTACTTCAAAATTAGTGACTTATGATGAAATGTCTTACCATGTGCAGTCTGGAACACCATGCAGTTGGTTGGATACAAGGGAAGTTCTAGTTGTGAATCCATCAGGAGCTAACCAGGTAGATCCTGACTATTTGGAATCTGAAAAACGACTTCAGAAATGGTTTTCTCGATGTCCGGCTGAGACAATAATTGCTACTGGATTTATTGCGAGTACACCTGAAAACATCCCAACAACCTTGAAAAGAGATGGAAGTGATTTCTCTGCAGCCATAATTGGTTCCCTTGTTAAGGCTCGCCAGGTGACCATCTGGACTGATGTTGATGGGGTATTTAGTGCAGATCCCAGAAAAGGTACTGGCATCCGGATAATTTCTTAAGTTTGAAACTATTCAATGATTTTTAGCTTGCTTGTCATTGTAGATGCTCGCATAGATGATAGACATGCATGGCATGTTCAATCCATTTCCAAGTTCTATGCTGCCAGCTAGAATTTCTCCAATGTCTGTCTATTTGCAGTACATTGAAGAAACACCGAATGATTCTGCAACTATAAATCTCCATATTCAGGAGGCTAGCGGGCTACATAGAGATGATTTGACATCATGGAATTATTTTTAAAATAATATTATTTCTAAAATAATATTTTTTAAAGAACTACTCCCTCCGTATCGGATTTAGAAGTCGTTTTGGACAAGGTTTGGGTCAAACACTGGGAACATAAATCATGAATAACTTTTAAGTTATTGAGTTTGGAAATGTGAAAACCATATGAATAGATTTGTCTTGAAAAATACTTTCATAAAAGTATAAATATATCACTTTGTGATTAGTATTTTTACAAAAATATGAAGTCAAAGTTATACTTTGGAGACCATGTCACTGTCCAAATGACTTTTAAATCCAATACGGAGAGAGTATAGGTTAACTTTTAACTCTACACATCACCCCCCCCCCCCCACCCCCCCCAACCACCCCCCCCACCCACAACAAAAAAGAAGAGATTTTTTTTTGTTGTCATCTGCAACCCCATCTGGCAGGATTGTCCACTTGTCAACTCAACAGAACTCAACATAACGGAAGCCATAATATTTTGTAATGCTGACATGCGACATGTGGGCTACCTTTGCTATGATGGGTCAGAAGTGATGGAAATTCCAAAACCTGTAGTTTTAAAATGTGTATCCTGAAATATATACCTTTATGGTTCATGCCCTTAAATGTTTATTTTTATGCATATGTCAAAACCAGGTAGTTTTTTTTTTCCCAAAAGAAACCTACCAATCAAATCTATCTAGTAGTCTGGTTACATCCCAGTAAAGTGGAAGAAATTATCAACCACTTGGAAAGGCTGTATATTTTTCTATTAGGTTTTTATTTTTTTTCCAAGTTTGTGAACCAATTGGGGGTCTAGCACATGACAAGAAAACATAGCTGGGCTACCGCTGCACAAAGATTCCCATCTATATCAGTATTTAATCCAATACAGACCCTTAGATTTCATTTTTTTGTCTATACAAGTTTATGTAATCTTCTTGTTGGTACAATATGTCCATTTTGAGTATCTATCTGATGAGTATCTTATTAATGCAGTTAGTGAGGCTGTGATCTTAAGCACATTGTCATATCAGGAGGCCTGGGAGATGGTAATTTCTCTACTGTCCAGCTTCTTCCATTGGCATTTGTATGATTAAGTATTTAAAGAGCCACTGGACATGAGTGAAGCTGAATGCTGCATGCTTGGCTTTTCCTTGATAACAATGGTTCATCAGCTTAAACGTTGCCATGCAGCTAGGCCTTTTTGGGTGCTTACTGAGAGTTAAGCCTAGTGCTGCTTTAGCTATTTACTGTGTACTGTCAGGCTGTTTTCAGCCCTCTAGATTAGTCAAAGAATAAGTAGCATCTGCTTTATGCAGCTATATGCTTTAGTGTTTGAGGACCTTCTTTTATGCAGCTATATGCTTTAGTTTGCTTTTCCCTATAAATAAATGGAATAAGCAGCAAAGGCCAAGCTGCCCTCTGGCAGTTCAAAATCAGTCTCCACTTGTGTGTTTTGGCCAACAATTGGTATCTAGAACTTAGGTTAGTCTTGTGAGGAACCTCGAGCATAGCCGGTAGCGCCGGCGGTGGTGCCGTGCTAGACGCTGCAACGCGCATCGCTGCTGCTGAGCAGACAGCGGCGCGCGCGGGCGAGACGGTCAGGCAGGCGGCAGGCTGTGCAGGGAGATAGAACAGCTGCAACCGCGACTCACGTTGTGATCACCCGAGTGACATCGCGGACGCCGTGGCCGGTTGTTGGTGATGCAGACTGTCTACAAGGATTCGGGAGCAGGGATGCCGTGGCCGATGCTCACCAAGACAAACTACCACGACTGGTATCTGTCGATGAAGGTCAAGATGCAGGCCTGACAGCTCTGGGATGCCATCGAGGACGGGAATGTCAGCTTCCACGATGATCAGCGGGTACTCAAGGCTCTCCTCGCCGCCGCCCCCCTAGAGTTGGGAGCTACCCTTGCTGACCAGAACAACGCCAAGTAGCGATGGGCTCCATTCGCTGCAGCTCGAGTCGGTGTAGATCGTGTTCGTTGGGCGACGTTGCAGCGGCTCCGCCAAGATTGGACCGTCTCTCTTTCTGGGAGGAAGCTGATGGCTTTACTTTCCACCTCTCCAGTCTGATGCAGCAGATGGCCCTCCACGGCGACGAGGACCTCACGCGGATGGTGAAGTTCTTGCGCGTCTTGCTGAAGAAGTACATCCAGATCGCGCTGGCGATGGAGACGCTCCTCACTTTTGAGGAGCTCACCATTGAGGAGGTGACGCGGATGCTGAAGGTGGCTCGCTCAGCGCGTCCAAGGAGTGTCGCCGACACCCCCGTGGTGGCAAGAAGGGTAAGCCCAAGGGAGATCGCATTGGTGGCGACTGTTAAATCTATGAAGGCTCTTATATTATAGGCCTATATGGCCCAGCCCATGTGGCAACCCATATATATACTTCTCTCCTTCTGGAGAGGTTACGCTCTCAGATCCCCAAGGTTCGTAACATGGAATCAGAGCTATGGATTAGGGTTAGGATTAGCTTGATCTAATTCACCCACGATCCATTTTTTTCCCACTTGGGAACCTTCCTCTGTTTCGCACGATCTGTTGTCGTGCGTTCCTCTGCTCCACGCGGCCGTGGTCACGTCGGTTCTTCCTTCCATCATCCACGTGCCCCGTCGCCGTGCCCCCAGGCGCGCAGGTCTTCTCGCGTCGTGCGGACGGACTTCAGGCGGGCGCGCGGCTTCATCAGCGTGGTCTCGCGCGGCCCCCACGCGTGGGCCGCGCGGACTCGAGGCGGGCGCGCGGCTTCATTGCGCGGTCTCACGCGGCCCCATGCGCGGACGCCAGCGGACTCCATCGCGCATGCGGTCTCGCGGCCTCCACGCGCGGACTTCACGCGGTCTTCACGCCGCGCCGCCTTCCAGATGCAATCTGCCTGCGCCTGCCTTCGTCTCCTGCCTGTCTTCAGATTGATCGCTCTATTGTGGTGATACCCCTGCGACTTCTTTGCCTTTTATACTGCTCTTGTCCAGAGTTCATCATGGCTCAGTCTCAGTCTCAGCATTCTGCTATTGTCATCAACATCACACTGGATGGCCAGAATTATTTAGAGTGGGCCTTTACTATGGAAACTGCATTGCGGGGTCATGTTCTTTATTTTCATTTGACTGATGATCCGCCAACTCTTAAGACTGATAGCAGTAATGCTGCTGCTGTTAAAACTTGGGGAAATTAATGATGGGAAAGTCATGGCTGCTATGGTTAACAGTGTCAAACAAACCATGATTATGAGTCTACGCAAGTTTAAGCAAGCCAAACCTATGTGGTCTTATTTGAAGGACCGCTATGTCCAGAAAAGTGGTGCCCTTCAACATACTCTCATGCAGCAGCTTCATGTTATTGAACAGAAAGAGATGTCCATTGATGAGTATTATTCTGCCTTTTGATCGCTTGATGGGTTCTCGATTTCCATGGTGCCTCGATTAATACGGCCAGTCGGGACTGTACAGCACTTTCATTTATTGAGCAGTTCCTTACTTACAGATTTGTCATGGGAGTCAGGGCAGAGTTTGATTCTATTCGTACAAGATTGCTCCATACTTCTTCTACTCTGACCATGGCAAAGGCATTGTCTGAATTGATTGCTGAGGAGACACGTCTTCAGGCTTTGTCTTCTTCTGTGCCTAACCCTCACAGTGTGTTGGCAGCTTCTCATCAGAGGACCAGTGCATCCAAAGAACCCTGTAAGCATTGTGGCAGGACTAATCATAGTTTAGATAATTGTTTTGCTAAGCATCCAGAGAAGCTGGCTGAATTTCGTGCTCGTCGTGCTGCTGCTCGTGGTCGTGGTACTTCTTCCACTCCTAGAGGTTCAGCTGGTGGTACTGTTTCTGTTGCTGCTTCCTCGACCGTCAGTGCTCCTTCGTCTTGGGTGCTTGATTCTGGAGCCTCCTTTCATGTGACATCTGATCAGTCCCAGCTGGTTGCCTGCAAGCGGTCACGGATGGCACTTCTATTCAGACAGCTGATGGTACTTCTTGTCATATTACTCATCAGGGTTCACTTTGCAATAATCATTTCTTTATACCCAATGTTTCTTTTGTACCTCAATTGTCTATGAATCTACTGTCGGTTGGTCAAGTTACCGACCAGAATTGTTTCGTTGGTTTTGATGACTCATCTTGTTTTATTTAGGACCGTCGCAGCGGGAAAGTGATTGGGACTAGCCATCGCCGTAGAGATGCTTCCAGCCTCTATGTTCTAGACACCCTACATCTTCCTCCGTCTGTTGCATCTACAGCTCATGCCTCATCCGCTGCATCGTCCTCCGCCTCCTTCGCCCAGTGGCATCATCGTCTTGGTCATCTTTGTGGGTCTCGTTTGTCCTCCATGATAAATAAAGGTTGTTTAGGTCATACATATATCGAGTCTAGCTTTCATTGTAAGGGTTGTTAACTTGGCAAACAAATACAACTTCCTTATTCTTCTAGTGTTTCTCAATCTGCTAGACCTCTTGATCTTATTCATTCAGATGTATGGGGTCCTGCACCTTTTGCTACAAAAGGCGGCCACAAATATTATGTCATTTTTATTGATGAACTTTCTCGCTATACATGGATTTATTTATGAAACATCGTTCACAGTTGTGTTCCATTTATCACTCTTGTTTGAATGGTTCACACACAATTTTCTACTCCTATTAAAATTCTTTGTTCAGACTCTGGGGGTGAATATTTGTCTGCTGCTTTTCGACAATTTTTGTCCTCTGAGGGTACCCTTGCACAGCTTGCTTGTCCGGGTGCTCATGCTCAGAATGGCATTGCTGAACGCAAACATCGCCATCTCATAGAGACAGCTCACACCCTTTTGATTTCATCCTTTGTTCCTTCTCATTTTTGGGGTGAAGCTGTTTCCACTGCTGTTTATCTCATCCATAGGCAACCATCATCCAAGTTGTCTGACCAATGCCCTGGTGAAGTACTTTATGGTACTCCTCCAAAATATGACCACCGTCGCGTTTTTGGATGCACATGCTATGTTTTGCTTGCCCCTCGTGAGCGCACGAAATTGACTACATAGTATGTTGAGTGTGTTTTTCTAGGATATAGTCCTGAGCATAAGGGCTATCGATGCTATGATCCTTCTTCCCGTCGCATACGCATCTCTCGTGATGTTACTTTTGTTGAGGACCGTCCTTTCTTTTATAACCCTTCCACTAAGCCTTCATATTCTCCCATAGAGTCCACCTCCTTTTTGAGCCTTCCTCCAAATTCATCCACCGATGATGCCTCCGCCCCGTCTAATCCACGTATTTCCATCACACCACCTTTACCTCCTACAACATCCTCGCCTCCATCTCATTCTTTTTAAAAACCACCTATTACACGTGTCTACAGCCATCATTCCTCCCAGCTTCCACCTAGTTCTCCCTCCATGGCTAGTCCTGATGAGCCCGCTGCTGATGCTTCTAATAATAACATTGATGATTCACATGTTGATGAGTTACAGGTTGCTCCACGATATAATCTTCAAGACCGCAGTACCATCCATCCTGAAGAGAAGTATGGTTTTCCCCAAGTACATGCTGTTGTTGA
Source organism: Chrysopogon serrulatus (assembly GCA_015844335.1). Classification (NCBI taxonomy): domain Eukaryota; kingdom Viridiplantae; phylum Streptophyta; class Magnoliopsida; order Poales; family Poaceae; genus Chrysopogon; species Chrysopogon serrulatus. Next base: position 251,355 of record JADLZL010001957.1, on the reverse strand, counting down.
TGAGCCATCCACTTATCAGGAAGCCTCTAAAATTCCAGAATGGCAGCTAGCTATGTCTAAGGAACTTGCTGCCCTTGATCGTCAAGGCACTTGGGATCTTGTTCCATTGCCATCGCACACAGTACCTATTACATCTAAGTGGGTATTCAAAGTCAAGACCAAGTCAGATGGCTCTACAGAGAGGTACAAGTCCCGTCTTGTTGCCAGAGGTTTTTAGCAAACTCAGGGTCTAGACTATGATGAGACTTTTGCACCTGTTGCTCATATGACGACAGTCCGTACATTGATTGCAGTTGCTGCAACTTCTTCCTGGTCCATATCTCAAATGGATGTCAAGAATGCCTTTCTTAATGGTGATTTGACTGAAGAAGTTTATATGCAGCCGCCCCTGGGTGTTGTTGCTCCCCCAGGATATGTGTGTCATCTTCGCCGTGCTTTATATGGTCTTAAACAGGCTTCTCGTGCTTGGCATGAGCGTTTTGTCTCAGTGATACAGGCTGCTAGTTTTTCAGCTAGTGATTATGATCCAGCTTTATTTGTTCATTTGTCACCGCGTGGCCGTACGTTGTTTCTTCTCTATGTTGATGATATGTTGATTACGGGTGATGATGAGGATCATATTTCCCATGTGAAGCAACAACTTATTGCTGAATTTTAGATGTCGGATTTGGGTCCTCTCAGTTATTTCTTAGGCATTGAGGTCAAGGAATCCACCAAGGGATATCATCTTTCTTAGTCTAAGTACATACAGGATCTTATTGCTCGTTCAGGCATCATTGATGACCGAACTGCTGCTACTCCTATGGATCTTCACTTGCAGCTTCGTCTCATTGATGGGGTACCTCTTCAGGATCCCTCTCGATATCGATATATTGTGGGCAGCCTTGTTTATCTTACTGTCACCAGGCCAGACATTGCTCATGCTGTCCATATTTTGAGTCAGTTTGTTTGTGCCCTAACTTCTGTTCATTTTGGACATCTACTTCGTGTGCTGCGATATTTACGGGGAACATCATCTCAGAGCTTATTCTATGCACATGACAATCCGCTTCAGCTTCATGCTTACTCGGACTCCACTTGGGCGAGTGACCCAAATGATCGACGCTCCATCACAGGATACTGTATTCTTCTTGGTTCTTCTCCTATTGCATGGAAGTCCAAGAAACAAGCAGCTGTATCTCGTTCTAGTACAGAGGCCGAACTTCGAGCCCTTGCTACCACTACTGGTGTTTCTTGTAATGTTGCCACACCTCTTCTCTGTGATAATACAGGGGCCATACAAATTGCCAATGATCCTGTGAAGCATGAACTTACAAAGCATATTGGTGTGGATGCTTTCTTTACTCGGTCTCATTGTCAACAGAAAACTATTGCTCTTCAGTATGTGCCTTCAGAGTTACAATTGGCTGACTTTTTCACTAAAGCACAAACTCGAGAGCAGCATCGACTTCACTTGATCAAACTCAATGCTTCCAATCCCCCGCTTCCACCTTGAGTTTGAAGGGGGGGGTGTTAAATCTATGAAGGCTCTTATATTATAGGCCTATATGGCCCAGCCCATGTGGCAACCCATATATATACTTGTCTCTCCTTCTGGAGAGGTTATGCTCTCAGATCCCCAAGGTTCGTAACAACGACGACGGTGGTGGTCGAGGAGGCAAGGTAGACGCTGCCGGGCGGCGACCGCAAGGCAACCCTTGATGATCACCTACCTCAGTTGCGGCGGCATGGGCCACTTGGCCAAGGATTGGTGCCAGCCTCGATGTGATCATGGTGGAGCGACGCACATGGCTCAAGCAAAGGAGGAGCCTGCTGTGTTCTTGGCGCACGACTTCCTGGAGCTTGCTACAGACTGAGGAAAGCAGACGAAAGGCACAAGCTTTAGACTTTTACACCGCGCCCGCCACTGCCAAGCTCCAAATCAACGAGCCGCACGCATGAGCCTTCCTCAGCACTGGCTCCGATGAGGACAAGCTCAATAGCTAGTACCTCAACAGCGGCGCCATCCAACACATGACTGGTCACCACAAACCCTTCTCCAACCTCAACTGCAGCGCCTGTGGCTCGGTCCGGTTCGATGACTCTTCACTCGTGGAGATTTAAGGTGCTAGCTCCATCGTGTTTGCGGCCAAGACCGGCGAGCACCAAGTGTTGCACAGATTTCATCGCAGCGCTTTACAACTTGAACATCAGCCTCAGGCAGTTGGAAGAGTGCGGATCAAAGGTGGAGATTGACAAGGGGGTTCTACAGATTTGGGATCAGCGCAACCATCTTCTCGTCAAGGTTCGCCGTGGTTCGAATCGCCTCTATGTCCTCCACCTCGAGGTGGCTCGCCACTCTCTTGCCACGTGCAAAGATGCTGAACGGTGGCGTTGACATGAACGGTTCTGCCATCTCCACGTTGAAGCACCGCACAAGCTGGAGTGATCGACCACGTCGAGCAATTGTGTGACACCAGTGTCGCCACGAAGCAGAGGAGGTGCTCCTTCCCATGGCAAGCCCTGTACCGCGCGCAGGAGCAGCTCGAGCTCGTTCACGGTGACCTATGCAGGCTCGTGATGCCGATGTCTCTGGGTGGACGGTGCTACTTTCTTCTACTGGTGGATGATGCGTCTTGTTTCATGTGGGCGGTCCTTCTGCCGACCAAGGGAGTGGCTGCGAATGCCATCAAGCAAGTGTAGGTGGTCGTAGAGCAGGAAAGCGACCACAAACTTTGGGTGCTACACACTGATAACGGCGGGGAGTTCACCTGTGCGAAGTTTTTCGCCTACTGCGCCGATGAAGGTATCCAACGCTACCTCTCCGCCCCCTACTCATCACAATAGAATGGGGTGGTCAAGTATCGGAACCAGACCATGGTCGTGACGGCGCGGATGCTGCTGAAGCAGAGAGGAATGATGGTTGTGTATTGGGGAGATGCAGTGATGACGGCAGTTCACTTGCTTAATTGCTCGCCGACTAAGAGCTTGTGGGGCAAGACCCCTATGAGGCTTGTCACGGGCATATGTCAACAGTGGCTACATCGCCTACGTCAAGGAGCTCAACCAGTTGGGGAAGCTCGATGACCACATGAAGCCCGGCGTCTTCACTAGATACGCGGAGCGAGCCATGGCATATCATATCCTCGACGTGGCATGTGACGTCGTCTTCAATGAAGGCTGTGGCTGTGACTGGACAAAGGTGGGCCTTGGAGGCTCGACAACGGTGGTAATAAACTTTGTTGTCAAGTATGCGTATGCTGAAGGAGCTGGGGAGCACAGAGTGCATCCCCAACGACGGCTGGATGTCGAGGACCATCTGGACGTCTACCACGATGACGAAACCCTCCGCTACCGCATGCTGACCAGCTCCAGCGCAGCATGGCCTTGATGTTCAGCTTCACCTAACTACCGCTCTGCTACCTACGCTGCCGGCGTGGCGCGCTACATTTTTTTTTCCACCACGGCATAGCAGAATTTCATTACTAAGCAGCAACGAAATTACAAAGTTTTAGTCATAAAACCAAACGCTAACTGAACCGCAAAAACGCCACCTTGGCATGAACACAGAGGTTCAGCCAAGTGGCACCGCCTCCACGTCTAGCATTCTGAAGAACCGCACATGAGCTGGTCAATTTGCCCGGCAGCCACCGCTCCATCACCCTGAAATGGGTGTTGAAGTTGAAGAAGGACAAGGCTGGGACAGTGATCAAACACAAGGCTCGGTTGGTGGTGCGCCGCTTCTTCCAGCAAGAGGGGATCGACTACGACGACGCATTCACTCTGGTGGCGCACGTTCGCTCTGGTTGAAGGCTTGTGCCCTCGCACTGGCGGTACAGGAAGGGTTGTCCATTCACCACTTGGACGTCAAGCCCAACTTCCTCAATGGTGACCTCAAGGAGTTGTACATGCGTCATGGCCGGAGAAGGCAAGGTGTACTGGCTACGCAAGGCTCTCTATGGCCTACATCAGGCTACATGCCTCTGGAATGTGAAGCTGGATGCCACACTCAAAGACATGAGTTTCTGGTAGAGTGCGCACGAGGCGCCAGCATACCGTTGGGGCAGCGGGTGCTCTGTCCTGCCCGTCGGCATCTATGTCGACAGCCACATCATTACCATCACAGAGGAGATGGAAGTGGAGGCCTTCAAGGCGCAGATGAAGGAGGTGCTCGATGCTTCTACATTGGCATCGAAGTGCGCCAAGGTGCTAGCGGCATCACCCTCCGTCAGATGCAGTACGCCAAGCACATCCTCATGTTGGGCAGCATGGATGGCTTCAACCCAGCCTACACCCGAATGGAGGAGCGCCTCAGGCTTAGCCGTCACAGCACAGTGGAAGAAATGGATCCTATGCACTACCGGCAGCTAATTGGCAGCCTGCGCTACCTGGTGCACACCCGGCAGGACCTTGAATTCGCTGTCGGGTTCATAAGCCAGCTCATGGAGCGGTCCATGGTGGAGCACCAGCTGGCTGTCAAGCGCATTCTTCGCTACGTGGCAGGCACCATCGACTACGGTCTGCACTATGCAAGGGCTCCGGGCATGGTGCGCTTCGTCGGCTACTGCAACATTAATCTTGCCAGCGACATTGACACAAGCAAGAGCACGAGCAGAACCATGTTCTTCCTCAGCAACTGCTTGGTCCGCTTACAATCCCTCAAGGAGAATGTCGTCGCCTTATCAAGCTGTGAAGGCTACTAGCACTATGGCTGTGAAGGTTACTAGCAGAGCTGCTCGGCAGGACTGTTGAAGCAGTAGAGTTAAGAATGGACAGCAAGTCTGCTCTAGCCCTGGCCAACGAACCAGTTTTCCATGAGAAGAGCAAGCACTTTTGAATCAAGTATGACTTCATTAGAAGCTGGTTGGATGATGGAAGTGTGAAGGCCAACTACATCAACACCACCGATCAGCTAGCTGATGTCCTCATCAAATCTCTGGGAAGAACCAAGTTTCAGGAGATGAGGGAGAGGATTGGACTGAGGCAGATCACCTCCAAGGCTGAGCAAAGGGCTTAGGGGGAGAGTGAGAGTTAAGCATAGTTCTGCTCAGAGGCGGAGCTAGAAAATTATTTTAGGTGGGGCGAGTTGCCATATCTCGCGCTGCTGCTCCTCTCCTCCTCCTTCATTGCTACAGGTAGTAGTGGAAGCTCGCCGGCGGTAGCTGGGGCAGTCGCCCCACCCGGCGTGATGGGTGGCTCCACCAGTGGTTCTGCTCTATGTATCTAGTTAATCTACTTAGCTATTTACTGTGTACTGTCAGGCTGTTTTCAGCCCTCTATCCTTAGTCTAAGGATAAATGGCATCTGCTTTATGCAGCTGGAATATGCTTTAGTGGTTGAGGACCTTCTATCTCAAGTTTGCTTTTCCCTGTAAATGGAATAACCAGCTAAGGCCAAGCTGCCCTCTGGCAGTTCAAAATCAGTTTTTTTTTTTGGGTGTTTACCTGGCCAACACTTACTAAAAAGCCTTGCATCTTGGGAGGCATTGGTGCTCAGACTACTGTTGTTCTTGTTGTTATTGGATCTGTGCCGGCTTTAGGATCTTGTAACTAATCTCAATTTCTTTTCTTATGCAGTCATATTTTGGGGCAAATGTCTTGCACCCACGTACTATTATACCTGTGATGAAATATAATATCCCTATTGTTATAAGGAACATATTCAATACTTCTGCTCCTGGAACTATGATCTGTCAACAGCCTGCTAATGAAAACGGTGATTTGGAGGCTTGTGTCAAAGCTTTTGCAACTATAGATAAATTGGCTTTGGTTAATGTCGAAGGGTAAGTCCGATAAATGTAAGCTTAACTATCTGTGATGATCCGTAATAAAGATTTTTTGGTACTTTTTGCTACTTTGGGATACATTAATTTTCTAATAAAAATTGAATGTGGATAAGGGAAGACCTTAACAGTTTAGCGCTTAGCATATGGATAACAGAATGGTCATGAAGCACCACCAGATGCTCCAGATTCGTAATTGTTTGGACTAATTTCTTATATTTCCTTAAACACATTACCGTAATCTCTCATTCAGGACTGGAATGGCTGGTGTCCCAGGTACAGCAAATGCCATATTTGGTGCTGTCAAGGATGTTGGAGCAAATGTTATCATGATATCGCAGGTATATACTCCACTCAGAGGGTCTGATTGTTGCCTGTATCTATGCAGTACAATTTTCTTGTGTTTGGCTGCCTATGTAGACTCTCATGCAGGTTGCACAGTGCTCAAAGCAGGCCAATGCTTCAGGTTTGCACAAGCTGACACACACTAAAAAATGAAATATTCTCATCCCCATACCTCTTTTTAAAAACATGAGACCTCTCAACTAGAACATGGAGATGACTGTTAGCCCTAGATCTTCACCACTGGTGAGTGATTAGCTCACCAATACCCTTACTTACAAACTCACATGGCTAGAGGTTGAAGAAGAGGTGAAAACATATTCACAAACAGCAGCTCTGCTGCTGTGAATTGTGGCAAACTGCATTCTATATCTTTATTCTCTCTTTACAAACATATAAATACAGCTCAAGGCTAATCTGAATCTAGCACTTCACCCTTTTAGCTTTCTAACTAGCTTCAGCACATACAGCTCGAGGCTATCTGAAGCTAGCACATCTTTCTATCTAGTTTGCTATAACTAGCTTCAATCCATACAGCTTAAGGCTATCTGAAGCTAGCTTGCTAGCAACCCCTTTCCAATCTAATGGACTAGCTTGCTATCTTGCCTTACAAAGGAGGTATGCAAGTCCTTATATAGACTTTGCAAAAACCGTCATACAAGTTGTCAAAACAAACTTTACCACTTACACAATACAACTCATACTTAGCTAAGCATTAGCTAGAATACTCTCTTTACAACTCATCGATAGCTAATAGTCAATTTCAACTTTACTACTTCTTCCATTTGCTAAACTCAATTTGCTTTTGACTTATCTTTCCAACTCATACTTGAATTTGCTAGAAGCTTCAAGGATCAACTAGTGTTTAGCAACCATTAAACAATCTTGATCTTTTTATGTCAAGAAAATAAATTAATTCCAACGATGACTACATACAACAAAATGTAAACTACTAAACACAATTTTATCAAATGTGGTTTGCCTGTGCAGAACAACCAACACCAGATACTACATACGATTAAGCTATCCTAAGTTATGCTGCAGGCTAAGGCTATTGCAAACAACCACCAAGATACTGCATACATTTACACTGGCTTAAATTATGCTGCAGGCTAAGGCTAATGCAAACAACAAATCAGACCCTTAGTTCATAAGGCGCACATGTATATCAAGATTCAAACATTATATTCTTTGATCAATACTCCCTCCTTTCATTTATCTCCTTCATCTAATCGTTTGGCGCAATGACCAAGGAGCAGAGTAAAAGCACTCAGTTTGCATTTAATCATCGCGAGCTAAGCCAATGAACAACAAAGGGGCAATAAATGCAGCCAAGTGGTAGCCAATGAACAGCAAAAGGGCAATAAATACATACAAGTTCCAAGCTAATATGAAGGAGACTTTTGAATAAAAAAGATTTTGCTTAGATGAAGAAGATAAATGAATGGAGGGAGTTGTTTGCTTAACAATCTGCAAATTTATTATACAAAATTGATATTATTAGATTTCTAATCAAACTTACTTTGTAATTTACTTTGACAGTTATAAACAATATAATGTAAGATAAATGAATGGTCAAATTCTAACTTAAGAGACCATGCTAAGTCAAAGTGACCTTATAAACTGGGAAGGTGGGAGTACTGTGTTATCTTATTTTTATGTGCCAACGAGGAAGCTTCTTGACTGCAACATATGTGCAGGCTAGCAGTGAACACTCTGTGTGCTTTGCTGTTCCAGAAAAGGAAGTTGCATCAGTTTCTGCAGCCTTGCATGCTAGGTTTCGTGAAGCATTGGCAGCTGGGAGGTTATCTAAGGTATATTCATGAGTTTTTTGCACTAGCTTTGTCCATCGAAGATTATCTAATATTTACCGTTGGAGATCATGTGACAAACAAATAATGCTGATTGTAATCTTGTTGTCAATCTTTAAAATAATATTTACCCTGAATAGAATTTAGATATCCTTGAGATCAACATACATATGCTACACTAGCCTAAATATACTGTACTTAAGTCTGCAATTTTTATTACCTTGGTACCATATGATGTTAGAATGTCAGTCAGGATAATAAATCATACGAAAACATATTAATAGTAAGCATGACTGTAAGGGAAGCATGGTGATACATATTGCAGTTTTCTATTTTATACTTCAGAGACAATTTAGCTTTATAGTGTCAGCTGTGCAAGCAAAATATTTATTGTCTGTGACCTTCACTGTAGTTGGTCTTCATGGACACTTCTATATTACAAAAAGGACTTAAAATGTCATGCTAGAAGTAATGTTTTTGAGAAATCAGGAATGCTATATAGTACACACTAGAATATAGGCTGAGAAGATTGTATGGTCGTATTGAATATGACAGTCCTAAAAAGGGCAGGAGGCCAAGTTGTTTGGAGTTTACTGGACTGTAGCTGCTTTGTTCTTTTTTCTTTTCTGTTCATATTATCACATATGAACATCTGTAGCATATATAGAGTTGTATAACATCTCAATATGTGAGTACAGTCTTGATTTGCTTAGTTTCTATTTCTCAGGTTGAAGTCATTCATAATTGTAGCATCCTTGCTGCTGTCGGCCTGAGGATGGCAAGTACACCTGGAGTCAGCGCGACCCTTTTTGATGCACTAGCTAAGGTATTCTGCACTCTAAATTTGGTGCCTAAGATATTTTTCATGGTAGCGGTGCTAATATACCATGAAAATGATCGATCCAGGCAAATATTAATGTAAGGGCAATAGCTCAAGGTTGCAGTGAGTACAACATCACTGTTGTACTGAAGCAAGAAGATTGTGTGCGGGCTCTGAGGGCTGCCCACTCAAGGTTCTTCCTCTCCAAAACCACACTGGCTGTTGGAATCATTGGACCTGGGTTGATTGGTCGCACACTACTTAATCAGCTGAAGGATCAGGTATATAAAACCAAAGAAAGCCTTGTGTTTCCATACTGAATGAAGAAGTGCATTATTAAGAATGTAAAAGTATGATCTTGTGGAACTATTATGTCGATGTTAATATCTTTGGTTTGCTTCCAGAGTTATCTGGCATTATGTTGTATGCTCCATGCTCATTTTCGATGCTCAATTAGAATTTGGAGCAGCTAGTCCTCGTGTACTGACTGATGGATTAAGACTAGTGCTTATCTTAGGAGTAGATGATGCTTATGTCAGCATCTTATCTCTAGGAATATGCTGTCTACTCTATCTTTTTGCTTTGCACCTAAGTTTCCTTTCCTTGGCTCCCAAGTTGGTGCCCATATATGTATCCCTGCTACCCTTTGCCATGTTTCTTGGCTAAGTTAATACAGAAAACTTCCCCCAAATCCCTGATTTGGTTCCAATACTAACTAGTGAAACCTAGTGAGAACTAAGAACCGTCAACCACCCTCCGAGGCTTCCTCTTGGTTACTTGCCATGCCCATCTCCACTGTGCACTGTTGCCTCTATTGTGGGCCATTATTGACTTTCTCAATGAGTGGTGTTACTGATGGATTTCTGGTACTGCTAGATCTTGATTTTGTCACACAAACAAGGCACGAAAACACTGGTGTAATGCTGCTGGGATGATCTCCACAACTAGCCTCACCTTTACATTTATAAAGAACAAGTATGTTATAAGGGTGAGGAGCCCTAGTAAGCTACTGTGCTACAACTTGCAGCATCGCTGCATACCATCTACTCCCCTGATGTCAACAGTCAGCACGCAGGAACAACAGCAGGGGGGGGCAACATAGGGACTAAACAAAGACCCAATTAATGTGCACAGTGTGAGATAATCTACTGCTCTCTCCAATTGTTTTGCTGCAGCTGGGTAATGGCAACAGGTCAATCCTGACTGCCCTTTTTTTTTAACTTATAGCATGGTAATAGCCCAACTTTCTAGTGCCTTGCATCGGCCATGTAGAGAGTAGTTGGGGCTGAGACCAGCCATACTGTAAGTGTACCTTATGTAGTTGGTGTATCTATCACTACTTGTATATATACCCTATGCTATGCAATAGAGAAGCTAGTTCAGTTTCCCGCATTGTGTGTGCTCTGTTTCTGTGCTCAACCTCTTCTATCTCTAGCTGAGTGTGTGTTTCAGTGTGTGTGTGTGTGTGTGGTGGGTGAGTGAGCTGATTGCTCACCTGTGCAGGCCGGCCGGTTGTCAACCGGCAGCAAGTGGCATCAAAGCCACGGTGATTGCCAGCGGCAATGCTGGGACGAGCCTGCTCACTCTCGGTGGATGGCATGGGCGCCGACTGTCACAGTCACCAGAGTGGTGTCAACTCGTGGTGCAGCTTATGATGAGGAAGATCGGCAGCGCCAACTAGCCGGTTCTCACTCGCACAAACTACTCACCCGCACCAACTACTGTGAATGGGTAGTGCTGAGGTGAGGAAGCTATCACGCGCCATCAATGTCGGGACCGAGAATAGAGAGGACTGCGTGGCCATGGAGGCGATCCTCAAGACCGTGCTGTGAAGAATTCGCGACGGAGGTGTCCAATTCGGTGAAGAATTCGCGACGTCCGGTCATGTGATGGGTGGCGCCGTTGTCGAGGTACCAGCCTCCAAGCTTGTCGCCGCCACCATCGCCGGTGTCGAGGTAGGCGCGTGCCCGGGTCTCGTTGAGGCCGAGGGGCGCGGTGGTGATGTCGAAGGTCGAAGCTTGCGCCTTGCCGTAGCTCCCTTCGGCATCCAATTCCACGAACCCATGCGCGAGGAAGAGCGCGGCGTCTCCATCTGCCTCGACGACGTTCGCGCAGCGCCTCGATCGCGTTCCCGGCGTGGCTGGGGCAGTGGCGTGCCTAGTGGGCAGGACGACCGCAGTTGAGGTAGTTGTCGTCGCGGTTCACCTTGCTACCGCCGCCGGTAGCACCTTCCTTGTCCGCGTGTCCGCCGCCGCCACCGGCACCGGCGCCGTCCTATTCCTCGCGCGGCTTGTTCTCGCCACCGCGTGGTCGCCAACGCCGATCCTTGCTCATCCCAGCGCCTTCCTCCTTCTCGAAGGCGCGCCCACTGCTCGGCGGTGTACAGGAGCTTGCCGCCGACATCGCTGGGCCCGGAATCCATCACCAGCTTGCGATCCTGGACCGCCTTGAGCCGCCTGGTGACGTCCTCGAGCGTGAGCTAGTCGAAGTTGAGCAGAGTCCCAATTGACATGATGATCTGCTCATACTTCTCCGGAACCCGGTGGAGTAACTTCTCGATGGCGCGCTGCTCGGTGATCTCGGTGTCACCGTTGCACACCATCTGATCCTAGAGGTTGCTGATGCGCAAAGCAAAGTCCTTGACTTGCTCCCCCGGCTTGAAGGTGAGAGCTTCCCACTCCAATCTCAGCCGTCGGAGAGTCGCTCGCTGCACACGCTCGCCGCTGACGCGCGCGAGGGTGATTGCGTCCCACGCTGCCTTCGCCGTCGGCTTGTTGGCGAGGGAGGTGCCCAGCTCTGCAGGAACGGCGGCGGAGAGAGCCTCTAAGGCTCTGCGATCGTCGTCGAAGTCGACCCCGCCGACGTGGATGGCCTCCCAGAGGTGTCGCGCCTGCAGCTTCACCTTCATAAGAAGGCTCCACTCGTGGTAGTTGCTCTTGGTGAGCGCCGGCCACTGTGCGCCACCGGAGTCGCGGTAGATGGTGTTGTTAGAGTTATTAGTCCCTATTTATTGTTGCCAATTCCCTAGGCTAGACTGGCCCCTTGGGGCGCCGCCTCCAGGCTGGCCAAGCCCTTTGGGCTCTCTTGTATTCTCTATATATATGTAACACCTCTGCTGTAATCCCCTCATTAAGTTAATCAATCTCAGCCTTTGGCTTCTATCATGGTATCTGCCGCTCTCTCCTGAGCCGTACCGCCCACCCTCCGCTTCCGCTTTCCCAGGCGCGCGCGCGTGTTTCCCAGGCGCACGCGCCCTCTCGGCCGCTGTCGCGCGACCCTTGGTAAGCTGCGCGTGCCGCCCTCCTCGGCGCCAGCGTCCGCTGTTCGATCGCCCGCGCCCGCCTCCCCTCCCCCACCCGGCCTCTGCGCCCCTCACGTTGGCGCGCCCGCACGCGCCCATGGCGCCACCTCCGCCTCCGGCGCCACTGATGCCTCCGCGCGGCCAAGCTCCGCGACAAGGCCCTCGCCGCCGCCCAGAAACTGGAAGATGAGGCCTCTTTCCTGCGCTCCACCAACAACGAGCGCAGCCTGGTCGCTCGGGCGGGAGGCTGACCTCCTCAAGAACGCCGCCGCGGCCGGGAAGCGCGTTCGCCTCGCCGCGCCGCTCTCGACAAAGAGCGCGCCGCAACGAACCGCCCTGGAGCAGCAGGCCGCGGCTTTCGGGAGCGCCTTCGCGGTGACTCCCATCGCGACGAGGACCCGCGGGGATGATGACGCGGCCCGCTCCTTCTCCTCCTCGGCGGCCGCCATCGCCCATCTACACAGCCAGGCTGCCGCCATCCAGAATATCAAAAACCTGATCCCGATCGTCCTCGATCTTCAGGCTTCCAACTACTCCAAGTGGCGCGGCTATGTTCTCCTCATCCTCAGCCGTTTTGCCCTGAAGGATCACGTCCTCAGCGACGACTCCCGCCTCTACGATCCGGCGTGGTCCCGTATGGACTGCGTCGTTGTCTCCCGGCTCTACAACACCATCTCCCCCGACCTTCTGGACGTCTTCCACGAGCGGGACGGCATCACCGCTCAGGGGGCCTGGCTCGGACTGGAACAACAGTTCCTGAACAACCGCGAGTCCCGCGCCATGCTCCTCAACGCCGAGTTCCGTACTCTCTGCCAGGGTGCCCTATCCGTCGACGACTTCTGTCGCAAGATGAAGACCATGGCCGATGCACTTGCCGATCTTGGCGAGCCCGTCCAGGACCGCGCCCTCGTGCTGAACGTCCTGCGCGGCCTTAATGAACGCTTCCAGTTCATGTCTCAACTCATCACCCGCCAGCGACCATTCCCTTCCTTCGCCCGGCGTTCGTGCTGACCTGCGCCTGGCCGAGCTCAACATGACACCACCTTCGGCGCCTCCTTCAGCTCTCGTCGCCTCTACGCCCCCCAGGACGCCCACCCCTGCTGCTGCGTCCCCGCGACCTCCACCGGCTGGAGGGGGGGCTCTGGCTGGTGGCAACAACAGCCCGGTCGTGGCCGGCGTCGCCCCGCGGTGGTCGCGGCCAAGGCAACTTTGCTGCTGGCCCACAGCTCACCGGCGGTCCTCCTGGGTGGCCCACAGTGGCCCTCCTTCCTCAACCCGTGGGTGGGTCCATCCAAATGTGGCTTGGGTCCTCCTCCGGCGGCTCTCGCGGCCCACCACCGCGCCCTGGCCAGCTACCACAGCAGGCCATGATGGCTGGCCCTGCTGCTCCCGGCGCATATTATCCTCCGGCGCCGGCTCCCTTCTACCAGCCGCCCGCCCCGGCGCCCCCGCCTGCGTGGTCTCCATGGGATCCTCAGGCGCTCGCCAACGCGTTCAGCACTGTCTCCCTCACTCCGCCGTCAAGCACCGCGGACTGGGTTGTCGATTCGGGAGCTTCCTCCCACATTGCCCCTAACTCCGGTATGGTCACCTTGTCGCCATCCTCTTCCTTCCCCTCCTCCATTGTTGTCGGCAATGGAGCCACTTTACCGGTCATGGGCACTGACTACTCCACTCTCCCTGGCCCCTTTCACCTTAATAATGTTCTTGTTGCCCCTGATATTATTAAAAACCTTCTCTCTGTTAGACAATTTACGACTGATAATCTTGTCTCTATTGAATTTGATCCTCTTGGTATTTCTGTGAAGGATCTCCGTACCAAGACCGTCCTCCTTCGCTGTAACAGCTCGGGGCCCTGTACACCCTTCAGCTTCCATCATCATCCTCTGGCTGCTGCGCTCTCGTGGCCACTCCATCTTCGACCACTTGGCATCGTCGCCTCGGACACCCCGGCACAGCTGCCCTTCAGCGTCTTGCTCAAACCTCTTCTATCGTGTGCAGCAAACCTGATGATGATTCTATCTGCCACGCGTGTCAGCTTGGGCGCCATGTTCGCTTGCGGCTTGCCCTTCTCTAGTTCCCTGTCTAGAGCAATCAAAAATTTTGACTTAATTCATTGTGATCTGTGGACATCACCTGTCACCAGTGTATCCGGATTTAAATATTATTTAGTCATTATTGATGATTGCTCACACTTTGTTTGGACATTTCCTCTTCGCCTGAAATCTGACACTTTCCCTGTTCTCTCCAATTTCTTTGCCTTCGTGCTCACTCAGTTTGGGTGCGTTATCAAGGCTGTGCAATGTGATAATGGCCGTGAGTTTGATAACTCTGCGTCTCGTGCTTTCTTTCTTGCTAAAGGTGTCTCTCTCCGCATGTCCTGCTCCTACACCTCATAGCAGAATGGCAAAGCCGAACGCATGATTCGCACCATCAACAACACCACCCGCACCTTGCTGTTCCAAGCTTCCATGTCCTCCTCATATTGGGCCGATGCTCTCGCCACAGCCACCCACCTCATCAATCGCCTCCCCACCAAAACCTTGCACATGAGCACCCTCCTTCTTCGCTCTCCACGGCACCCTTCCCTCCTATCATGATCTCCGGACCTTTGGATGCTCCTGCTATCCAAATCTCACCGCCACAGCCCCTCACAAGCTGGCCCCTCGGTCCACTTTGTGCGCCTTCCTCGGCTACTCTCCGGATCACAAGGGCTATCGGTGCCTTGACCTTACCACCAATCGGGTCATCATCTCTCGCCACGTTGTCTTCGACGAAACAACGTTTCCCTTTTCCCTCCGTCGGCCCTCTCCTCCACCCACTGATCTTGATTTTCTAACTAATGATGATTCCCTGTTAGTCACTCCTCTATCTGCAGGTACTCCTAGGGCTGCTGGGCCTCCGCCGGGTTTCTCCCTGCCCAGGCCGCCCCCTGTTCAGGAACCTGCAGCACCTGCTGTACAGGGCACCTGCAGCGCCCTCTGCAGCACCCTCTGCTCCTGCAGCGCCTGCTGTACAGGTGCCCCCGGCGCCCGGTGTCCAGGTGCCTGCAGCACCCCCTGTGCAGGCTGTTTCGGCGCCTCCTGTACCCCCTGTGCAGGATGCTTTGGCACCAACAGCACCTCCTGTACAGGTGCCGGTCCACAGGCCGCCCATCATCCACGTGTACCACCGACGTCCTCCTGCCCCAAGCCCGACGATCGAGCCTCCTATTGAGGCTCCCGCTCTTCGACGCCCCAACATCGGCCCTTCTCCACCGCACTATGTCAAGCACGGCCCCCAACCTCCAACTGGAGCTGTTCCCATTCCACCCGTCGCCAATTCCCATGGCATGGCGACCCGTGGGAAGATCGGGTTCCGGCAGCCTCGCTTCGGTCTGCACGCCGAGGTCCTCTCCCCGCTCCCGCGCACGTTTGCCACTCCTCACTGGCGCCAGGCCATGGAAGAGGAATTTGCTGCTCTCTCTGTCAACCACACTTGGGACCTCGTTCCTCGGCCTCCCAAGGCAAATGTTGTCACCGGTAAATGGATTTTCAAGCACAAATTTCATGCTGATGGCTCTCTGGACAGATACAAGGCTCGCTGGGTTCTTCGCGGGTTCACTCAACAGCCCGGTGTTGATTATGATGAAACATTGAGCCCTGTTGTCAAGCCTGCTACAGTTCGCACAGTCATCACTTTGGCTCATTCCAGGGATTGGCCGATCCATCAACTTGATGTGAAGAACGCCTTTCTTCATGGCACTCTGTCCGAAACTGTCTACTGCTCGCAGCCTGCTGGTTTTGTTGATCCTGCTCTACCTGAATATGTTTGCAAACTCAACAAGTCACTCTATGGTTTCAAGCAGGCACCGCGCGCATGGTACAGCCGGTTTGCCTCCTTTCTGCTGACTCTGGGATTCACCGATGCCAAGTCTGACACCTCTCTGTTTATCTACCGGCGCGGTACTGAGACAGTCTATCTGCTCCTCTATGTGGATGATATCGTGCTCACTGCATCTTCTCAGCAAATCTTACACCGGGTCATAGCTGCACTCAAACAAGAGTTTGCCATGAAAGATCTTGGTCCTCTGCACCATTTCCTTGGCGTATCTGTTCAGCGCAACCGGGACACTCTATTTCTCTCACAACGACAGTACACCCTGGACATTCTTGCTCGCCACGGCATGAGTGACTGCAAGCCATGCTCCACCCGCGTCGACACTTGTGCTAAGGTCTCTGCTGCTGCCGGCCCTGCTGTTGCTGATCCCACAGCATACCACAGCCTTGCTGGTGCCCTCCAGTACCTGACTTTCACCTGGCTTGACATTGCCTACACTGTTCAACAAATCTGCCTATACATGCATGATCCCAGGGAAGCTCATCTTGTGGCTGCCAAGCGGATCCTTTGCTACCTTCAGGGTACTCTTGACTTTGGCCTTGTCATTCCCCGCTCTGCTCCGACTCAGCTCGTGGTCTACACCGACGCTGACTGGGCCGGCTGTCCAGACACCCGCCGCTCCACCTCCGGCTACGCTGTCTTCCTCGGTTGCAGCCTAATCTCCTGCTCCTCCAAGCGCCAACCCACGGTTTCGCGCTCAAGTGCTGAGGCCGAATACCGCGTTGTCGCTAACGGCGTGGCTGAAGCCTCCTGGCTACGACAACTTCTCCAGGAGCTGCACCACCCGCTGGTCTCTACCTAAGTCAGCGCCGTCTACCTCTCCACCAACCCCGTTCAACATCAGCGCACCAAGCATGTGGAGATAGACCTCCACTTCGTTCGGGAACGGGTCGCCATTGGGGCTGTCCGTGTGCTTCATGTTCCCACCACGTCGCAGTTCGCCGATGTCTTCACCAAGGGTCTTCCCTCCTCGGTCTTCATGGATTTTCGCTCCAGCTTGAACGTTCGTCCCAACAATGTTACGACTACGGGGGGGTGTTAAGAGTTATTAGTCCCTATTTATTGTTGCCAATTCCCTAGGCTAGACTGGCCCCTTGGGGCGCCACCTCCAGGCTGGCCAAGCCCTTTGGGCTCTCTTGTATTCCCTATATATATGTAACACCTCTGCTGTAATCCCCTCATTAAGTTAATCAATCTCAGCCTTTGGCTTCTATCAGGTGTGAACCGCAGGAGGCGAGTGTCCGCGCCGCTAGCGCCGTTCGGGCGAGTGACGACAATGCTCCGGGCTCCGCGACGGTCCCGTGGCGGCTCTGCTTTGCCGCTGCCCGCGCCGCGCCACGCCCGCGCCAAGCCCGTCCACGACCGCTTCGCCGCCCGCGCCTTTGCGGCCGCAAAAGGCGCGTAGCGCGTCATCGGCGGGCGGGCTCTGCATGCGCGCGACCCAGTGCGCGATTCAGAGAGATCTATGATCGCCGCACGACGGGCTCTCTTGCTGGAGGTGGAAGCCATGACGGCTGTGGCGGACACGCTAGAACCCTAGGCTCTTGATACCAATTGTTGCTCAGAAAGCCCTGCTGGCAGCTTAGCCATGGGCTGCTTGGATTGAATTGGAATTGCAAAAGTGGTACAAAGGTCTAGTGACCTTCCCCCCTTCTTATACACTCAGGGCAGCAGCTTGGTTAGCCCCTACTCCAACTGCTTTAGGCAGTTTAACACTAACCCCCCTGTATCCCAAAAGCTATTTGTATAGCAGCTTGACAAAGAAGAGAAAGCTAAGATTAAATCCTAGGATACATTAGCAGTAGGCTTAACTATTAGACACTTGTCGCAGATGCAGGAAGACGGGCCATTGGGCTTGGGATTGCAAGAGTCCCAAGAAGGAAGGGAAGGAGCAGGCGCCTCTTGCGTAGGTGGATGATGATGACCCTATGCTCCAAATGGTGCAGGTTTGTGCACTGAATGATGCGGTTGAAGAATGGAGAGGGCGGAACACCTCCCTCGACGAGTTGCGCACCCAGGTTCACCTTGGGAGTGAGGGTGGCGTCACGCAGAGAAGGGGTGGTACGTGGACTCCGGGACTAGCAACCAGATGATCGCCAACAGGGTCGCGTTTGTGGAGTTGGACCGCGGTGTGGTTGAATTTGCGTAGTTTGGCAACAGCTCGATGTTGGACATTCGCGGTCACGGCCCCATCATCTTGAAGTGCCAGAATGATGAGCATCGAGCGTTGACAAACACATCCCGAGGCTTCGCTCAAGCATCGTCAGCATCAGGCAGCATGACGAGTGTAGGTCAGGTGGCAAGTTCTCATCGACATTGGCGTCCTGCGCATCCGCAACAGCGAGCGCCACCTCCTCGGCAAAGGTAAAGTGCTCCAAGAACTGATTGTACATGCTTGACCTGAAGACTGCAGCCGGTGTGTTTGGTGGCACGACAGTTCTAGCAGCCTTGGGCATCTGTGCTTCGACGTGCTCTGGAGGATGGCGAAGGAGCAGATGGTGGTGCGCTGGCTCCCGCACATCAAGCGCGTCGGCGAGCTGTGTGGGCACTACCTGGCGGGGAAGCAGAGGAGGCTTGTCCTTTCCCAAGGCAGCCAAGTATCATGTCGGCGATGTGCTTGAGCTTGTCCACGGCGACCTCTATGGGCCAATCACTCAGGGAACACATAGAGGCGGTGGTACTTGCTGCTGGATGACAGCAATTGCTTCATGTGGCTGTAGCTCCTAGCGACCAAGGACGAAGGCGGTGGCCAAGAGATTCTAGGCTCGGGCAGACCAGAGGCGGGAAAGAAGTTGCGGGTGTTGAGGACGGATCGTGGAGGCGAGTTCACTTCGGTGGAATTCACGGAGTACTGCACTGATTGTGGTGTGGTGTGCCACCACGCCGCGCCTTACTCGCCATAGCATAATGGGGTTGGTGGAATTAGACCGTCATTGGCATGGCACGTAGCATGATGAAGGCAAAGTGGATGCTGCGATCACACGTCACTAAAGAGCCTGAAAGGCATCACACCCTTTGAAGCTTGGCATGGGAGGAGTCCCGACGTCTCGTTCTTGAGAACGTTTAAGTGCGTCGGCCATGTCAAGGCGATCCACCTGTCCAAGCTAGAGGACAGGTGCACGCTGATGATGTGCCTTGGGTATGAGGCCAACAACAAGGCTTACTGGCTGTTTGACCTGCGTGAAGGCAAGTTGGTGATCACGTCGTGTTTGATGAGATAGCATCCTGGCACTGGGGAAGTCCAGGCACAGGGCAAGGCGGAGTGAACAATACCTTCATCGTCGAGCACCTTGTCATGCATTGTGGTGGTGATGCGAGCCACGCGGAGCCGGCTGTGGGAGCGACAAGTCCAGAGGCAGTGCTGGCCCCCGATGGGCTTACACGCTCGCCCCAAGATGAGCAAGGACGACAGTCACCAACTGAGGCGGAATGGACACCACCACCATCCCCTGTTCCAATATAGCAGGGTACTCCTCTGCCAAGCCCGGTCTAGTTCGTGAGTCCACCAAGCGATGTGCACGACCACGTTGATGCTCACCATTAGGGCAAGGAGGTGTGTTTCCACACCATAGAGAATCGGCGTGGTAAGCGAAGTGCTCGACGATGAGGAGCTGCTGCTCATGCGTGCAGAGGAGCCGCCCACGTTTGCTGACGCTGTGCGACATCAGTACTCGCTGTGGGCAATGCTCGAGGAGATGAAGGCAATCAAAGACAACAAGACATCAGAACTCGTCGCTCTGCCGCTTCGGTGCCGGACAATCAGGCTCAAGTGGGTCTTCAAGGCGAAGCGTGACGAGCGCAGCTCCATTGCCAAGCACAAGGTGCGAGGGGATCCACTTCGAGGAAGTCTTCGCGCCAGTTGCTCTGATGGACTCCGTCCGCCTCCTGCTGGCGCTGGCGGCAGCAGATAACTCTTGGCGAGCTCAGCTTCGCCATGTGCGTCACCGAGCACGCGCTCTACATGTGATGATCGGGGAAGGAGCATCTCGTCGTCAGCGTGTACATGGACGACTTGATCATCACCGGGGCACGGGAAGAGGACATCAACGGCTTCAAGTGTGAGATGGTGGCTCATTTCTGCATAAGCGGTCTTGGCTTGCTTCCCTACTACCTCGGGATGGCAGGTAAAGGAGGCAAGGGACTCCACCACCCTGTGCAAGCACGTGTACGCAGGGAAGATGCTGGGTGGAGTGGCATGGCAGATTGCAAGCCGTGCACAACGCTAATGGGGGAGAGGCTGAAGCTGGCAAAGGCTAGCACCGTGGCGAAGGTGGACGTGACGCACTACCGGAGCATCGTCGGTGGGCTGCGCTACCTGACTCGCACGTGGCCGGACATCTCGTTTGCCATCGGGCACATGATCAGGTTCATGGAGGATCCTCGAGAGGATCAGTCGGTCAAGCGACATTGCTGGGTGGAAGAGCACCTCCGGCGTGGTCATCTTCGTCGGCTCATCCCCTGTTGCATGGTAGTCACAGAAGCAAACGGTGGTGGCGCTGTTGACTTGTAAGACAAAGTACATCGTAGCGGCCACGGTGGCGTGCCAACGAGTGTGGCTGCGCTGGCTGCCGGGCGAGCTTGTTAGGGAAGAAGCTCGTCCACTGACTCTGATGGTGGACAATCAGCTTGCCATCGCCCTTGCCAAGAACACCTTCCTCCATGACTGAACCAAGCACATTGACATCAAGTATCACTTCCTTCATGATTGTGTTGATGGAGGACAACTCGTCCTCGAGTTCGTTGATAACAGCCGACAGCTCGTGGACATCCTCACCAAGCCACTTGTGAGATAATCTGCTGAAGAGCAAGATTAGCATGGTGGAACTCAAGTCTGAGGAGTAGCAGAAGGACTAGGGGAAGAATTGTGAGATAATCTGCTCCTCTCACCATTTGTTTTGCTGCAGCAGGGTAATGCCAATATGTCAGTCCTGACTGTCCTTTATTTCACTGTAGTAGTATGACAATAGGCCAACTTTGTAGTGGCTTGCATGAGCCATGTAGAGAGTAGCTGGGGCTGAGATCAGCAATAATCTAGTGTACCTTATGTAGTTGGTGTGTCTACCACTAGTATATATATACCCTATGCAATGCAATAGAGAAGCTAGCTTTTGTGAACAAGTTGCTGATTCCTCTTTGATTGGGGTTTTATATTGTAACTAGTATACTGCCCGTGCGTTGCTACGGCTTCATCTAGAAGATACATATAAAAACAACAAATGATGATATTTTTTTTCCATGATTGAAGAGCAATGAAAGAACATCTATTTGAAAATTGCATCATACTCAATACTCTCGCAACAAATACAAAAAGTGGCAACATAATAGAAGAACAAAGACTACACACTCCAAAAAGTCAGAAAATCATGCAAGACTCTTATCATTTTTTCTTCTTAATGTCAGTAGCAACATAAAACTACTGTTGATGCCATGCCACCAGTAGCTCCAATTGGGATACTATCTCCCATACTACAATTAAAATATGAATTGCTTAAGTGGATCTTTGAGTTCTCTAGGAACAATGTCTGAACATTTATTTGCTGTGCTCTTCAAAATGTCCACCAAGAATTCCGTCCTCAGGAAATCTGATAGTTGATAGCTGTGAATGACAGAGAACAACAAATAAATTATTAATCTGCTATCTAGTATACTAAAAATTTGTATGTAGTGTATATAAATGCTCACAGGGTAACGGTAACATTTGAAATGAAAATTCCACCTGACTGGCAAAAAGATTAGAAAATGACTGTTGTTCGTACAATAAGGTATGTTCATCTAGCTAAACAATCCCAAGAGACTACCAGCAAAGCCAATTTCCATTCAGTCAAATTCCAAGATAAAACATGGCTTCACATTTTCCAACATAAAACATGACTTTACAAAGCATACACCTTTCGCAGCTTACACGTCCTGCGATTCACTTGAGAACAGATGGTCTGACCATCATCATATATACTTTGTCCATGCTTCTTCATTTGGGTCCAAAGTCGACGGTTTCAGATAAAGCAGAATTGGGCCTTGCTTCCTCTGCATGCCTTTTCAGATATGAACGTTGAGGCAAGAAAATTCAGTGATGTATGGAGAAAACACGAAACAAAATGACAAACAATTACACAGTATAATCTCTTATTGGTAAACACAATATGGAAATGTAGTAGTATAAAATATAACACACATTTCCCTCACTCAGTGAATTACAATAGCCACATTTTGTTTACTATCATTGAATTAAAAGCCCTATATACAGTGGAGGCACTGCACTCAATTTAGCCTTTTCAGATTATACTTGGCCTTATTGTTATTTCCTCTCACTATGATTAGCCAGCTTTATCTCTAATGGATTCAGATCAGGGGGGTAATCATAAATTTTCCATGCACATCTCAGAAACTATCAATTACCAGTGTCTATTTTTGTACCACAGAATGTATTCAGACCAACAATAACAACAACCAGCTGTGACTTAACCAAGCAACGATATACATCCCCCAAGTTCTTTTGCAAGCAGAGGAAGTAAGTGTACATCATAACTCATACTACATGAACGTAACTCCTAACATACGAAGAAGTGGTTCATCTCAGACCCAAACATAAGATATAGCTAAAACAATACCTAGCATCACATTCTTTTCATCCTAACATCAAAAGTATATTTGCCCATGCTAATGCTACGGGCCACATTAAGGCCAAAGTTAATTCTATCATCATCAAAATTGAAGTGCGGTTTTTTAAAAACCTGTATGTGAAAACTGACAAGCACGCTGCTCCATGAAAAGAATGGGTGCATATTCATGAAAAATTTTCAGGTTCTGAGTGTTAACCTGCCTTGATAAGCCATCTCTCCTCTTTCGATCAACACCAGCAACACCAACAATCATCTTCTCTGCTAATATATCCATCTGAATATTCACCTAGTCGCCAGCAAAGGCCATGCCGTGTCTCCACTGCACCACAATTGGCACGGATTAGATTCACAGGAACATACATTTCCAGGAACATCAAACTCAATAGAAACAAGAGGTACTCTAGTGCACAAAGAGGAGAGAACAAAATAGCGAACTTGTGTTTACATGCTTCACGAAACTAAAATATGTGGAAAAAAAAAAGAAAGATGATGCCAACCCACAATTTTGAAGTTCTGCCCTGATTTCTTTGTTGACTTGAACTCCAGATCATATGAACCTGCATCCCGGTGAAAAGCCTACGAATAATATCATGTGAAAATAAATTTCAATCAGTTACAAGATTTAATAGAATGAAACCATGATAGCAGGAAAAAAAAAACTAACTTTGGGCAATGTTTTTGCCAATACAGTGGTTTCTGCTGATATTGATTTACGGCAAAATAAAAGCTCACAGGTCAAAATGCTTACCTTGTCAAAAATAGGAAACTTTGCTTTCACATATTCATTGCTGCAAGTATCTCAAGGCCTACATGTAAGAGTGAAAGGAAGCCAAGGAAAGTAGGACAAATAGATTGCACATTGAGACCCTTTATTCAAGAGATCAGAAATGATTGGAAAATAAGACAAATAGATTACACATTCTGAGAATAAAGGACATGAGTGCAGAATAATAGTAGAAACAAACCTGTGCAGGACATGAGACAAATTGATTGAGACAAACCTGGAAACTTTGCTTCCCCTGGCAATGTGTCTCGAAAATTTTTCTGCTAAACTGGGATCAACTTACCATATAGGCTTCATTTCATTAGCCAATTCCCAGTCCCAGTAATTCTTGGTTATTGTTTTCTTCTTTCTGCTTTTCACCCAGTAACAGAAGAGGGGTGATACGTCAGTAACAGTGAGACTGAACTTGAACTCAAATAAAAGTGCACAAACACAGAACTAAATTCAGTAGGCTCGTCGCCTTCTTTTGATGCTTCCTCCACTTCAACCAGTTCAGACAAAGAATATAGGTAGGTACAAAAAAGATGGAAATACAATAACATAATTTATGTTCGCCTTTTCATCCTTTGAGATATTAGTTGCATTGCCTTATAGCAATGAGATCTCAAACAACACAAAAAAAGAGCATGTCAGCTTCTCGAGTTTCAACAATATATATCAAAGGTTGCAAAAACGAATTGCACTCAACCCTACTGAGTTTGGTTGCATCAAGCTCCCATTTTCCTGGCAAAAAAGAAAGGTATATAACTGATAAAAATGTGACAGTATGTAGGTTGGATAAACAATACATTTAACAAATTATTTAGCAACAATATAAAAGATACTACAGTCTAAGTTGGCCATGAAATAATACATTTGAGAAATTATTTAGCAATGATATCAACCAACATCATCCAGAATTCAGAAGCACATGATTCACAAATAAGTACTTTTTTTTATTCACAAATCAGAAGTACTTGAACAAGCAGATACGGCAAGGGCAAGGGAGGGGACGTACATAGTATACCTATATACCCGACATGGAAGCCATGTAAGAAACCACAAATTTTCTGAGCGAGCAGCTATTAATATTCAGCAGATATGGAGAGACACGGGAGCAAGGGAGACGGACCAGTTAAAAGGTTGATACGGAAGGATCGTCTTCACGGAACGGCGGCGCTGGCCTAGGGCAAGGCCCTGGACGACGCGCGGATAGTAGCAGCGCGCTCCAGATCCACCACATCGCCAGGTTGGGTGGGAGCATGAGCAGGATCGCTAAGGCCACCGCCGTTTCTTCTGATCTACAATAAAATTAGCAAGATATTATGGAAAGCCATATGTAAGAAATTAGCGAGATATATCCAGGGGAAGGTGCGTCACCCACGACGCGGACGCAGCCAAGGATCCTCCATTCGATGCGGCGCTGCCGGTTGGCATGACTACCATGACAACTGGAGACGGCGGCGGTTGTTCTTCAAGAACATAGCAAACCACGCATAAGGTAGAGAGAGAGAGAGAGAGAGAGAGAGAGAGAGAGAGAGAGAGCATGGCGCAGCTTTCGGGGGGACTGAGGTCAGGAGATCCGGCGCCGTAGTTGTCATCGTGGGAGGCGAGGCTGAGGCCGAGGCGGAGGGCGGCGCCCGCGAGGCGCGGCAGCAGGTTGCTTCAGGTCGAGGGATCCGGCGCCGCAGTCGTCGTCGAGGGCTGCGGTGCTGATGCCGAGGCGGAGGGAGGTGGACGGGGACAGCGCGGGTGCAGCAGTGGTGGTTCGCCCGTGGGGGAGAGATCGAGGAGTCGTCTTGCGCCTTGTGCGTGGGGGACAGATCGAGGAGGTAGCTGCGTGTGGGAGGCAGCGTCGGTGGAGAGAGGTTGGTGCGGGAGGAAAGGAGGGATGAGTGAAGGCGTTGGATCCGAGCAGTCTCATCCGTTCGATATGAGTGAGTGAGAGAAAGAAGAGACCAAGATGAATCTGAGCCTTTGATTTTGACTGATTAGGTGGTGTTGTGTGCAATATTGTTGGCACACTTAGGAGAGTTGAGGAGAGATAATGACTATAGTGGACAGTTTTCATGTGGCTTTAGGAATGTTTTCTCGCCTTCTCGGTGTATTATATGTTCCTCTTTGATCAGGGTTGTATATTGTAATTCCTCTTTGCTCAGGAATTTAAAATGTAATTTACCTTTCATCGAAACTATTGTGCAGGCTGCTGTCCTCAAGGAAAATTTGAACATTGATTTGCGTGTCATGGGAATAACTGGTTCGAGGACAATGCTTTTAAGTGATATGTAAGTAAAAATGTGGTGGTTTTTTCCCCTCGGCATTTTACATCTGCAACTCTACTGTTATCTGATCTGAGCAGATTTATTAAGTTGGTGATTATTCTTTCCAGTGGTAATATTACTAAGTGGTGCAGTGTGGCCATATGCTGTTACAGAATTCTTATTTTACGATAATAACATCCACAATTGCCATGCTTGGTTGCCTTGGCTTGTCAAACAGCTCCTTTCATTTACTGTTGTGGTAATGATAATGATACTGATATGGATATATGGTATTTCTCTATATGTTGCTTATTCATTTTTTTTCTGTAGAGGAATAGATTTGACGCAGTGGAAAGAGAAGCTACAAACTGAAGCAGAACTTGCTAATCTTGATAAGTTTGTTCATCATTTGTCTGAGAATCACTTCTTCCCTAACAGAGTTTTGGTAGATTGTACAGCAGACACAAATGTTGCATCTCACTATTATGATTGGTTAAAGAAAGGAATCCATGTCATCACTCCAAACAAGAAAGCAAATTCCGGGCCACTTGATAGGGTATTAATTTTGTTGACCATGTCTCTTTGCTGAGAATGTTATCTGTTTTTGCATTTGTTTGATAGTAGTTTTGGTTTGACTGTTAGATGGTTACAGACTATCTGAACATAAATAGATTGAACCAATATTTTGCTAGACTCTATACTGTTGCTTTCTTTGACTAACTATTGTATTCGCCCGGACCTGCAGTATCTGAAACTTCGAACTCTTCAGCGTGCATCATATACCCATTACTTCTATGAAGCAACTGTTGGTGCTGGCCTCCCTATCATTAGCACTCTGCGTGGTCTCCTAGAGACAGGTGACAAGATATTGCGTATTGAAGGGATTTTCAGGTCAGCATAGTTTTAGATTAAATGATGGCATGAGCATATCAGTTTTTTTATGTGATATATACCAGATCCTTAGATAAGTATGAGCAGAAGGGAGTAGTTTTATATTCGGTAAAAAAAGGAGTAATTTTTACAGTACATGTTTTTTATTAGATTCACATTGATTTTTTCTGATAACATATTTTTCACTGTTTATACAGTCCCTCTTGAACCTGTATGACTGTGCTTTGTACATTTTGTACAGTTATTAAATTTTATTGCCATTAATATGTTTTAACTGTTTATTTAATTGCAGTGGAACGTTAAGTTATATTTTTAACAACTTTGAAGGAGCAAGAACCTTTAGTGATGTTGTCGCTGAAGCAAAAGAAGCTGGATACACGGAACCAGATCCAAGAGATGATCTGTCTGGTACTGATGTTGCCAGGAAGGTACTGATTGTTTTCTAATAAATTTGTAGACTATACAACTTTTACTTGTTACTGTTGGATATATATGGTTTTGGGTACAATTTCTGTTAGAGTAACATTATGGTTTGGAGGTCTTGGTATGGGAAGGAGTGGGCTACATTTTTCTGATCTAGACATTGTTCGGGTATTCACTTTCTAGAACTTTCTTCTAGGCTCCACATCTGTTCCTCATTATCCAAGTCAATGGTGGAACTTTAGTCTTGCCATGCTTTCATTACCCCAAAATAGATCTGACTTGAGCTTTTGTGCTCATCATATCAGGAAGCAGTTTCATTACCATTTCCTCTTGTGAAGCTAATGTATCACTTCTCTAGATGACACAGCATGATTATTTTTAAGTTTTCCATTGAATTGTTCTAAGAGTACCTCTTTACTGCTGTACCTTTTTCAATTTGTTGATCAACAAAAAAATTTAAAATGATCAATGTTTATAAATAGTTGTGTTGAGAATGAGGCACAATTTTCATTGTCAAAATTGTTTCGTATTATTCGTGGCAGTTAATTGGTACTGTTGGGACAGGTCATAATCCTTGCAAGGGAATCTGGTTTGAGGCTTGAGCTTTCTGATATTCCTGTACGAAGTCTTGTGCCAGAGGCACTTAGGGTAAGTTTTTGCACTACCCCTAGGTTCCATATTATATACATAGCTTTTGCTATGCACCTAGATATACTCTTATGCCTAGATACATAGCAAAAGTTATGTGCCTAAAAAAGCTAAAGTCATTTGGTTTGAGGGCAAAGTTGGATGGGATACGGCTATCCATGGATTTTGTGATGAACTTATCCGTACTACCTGTTTGGTTGGATGGACAGGATGAGCCATTTTTCCCTTTTCTTTAATGGATAAGAGTGGATCGGAAGAGATTAGGTGACTAATTATATCTATTATTTAAATATAATAACAACTAATAATCCACTAATAAACATGCACTAACTCTAATTTTTCATGATAATCACTATTTAAAATGATAAAGTATGTTAATTAGCACAACTACCACCCTAATTAGCGCACTTAATGGGTTCTAATCAATATATTAGCACTTATAGGAATTAATCTTGGCATCATAATAACTAAGTAATAATAACATACTAATATTGCTTAATTTATTTATTAAAGACAAATATTAGAAAACATGGACAAGCTTGTCTAGTAGATTTTTACTAGTGAGCTTATCCAACATATTTATAGTAATATGGAGAATATTTCTTTGTGTGGATGGATATCCCTATCCAAGTCGCCAGTGAATCAAACGCCGCGCGTCCATGGACCACCGTCTCCCATACTGCGATATTCACCCAACCAAAAACACCCTAAGACAACTTATAATTTGGAACGAAGTGAGTAATAAGTACGTCCTCCTTTCCAAATTATAGATCACGCTTTGTTCTGAGTCAAATTCTCTAATTTGACAAATTTGTAGAAAAAAATATGTTAACGTCTAGAAGTTCAAATGAATGCACTATCACGACATTCCATAGAGAATTTAAAGAATGAAACTAGTTGATATTTTAGATGTTGATGTATTTTCTTATAAACTTGGTCAAAGTTAGAGAAGTTTGATGTAGGAGAAAGATGAAATGGACTATAATTTAGAATAGAGGGAGTATGTTTCTTTGTACAAATTCTCCTTACTGTACAAATTCTTCTTACTCTTCTTTTTAATGCAGTCATGTACATCAGCCGATGAATACATGCAAAAACTACCATCTTTTGACCAGAACTGGGCAAAAGAGAGGAAAGATGCTGAAGCTGCAGGAGAAGTGAGTACTTCCTCTCATTCTTTTTATGAAATGGTCAAGAGTATGCTTTAGAAAAAAAGGGCGTATATCATGTTTCCACTTGCACATCACTCACTACAGGCCAATCAGGTCAAGTTCTTGTAGAATAGGGTTAATTTCAGTGTATTCCTCCAAACTCTAGAAGGGTGGGTAAAGTAGTAGCTATACAAGGGCCTAGATGGGCCTTAACACGGGCCACACATATACACCAACACCCCCCCTCCGCAGTCTAAACTACCGGTGCAGCGGAGTTGAAGACTGGACAACAAAGAAAGCACACACAGGGCAAACACACCCCTCCGCAGCCACAACTAGCCACCTGCTACGTTGAGGCTAGAGCGAAACTCCGAGAAAGTCGAGGAGGGGAGACCCTTGGTGAAGTTGTCAGCAAATTGGGAGGTGGTCGGGACATGGTGGACCCAAACATCGCCGATGGCGACCCTATCGCGAACGAAGTGGAAGTCGATCTCCACATGCTTCGTCCGCTGATGCTGAACAGGGTTGGTGGAGAGATACACGGCGCTGACGTTGTCGTAGATGAGCGTGCTCTTGGCGAGCGGGCTATGGAGCTCCGCCAAGAGCTGTCGTAGCCAGGACGCCTCCGCCACGCCGTTAGCGACAGTGAAAGCCCTAGTTTGGTTTTGGCTAATTGATGAGACCTAGGACTAACCCTATTGCTAAGTGTGTAGCATTAGAGAAAGGGGAGGTCCAAGCCAAGTGGTGGAGTGGAGATCAAGGTGATGATGGAGACCAAAGATGATCAAGTGCCACCCTTGGAGATGAAGGAAGACGAGGAGCAAGATGGAATGCTAGAGGCAAAAGTATATGCTAGGGTATTTCCATTTTGCCAGCTATAGGTGAGTAGAGAAGTTGATGGCCAGGTTTAGGATCAATAACTGTACTATTAAGAGGGGCGATGTCGCGCAATATCGGTTATCTATGTGTCACTAGGTGAGCAATGACTTTACATGTGCATTAGGGACCTAGTGAGCTCACAATCTCTTGCAATATTCATTTGAAAATGCTAACATACGTGCACAAGTGGAGAGACTTTTGTGTTGGCACATGAGGGCAGGAGTTGATGAGGTTTGGGTGTAAAACCCTCCCGCCGAACTTGCGAGGTGGGACTCGGAGGTTTTCGGACGAAGTGCAGCCACTCAAAGGTGACCAGACGCTGTCCTGGTAGGGACCGGACGCGTCCGGTCAAGCTATGGCATCCGGCGCTTTTTCCCGGGCGACCGGACTCTGGCCACCGGACCGTCCGGTGCCAGGGTTCTGGTGCAGCCGAAGTACATAGTGTGTGCACCGGACGCTGGGGGCGTCCGGTCGTGAGCAGGGGACGCGTTCGGTCGACAAAAACCCTTTCTGGAACCTCTCTGGTGGGTGACCGGACTCTACTGTTGTGGCGTCCGGTGGTTGCAAATGACGATCCGGCCGAAAGCGACCGACAAAACAAGAGCTTAGTAGCCGTTGGCGCGCAACGGCTACATTCAAACATCATCTTCTCTGAGCTATGATAGAGGGACCGGACGCTGGACCGGACGCGTCCGATCGCCACTTAACCTGCATCTGGTCAGTGCGCAGACAGGCTGATTTGAGTGTAACGGTTGGGTGTTCTTGTGGGCACCTATATAAGTGAATTGGCCGGCTCTAGGGAGGTTCTCTTGGCACTTTGACATACTTGACATCCCTTAGAGCTAAGCAAACCATCTCCCTCACTTTGCATGTCTCTTGATTGATCTAGAGAGTGATTGGGAGAGTTTCTAGTGCATTTGCCTTGTTCTTGAGCATCTAGTGGCACTAGTGAACGTTGTTGCTGCGATTGAGCTTATTACTCTTGGTGATTGCCGTCACCTAGACGGTTGGAGCAGCGAGCCGGAGTTGAGCAAGGTTGAAGATTGTTCTTGGCCACTCCAGAGGTGATTGTGATGGGTGTTGATCCCACCCCGCGGGAGTTCGCGAAAGGAATCCTTAGTGGAATCTCGTCTCATTATGTTACCCTCACTTTGTGTGAGTTATTGTGACGCCCGGTGAGAGCTTGGCTTGTGACGCCGATTAGCCACCGAATTACCGAATGTGTGGTTGACACAACGGGGAGTAGCGTGCCGGTAAACACGTGAACCTCGGAATAAGAATCTTGTGTCCCTCGGTGTTCTTGTGTGGTTTGATCCTTCGAGATCAGCTTAGGTTTCTATATTGAATCATCTCTTCGGGTTTCATTGTTTTGACAAGACGGTGATTGGTTCGACATCCCGAAGGCACGGTTTGCACTTCTCAGTTTCCTTCTTGCGTATTATCTTTGTGCACTAGTGTAGCTTGTAACATATTAGGTTGCTTGTGTGTGCTCTAGTGTATTAGGATTGATAGAATTGGATAGGTTGGCTTGCAACCCCTCACTAGGCTAGCGCAACACTTGCTTCGCCATTTAGTGTACCAACCGGTTTGTTTAGTGCTTTGCAAGAAATTTTTATAGGCTATTCACCCCCTCTAGCCATTTAGGACCTTTCAGACAGCACGGTACTCTGCCTCGGCACTAGAGCGGGAGACAACCGGCTGCCGCTTGGATGACCAGGAGACAAGGTTGCCACCCAGGAAGACGGCGTAACCGGAAGTGGAGCGACGAGTGTCCGGATAGCCAGCCCAGTCAGCATCGGTGTAGACAACCAACTCAACAGAGGGAGAGCGGTAAAGAAGCAGGCCGAAGTCAACCGTGCCACGGACGTAGCGGAGTAGGCGCTTCAGCGCAGCAAGGTGTGGCTCCCGGGGATCATTCATATGAAGACAAACCTGCTAAACTGCATAGGTGAGGTCCGGTCTGCTGAAGGTGCGGTACTGCAAAGCACCGGCGAGACTCCGGTAAGCAGTAGGATCAGCCACGGGAGCACCCAGATCAGCTTCGCCTGAGTGTCGACAGGAGTAGAGCAAGGCTTGCCATCGGTCATCCCAGCCCGCTCGAGAATATCAAGAGCATACTGCCGCTGGTGAAGGAAAAGGCCAAACGGGCGAGGCTCAACAGTAACACCCAAGAAGTGATGGAGCTGACCAAGGTCCTTCATAGGAAACTCCTGCTGTAGAGAGGAGATGATGCGCTGAAGCAACTGCGGACTGGAGGCTGTGAGCACAATGTCGTCAACATAGAGCAACAGGTAGGTAGTCTCAGCCCCACGACGGTAGATGAACAGAGAAGTGTCAGATTTAGCCTCAGTGGACCCTAAAGTCAGCAAGAATGCGGCAATGCGAGAGTGCCAAGCCCGAGGAGCCTATTTCAGCCCATAGAGAGACTTGTTGAGCCGGCAAACTAGATCCGGATGACTGAAGTCCACAAATCCCGCTGGCTGAGTAAAGTAGACTGTCTCTGACAAAGTGCCACGGAGGAAAGCATTCTTTACATCCAGCTGGTGCACAGGCCATGAGCGAGAGAGTGCGAGTGAGAGGACCTTGTGCAATCGAAGCGTGGTTCACCACCGGGACCAAGGTCTCATCATAGTCCACGCCAAAGGCACTGGGTGAAACCCCCCCGAGAACCCAAATGAGCCTTGTAGCGGCGATCCAAAGTACCATCGGCCCGACGCTTATGCGTCCCGATCCACTTGCCAGTGACCACGTTGCAACGAGATGGACGCGGCACGAGGTCCTACGTCTGGTTGGCAATAAGCGCCGCTGCATTCCTTCTTCCATCGCTACGACGCCAGCGAGGATCCGCCAGTATGCCGCGACGCAGAGGGTACCGAGATCCGCGGCCTCCCGCTGTGGCGAGAGTGTCGCTGGGTCGAGAAGCCATCCGCCGAGTCACCATAGGATGAATATGACGAGGTTCCCGATGGATGACGGGCGGGGGTACACCGCCAGCCGACACGAGCGAAGAGTTGGCGGAGGCGGTGGCGGCGACGGCTCGTGGAGGCGGCGGCTCCAGCAGGGCGACGCTGAGCCTCCGAGGCGGAGACGGCGCCGGTGTCGGGCACCGAACGACGCCGGTACACCCGGGACCGGCCGAGCGTAGCGCCGCAGTGAGGAGGCACCGGGGCGCGCGGGCGCAAGAGGGAGACACCGGCCGCTGCGGGCGCGACGTAAGGCACCGGGGCACCGGGCCGCGGCGTGGCCCAGCAGAGTGCACCGGAGGCAGTGCCGGTGTGCCAGGGAAACCAATAGGGAGAGAACAAACAGACAATGGTGGCTAAACCACCGGGTCAGGCGAAAACAGAGACTCCAACTCAGGGTCAGGAGAGGGTGTAGTGGAGGTGGAATAGGGGAAATCCGACTCGTCAAATACAACATGTCGGGAGATGAGGACCCGGCGAGAGGTGGGGTCAAAGCAGCGGTACCTCTTGTGGTCAGGGGAGTAACCAAGAAACACACACCATGTCGAGCGGGGCGCCAGCTTGTGAGGAGCAGTGGCGGAGATGTTAGGATAACACGCACACCCGAAGACACGAAGGTGGTCGTGGCGAGGAGGGGTACCGAAAAGAGCGTGGTGTGGAGTGGGAGCAGGGGAAGCCGTGGATGGAAGACGGTTGAGCAAATAGGTGGCGGTGTGGAGACTCAGCCCAGAAGCGAGGAGGCAGAGAGGCCTGGATCAGAAGGTTGCGCATGACGTCGTTCATCGTATGAATCATCCGCTCAGCCTTGCCGTTCTGGGAAGAGGTATACGGACAAGACATACACAACTGAACACTTCGAGAGAGGAAGAAAGAGCGGGAGGTGTAGTTGTCGAACTCACGCCCGTTGTCACACTGGACGGCCTTAATGGTGAGGCCGAACTGAGTAGACACCCATGCAAAAAAGTGGAGAAGAGTGGGAAAAGTCTCAGACTTAGCGCGCAAAGGAAAAGTCCAAGAGTAATGGGAAAATCATCAACAACCACCAGATAGTATTTATAACCAGAAATGTTGGGTACAGGAAAAGTCCACAGGTCACAATGAACAAGATCAAAGGCATGTGTCGCATGCGAAGAAGAAAAAGGAAGTCTAACATGACGACCTAGCTGGCACGCATGACAGAGGTGCTCAGTAGAAGTCCTTGTACAAGGAACATCACATCCGTACTACGACTAAGCTGAGGCAAAATGTCGCGGCCGGGGTGACCGAGGCGGCGGTGCCAGGTGGTGGAAGACTGCGCGCGGCAAAGGCAACAGACGAAGAAGAGGTCGAAGGTGGTGCAGCGGAAGAAGGAAGGCAAACGGTGTAAAGGGGGCCCGAGCTGTCACATCGGAGGAGCGGACGCCGGGAAGCCGAATCCTTCACAATAAGACCAGAGGAATCAAATTCGATGGAACAAGAATTGTCAGTAGTAAACTGACGAATGGAAATAAGGTTGTGAATCATCTGAGGAGCAACAAGAACACTGGGAAGACGGAAAAAACCAGGAGCAGGACCCACGGCGGTGATAGGAAGACAAGACCCATCACCAACCATGATGGAAGGACAAGAGGGATGTGGGGGTCGGACAGAAGAGAGGATACCGGCATCTGGGGTGGTGTGGAAGGAGGCACCCGAGTCAGCGATCCACTCGGTGCTGACCGGCGGTGTCAGCCCCATGGTGCTGAAGGACTGCACCAGTGCGGCCTAGTCCCACCCCCCAGGCCAGGTCGGTGGCTGGCTAGGCTGAGCGGGTGGAGTCCAGGACGGCGCGAAGTGGTGAGCAGGACCGGCGAACATGGTCGCCGGCTGGAGCTGAGGACGAGGCCCCCCTCACCCTGAAACGGCCACATGGAGATGCGTCTTGACCATGGGTTGTTGAAGGATGGCCAGGGCGTACCGCCAGGGGAAGGGGCGGAAGCAGGAGCCAGAGCCGGAGTCGATGTGCCCCGACGACTCCCACCAGCACCACCGGTGCCAACACCACCAGTGGCAGTGCCACCGGCACCACAACCACCACGAGCTCCCCGCCGACGACATCCACCACGGCCCCCTCCACCCCCGGTCGGAGGAGCACTAAGGAGGGAGGTGGCTGGCGAGGCGGAGGGAGGCGGTGGAGCAGCCACGAGCGCGGTGGAGGAGGACGAGCACGAGCCGGTCGCAGGACCCCTGGTGATCTCAAGAACGAGGTCGTCCTGGACCTCCAGGAAGGAGGGAAAGGGCCTCTAGCGGGTGATCCAGGTCCGCAGGTTGTCGTAGCGTAGGTGCTGTTGAGGCCCCGTAGGACATTGAGCACCAAGACCCGGTCTGGCACCGGACACCCGAGGTCATGAAGAGCGTCAGCCATGCTCTTCATCCTCCCACAGAACTCACCAACGGAGAGGTCCCCCTGCTCGAAGGTGCGGAAGGAGGCGTCGAGCTGAAGAGCGCGGAACTCGGCATTGCTGAGGAGCTGCCCCTCTAGTGCCAGCCAGGCTTGTCGAGCGGTGCCGCCGTGAGTCCGGACGATGTCATGTAGGTCGAGGGAGATGGTCCCATTGATCCAAGGCGCAGCCACACCATGTCCTGCATCTTGACCGGCGTGTCGAGGACGTGGTCGTCGAGGGCGTAGCGGTGGAGGGTGAGGAGGACCTGGTCCCGCCGGTGCCCGTAGGAGGACGTAGGGTCGAGGAGGACGGAGACCAGCGCCTTGATGTTTTGGACATCGGCGGCCTGGAGGTGGAGCTGGACGACCATGGGGTCGGTCGGGTAGAGCCGGGGTCCAGATCCAACGGGCGGGGCCTGGTCGGAAGAAGAGGCGCCGTGCTCGGTGAGGGGGACGACGGGCTGCTTGCCGGCGGAGACAAGGATGTAGTGCTCTACCTCGGCGACACGACGAGCGAGATCATCACCGCGAGCGCCACAAGGCTTCCAAGCGAAAGGCAGCCACGCGACCTCGCCTCGGTCGCCACAAATTCGACTTGGCAGCGAGGGAGGGCCGCGGTGAGAGCGCGGCTGTGCCGGAGCGGCGCCGGGCGGGCGGTTCGCAGCCCGCGGAAGACGGGCGGCGGGCGCACGGTGCGGCCCGGGGCATGCCTGGGCCACACCAAAGAGGCGAGGGCCCCCAAAGCCGCCGCGAGGGGCCGGATAGCGGAGGGCCGCAGCGCCGGGCGGCGGCGGGGCTGCACCGCGCTCGCATGGGCAAAGGTTAAGGGAGCGGCAACGTGCGTGCCGCAGGGGCATGGAGGACAGGGTTGGGGGCGCCAGAGCAGAGAGCAGCCGCCTGCGCAAGGGGGGGGTGCCAGCGCGCCACAGGCGGCAGCGCGCGCGCCAGCACACTCGCGCCTCCGCCCCGCGACTTTGGACAACGGGGGCAGCGCGAGCGCACCAGCGTCAGCGTCGCGCCCCCCCCGCGGCGGCCGCAGCGGGCGGGCGACGGCTGCCCGCCGGGCGGCGCGCGCCCCCCAAGCAGTCTGCCGAGGCGGGGGCGGCCTTGCGCCGCGTAAGAGCCCGCAGGGAGGATGGAGGGGAGGGAGGGGAGGAGGAGAGGGGAGGTGGCGGCGCTGGGCGGCCGGCCAGCCATGGTGCTGGCGGCAGTGGCGGCTAGAGGAGAGGGGGAGAGAGAGAGACCTAGCTGATACCATGTAGAATAGGGTTAATTTCAGTGTATTCCTCGAAACCCTAGAAGGGTGGGTAAAATAGTAGCTATACAAGGGCCTAGATGGGCCTTAACACGGGCCACACATATACATCAACAGTTCTCTTATTGGTTGGTACACAGAAGGTCGGTGTAGTTTTTGTTTTCTTTGAAAGCATTTGCTAATTCTAGCAGCAAATATGAAGTATTACCGGCCTTTGTCAATTACTCTAGGACGTCACATTTTGAGATTCGTTTCCAAACTCTGACTATATAAGAATTTACCGATCCATTTCTGTATTTAGGTTTTGCGGTATGTTGGAGTCGTGGATGTGGTCAACAAGAAGGGCCAGGTAGAGTTGCGACGCTACAAGAGGGACCACCCATTCGCACAGTTATCTGGTTCTGACAACATCATAGCCTTCACCACCTCGAGGTACAAGGAGCAACCACTGATCGTACGAGGTCCTGGGGCTGGTGCAGAAGTTACCGCAGGAGGTGTCTTCAGCGACATACTGCGTCTATCTTCTTACCTTGGTGCTCCCTCGTAATTTATTGAGGTTGAAGTATACTAGTCACTTGAGGTGCCCTGGTATTGCTGCTTTTCTGATTTTTGGTAGTGCTTGAAGCAATAGTAAGTATGGATTAAATATGTTCTGGTATGTTGAGGGTTGGGTATCTTATTGGAGAGAATGAAATCAGTTCACCGTTCTTGCTTGTTGCAATAATGTTGTCTGGAGCCTCCAGGTTTGTTCGGTTGCTGGCAGTAAGCCAACCAATCTGATGAAGAATCAAATGAAAAGATGAGTCGTAAGGAATGCACTCATGTTGTTAATTCATTGGTGTCACCATAAATATGGTAATCTGTCAAGGCCCATAGCCCATTTTCATTCTAGGCCAATATGGCCCATGAGAAATTCTCTATATATGGTTGTCATCTCTAAGAGCAACTCCAACAGAGACCCTCTCTATGCCCCATAGCTAGATACAGGTGTCAAGGTAAAAAACAATGTTTCAATAGACTCTACTAGATCATCCAAATTTAGGTGGGCATCCAAATCTTCTCCCTAGCATGTAATCCTGGCCCTATACTAAGCATCCAAATTGTTGTTGGTATTCGTTTCTTCTGCGCTCTAGCTCAGCCTGTTCCCACCTATACGCGCTCGTGTTTGTCGGTTCTCGTGTGGAGGCTTGTAGGCGTGTGATTGCGGTCACTAGATTTGCTACAGTGAAGATCCTTCCCCTCCGCGGCGCCGAGGAAGATGGGTCGGCTCCTTCCCTTTTGACACTAAGGAAGACGAGATGACTCCCTACCACCGCGCAGGGTGGCTCCTTCCTTGCGGCTATTGCCCGCTCATCTCGTGCATGGTCATGACTTTCTTGCTCTACTCCCCATGGTGCTAATGAAGCTAGGTTGGCTCAAAGATGGACTGGCTCCTTCCCTACGGCACGCCCGGTGAGATAGCTCAGTTGGTATAACATTGAGGATGACCAGTGGGTTTCGATTCTCGGCATCTACGCTTCCCTGTTGCCACGCTGCTCAGTTGGTAGAGCATTGAGGATGACAAGTGGATTCTGATTGTTGGTGTCTATTAAAAAGATTTGGAGGCTTTGGTTTAAGGGCTTCTAGAGGAGATGCGAAATAGGAGGACGAAAACACACCCAATCAGAAATAGGGGCTTGATTTGGATATTCTTGCTAGAGTTGCTCTAACTAGGAACTAGATACAATTGATATTAAAGGTTAGTAACATGGTACTAAAGCAAGGTTTAGAGTTTGAATTAGGGCTAATCTAATCCCTAATCACCCAAGAGCCCGCATTATTTTGCCTTGTTACAGTCCTTTTGTACGAACCTATCTGATCATTGGTGTCACTGCACTAACATGGCGTCACTGAGCTTCAGGTAGATGCAAGGCAATGTAAGCAACATTTGATTCAAGCCTATTGGAAAAATAGGAGCTAATTTTGGGATATTGGCAACTCTAGCATCCCAGTCCCAGATCAGTGAATCACACTAGAGGAGCAAGATTCCTACACTGAAACGTACAGGCATACCAAATGCTAGATACCGCTAGACCTATGCTTTGCCTGGACGGAGACACAAAAGGCCCTTGCTCACCAAAAGAATCTTGATGCTCAGGATTGCCATCATTGCTGAGCAGCAGCAGGTCACGCTCGGTGACCAGGGGTCCAGGTGCTCGGACGACCAAAACGAGGAAGAATGTACTGAGAGGATGTCTGCACTGTTTTTTTTTTTTTAATAAAAAGTATAATTTTATTTAACAACATAAAGTTGTGATATGGGAAATCCAATCCCAGTGTACAGCGTCTGCAGCCTCCTTTACAGGGCAGATAGATACATGGTCACTATTGGTACATCGGATCGCCGAAGAATTAACATGTTCACTATCCAATAGTGTGGCCTGTTTGGCTAAATTATGAGCCATGACATTCATGTTCCTTAGACACTTTGTAAACTCTGATGTTGGTGAATGAGTACATGGTTGATGAATTACTGAATTAGTGTTCCAATGAGGTGGCTTGTGCCGCTAATTGCGGTGGTATTGTGCCGGAGAAGTTATATTGCTATTAAGATGAAAGCGAGACAAGGCTGCTTCGGCTACCAAACTCTGCTGACACCGGGCCAAAGAATGATTTTTTTTCTAAGAGGTAGGTAGGAATTTGATTCACTTTAGCATTGTTTACATCGACAAATATCGGCTAGTTCCAAAAGTACCTGCAAATTTTGCAAGCATACGAGCCTCCCTAATGAAATTGTGACCTTTATGTACAAACTAAATTCCTACCTTCATGTGCAAAGCGCACACTACTACACAAAAGATTTTGCAAGGCACTTTAAAAATGAGCTCGGAGGCGGTTTTAGCAAAAAACCGCCTCGGTTAATGAGTTCCAACCGAGGCAATGCCCCGGAGCAGCAACCGCCTCGGTTAATACATTAACCGAGGCGGTTTTTCTAAACAAACCGCCTCAATTAATCATCATTAACCGAGGCGGTTATTATAAGGAAACCGAGGCGGTTATTTTTAGGAAACCGTCTCGGTTAATACGGTTAACCGAGGCGGTTGCTTATGAAAACCGCCTCGGTTAACCAATTAACCGAGGCGTTTGTTGTAAAACAAACCGCCTCGCTTAATGTGCTATTAACCGAGACGGTTTTCTAACAATAACCGCCTCGGTTAACTCTGCTCTATGTAACCAAAGAGCCTCCTTCTTCTTCCCAGCAAGGCTTCTCCTCCATTTTTATGGGGTTTTGAGCTCCAAAACCGCAAAAATTGTCTATTTTCTAGGGGGAGAAGTTTTGCCCTTGGAATAGGCGAGGGGGGGCACTAAGAGCTCAATTCTTACCCTCCAACCCTCTCTTTTCTTCTCTCTTCCTCTCTCCTCTTCTCTCTTTCCCCTACATCTAGATCTAGATCAAAGTGGAGGAGAAAGAACCATCTCCTAAGGGAAGAGTTTAGCCCTTGGATTTGTGAAAGGTGGTACCGTAAGTGATTGATTCTTACTCTCCAAAACCCACCTTTTCATCTCTTTTTCTCTCTTTGTTCTCTCTTTTCCTCTCTCTTTCTCTCTCTTTCTCTCTTTTCTTTTGATCTAGATTTAGATAGATGCATTTTTTTAGCTCCCATCCTTATATATGTTTATGGTACGTGTGCAAGGTCGCGGATGGCAAGGGATTGGATGTACAAGGGATCGAGGCTGGATCCATCTTTCTTGGATCATGTGAAGAGAAAGTTCATTCCTGCGGCGACAAAGCATCGTCTGAGTGTGGGTCGAGATCTCATAATTTGTCCGTGCACTAGCTGTAAGAATTTGCTGGCACATACTGAGAGCGTGGTACAATCTCACTTGGTGCGGTTTGGTTTCGTCAAGGATTATAAGGTCTAGAAGTATCACGGTGAAGCAGATCCGAGTGCCGCCACTTGCTCATCTAGAGAAAACAAGTCGTCGACGACAACGACAGAGGCGGTGATTGACGGAGGAAATGGAGAACAATATGAAGTATCAGCAGCCAAAGCATCAGCCGGTGGTGACAATGATGTGCACCGTGATTACATCACAATTGAAAATCTGCTACAGGCAGAGGAGGACACTGCAGATGACGATGGTGGTAATCCGGCGGAGGTGTTGGACCCTGAAGATGTGGACCTCTTCGATAGAATCGCTAACTGCCAAGACCAGGATGACGTCTTGTTTGGAAATCCTAAGTGGCTAGAGAACTTCAGGGAGATGAAGCAGGCGGCAATAGATCCCCTCAGGCAATGGTTGTCCGAAGCATTGGGCGGCGTTACGTTCAATCTTCGATGCTGATGCTCAAGGCTCGCCATGGGTGGTCCGACACTAGCTTCAACGACCTGTTACGTATCCTCGCTGACACATTCCCGGAGGGTAACAAGGTACCCGCCAATACCTATCGGGCAAAGAAACTGATCAGGCCAGTTGCGATGAAACTTAAAAAGTTCCATGCCTGTCCAAACCACTGTATTTTATATCGGGGCCAGTATGAGAACTTGCAGAGCTGTCCTCGCTGCGGAGCAAGCCGTTACAAGAGGAATGCTGGTTGTCGGACGGACGCTTCTGACGACGGACCCACCTCAAGAGGGCCAAAGAAGAAGATGAAGACGACAAAGAAGCAGGCCCCACCTCCAGAGGACTAGGAAGAAGAGGGTTATATGAGTAGGAAAAGTCCCGCCCTATCCGTGTGGTACTTGCCCGTGATCGATCGCCTGCGTGCGATATTCAGGAACCCGGATGATGCCAAGCTCATGTCTTGGCATGCATCAGCCGAACGCACGAAGGGTGATGGCAAGCTTCGACACCCCTCCGATGGCAAGCAATGGAAGCGTTTCAACGACAAGTTCCCGGAGTTTGGTGACGAGGCCAGGAACATCAGGTTCGCGCTAAGTACCGATGGGATGAATCCGTTCGGTGACCTAAGTAGCTCGCCTGACAAAGACCGGCCTGGTCATCCTCACCATTTACAACTTACCTCCCCATCTATTTCACAAGCGCAGGTACTTATTTGCAACTTGGACGGGGACGGTGTGTGTGATAGTTGTTCTCACCAATTTACATAATAACAGCCCTCTTACGAATCTCTATCATAACAGGTATCTTCTACTAACCATGCTTATATTCGGACCGAAGTAGCCTGGAAATAATATAGATGTCTTCCTAGAGCCATTTATGGAGGACATGCAGTTTCTATGGGAAAAGGGGGTCAAAATGATGGATGCGTTCCTAAAGAAGGATTTCACTCAAAGGCCATTATATTTGTCACCATCACGGACTACCCCGGTCTTTTTTTTCACCGTGCAGGGTAGATTAAAGGTAAGACCGGTTGTGTAGTTTGCATTGATGGTACCTGCTACACTTACCTTGCTGCATCCAAGAAGATGGTGTACATAAGGAACAGACGATTCCTCTGTAAAAAGCACAGGTATCGGAGACCTATGATGAATCAGTACTTTAACAACAAGGCTGAACCTCAAACTGATGAGCCGGAAAGAACAAGGTACGGGCAAAAGGTGTTTGACATGGTCAAGGGCATAAACATCGAGTTCGGAAAGAAGAAGAAGAAAGAGGGGAAAGATGGTCCAAAGCCAACCAGTAAAAAGAGGAAGCGGGATGCGAGGGGCGAAGAAGAAGGCGAGTCTAACACGGCCCCCTGCCCTTTCAAGAAGCGATCTTGTTTCTTCAAGTATCTATCATCTTGGAAGGAACTAGATACGCACCATGCCATCGACTGCATGCACCTGGAGAAGAATGTGTTTGAGAGCACGATAGGAATCCTGCTTGACATCAAGAAAAAGACAAAGGATGGTCTCAAGTCTCATCAGGATTTGGTCAACATGGGCATCAGGCCTGAAATTCAACGTACACTCTTTGCCTTGAGAATGGGAAAGTCGACCTCCCAGGGGCGAGCTACAACCTGACATTGGATGAGAGGAGGGCTATGTGCCAGTGGCTCAGGACAGTCAAGGTGCCGACCGGTTTTTCTTCCAACATCAAGAGCCTTGTCTCTATAAAAGACCTCACTCTTACCAACTTCAACTCACATGACTGCCACGTCATGCTTACGGTGTTC
Source organism: Chrysopogon serrulatus (assembly GCA_015844335.1). Classification (NCBI taxonomy): domain Eukaryota; kingdom Viridiplantae; phylum Streptophyta; class Magnoliopsida; order Poales; family Poaceae; genus Chrysopogon; species Chrysopogon serrulatus. The sequence goes on along the minus strand of JADLZL010001957.1, from coordinate 209,083 downwards.
CTTCCAATTGTGATCAGATGTATCGGTCCAGAGTATGTTAAGATGGTAATAACACGCATGTGCTACTTCTTTAACCAGATTACCCAGAAGGTCATCAATGAAGCTGAGCTGCCTGGCCTGAAACAATTTATCGCAGAGACTCTTTGCCAGCTCGAGATGTGCTTTCCATCGTCTTTCTTTGATATTATGCCACACTTGATGCTGCACATGGTTGGTCAGATATAGGAACTAGGACCAGTGTACCTTCATCAGATGTGGACGTACGAGCGGTTCATGTCGACCCTTAATAGATATGTGCATAACCGTGCTTATCCAGAGGGCTCTATGATCGAGGCATACACAACAGAGGAGGCCGTTAACTGGTGCACCAAATATATTAGGGATGAAAGGGCGATTGGGTTGCCCGTCCCTTTGCATGAAGGCAGAACCTCGGGAATAGGGTGCACGGGAAGGAAAGTACGCACTGATGTAGATGAAGAGACCCTGCAACAAGCTCATAATAGTGCGCTCAATCAGTTAGTGGTCATGGAAGACTGGGTTCAGAAGCACGTAGATGAGATCCGCCTTTCTAGTGGTGGACGCGGGGAGGCATGGGTACAGAAACAACACAACATCAATTTCACGACGTGGATCAAAGAGCAAGGCATATATGGAGAAACTGATGAAGCGAGGCTTGCGTCGGGCCCTCGAACCCAAATCACCTCGTGGCAAGGGTACGACATAAATGGTTACAGGTTCCACACGAAAGAGAAGGACAAGAAGAGCGCCTCACAGAACAGTGGCGTTCGATATGAGGGCATCGATGATAAGACAAAGAAGATCATGTCATACTATGGGCAGATCGAAGAAATATGGGAACTTGACTACGGCGGAGACCTGCAGGTGCCTATATTCCGGTGCCAGTGGGTAAAGCCGACGGCGGTTGTTGTGGATGATTTTGGGCTCACCACGGTGGAGCTCGGCAATGTGGGGTACAAAGATGACCAATGGGTGGTAGGAAACCGCGTTGCGCAGGTAGCCTACTTCGCAAAGCCCAAAGACACCAAGAAGCATGTGGTTGTGTCAGGAAAGCAGAGGATCGTAGGAGCAGATGGAGTACAGAGTCCCGAAGAACACAACAACTACTCGGGGATGTCGCTCTTTACTGATCATCCATCCAAGATCAAGCTCGTCGAGACCCGTGTCAACAAGACCAAGATGAAGCCCTAGTGCCGCTCCGATGGTGAGAAGAGGACCGTGGTAGCGTCGGCACCAAAATGAGTTATCATGTCACACATTTATATATGTAATAACTTATGTAATACCTTTAACATTTATTATGATGGAACATTCATGATGAACATCTATGTAAGCATTATCGGTGAAAAATATTACTATTAGTACTACAACTACTATCGTACTATTGTCATACTTATATTGCTATGATATTACAACTGTACTACCCTACAACTATACTACCACTACTACTACTCTACAACTATACTACACTACTACTACCCTACAACTATGCTACCACTACTACTACCCTACAACTATACTACTACAACTACTGTACAACTATACTACTATAACTATCCTACTACAAAATGCTCTTCTTACATAATGGATTAATGTTTATGTTAATAATTACCATTAAATTAACATCAAAAGAGGAAACAAAGCAACTAAATTATAAATAATAAGTCAGATATTAACCGAGGCGGTTTTATAATAATAACCGCCTCGGTTAAACTTTTTTCCGAGGCGGTTTTCTAATATTAACCGCCTGGGTAAATATTAACCGAGGCGGTTTCCTAATAATAACCGCCTCGGTTAATAACATCTATATATACCCCGCGGCTGCCCTGATGTTCCTCAGTTCTTCGGGCGTTTTCGAAATCACCCCGAAGGGCTGCCGAAATTTCTGGCGCCGCCGCCCCGCGTCTAAGTTCTTCTTCGTCGGCTTGGACGTCTTGCTCTTCTTCCTCCGTCGACCTCTGACGCCTAGCCCCCCGCGCCATCCGTCCGAGGAGCACCGCCGCGCCTGCTCTTCTTCCTCCGCGCCGTCCGTCCGAGGAGCACCGCCGCGCCTGCTCTTCTTCCTCTGCTCCGGCGACAAGGGCCACCGCTGGGGTCTGGATCCGTCGTCCCCATCTCCGTCGAGCCACTCTACGACGTCTTCCGCTGCGGTTCGCTTGGGAAACGAAACCCTAGGCGCCGCCGTCCCCATCTCCGTCCTCTGGCGCCGCCGTCCGCTGTCCGCCTCCCTGAGCGCCTCCCCGCCACCCTCCACCACCTGGATTTGGAGCTGCTGTCCTCGACTCAGTCTCCATCTTGAACCCGCCATCCGCCTCGACCCCGCCGTCGTCGACAACGGTTGTTGCCGCCCCATCTCCGTCCGAGCAGCGTCGCGGCGAGGCTAGCAGCGCCATGCCGCCTTTGCTGCCTATCGTCGCCGCTGCAAAACGGAGCACGAGGTTCTTCCCCTTTGCTGCCTGCCTGTGTTGCTAGTGATGCCTGTGATGCCATTCCAATATTCTGTGATGCCACTGCAAAACTTGCTGCCTGTGATGCCATGCCAATATTCTGAGCAAAATATGCCACTGCCAGTAGCATTTCCCCTAAAAAAATTGCCACATGCTTCTGACCCCATTTAACAAAATTGTGTGAAATCAATTTCTGATAATTAGCTGTAATTTGCTGCCTGTGATATCTTCATGTTACTCTGCTGCAAAAACATGTTGGTGGTATAGTAAATTGCCACATGTTGGCCTGTGACTCTGTTTGGGTGTATGGCAATAGGCCACTACTAGTGTGTATAGTAGGTAAGGCTGTACACAACCATCTTTTACATGTTGGTGGTTAGATTGTATATATGCAAAAGCAATGGAATGGAGAGGGCAGTTCTTGCCTCATTCTCACTTGTGGTGGTTGTAGAGGCTCTTTCAATCCAGCATGGACTTGCCCAAGCTCAGCGCCGTGGCCTTCATGGCTTAGCTCTCCTCTCTGATGTGCTTCTGTGGATGGGAGCTGGTGCTGCTAATGACTTTGGTACTGGTACAGAAGCCAGCCTTGGATGGAGTAATAATAAGAGGAACCGAGCAATTTTCATTTGCATATTGTCAGGGCTTGTTGGAGTTGTAACAATAAGTTAATGTAGCTTTGCCCACTAGCCTATTATACTTCATTAGTTTAGTCTGTAGGCTAGATCAGATCACGTGATGTAGCTCTTGTTACAAGATTATTAAGGGCTGCACATACGTGCTTAAGCTGTAGGGACCAACCAATTTAATCTGAAAAGTCTAAAGCTGATGAGGAAGCGTGAACTATTTCAAATTACCCATCACGTGTAGATACCAAAAGGCACTTTGGATGCCATAGACTGTCCTTATAGGTTAGTTAAACATGTTATAATTAATCTGAAATGGTTGATTATATATTGTACGATCTCCACATATAGCTTTTTTTTTTTATGAAAAAAAATCCTGTCTTCCATCTGCAACTATATGCAACCTTTATCGAAGTGATGACTAATGCTAAAGTCTTCAAAGATGTCTGATAAAGTTCATGATACATGGCTTTAATCTGCTGTAGATTGTGCAAGAATATTAGTGCTTAACAATTAGTTTTGTCCTTTTATGCACCATGAAATCTAATAAATACTAGATGAGCTTGACAGTGTGGAGGTTTGTACAGGCTTTCACCAGTGGTGGTTGTAGAGGCTCTTTCAATTCAGTAGCTAGCTAGCTAGATAGTAATTGGCCACACAGTTCCTCCAATTCTCCCATTTTGACCTCTCAAAAATTGCTGAGTGGGCTCGATCTGATCTACATCTTATATCTTAACTTAAGAAATGGACACTGGTGGGGTTCCATGCATGATCTGTACTGATTAACATAATAAAAATAAAAATAGGACTACTAGATCGAATTAATGAAGAATTCCTTATGCTTTCACAAACCATGGCAGCTGTTCTCTGGGGGCCTATCTGCGTGCCTTGAGCTGCAGCAATGCAGCAGGGAGCAGCAGCAATGCATTTTTTTGGGCTCGCTTGATCGCCTCACTTTGTTAGGTTGAATCAGTATTTAATTGCCTTGATTTGCTGCTTTGTTGCCTCTACTACTACACTATACTAGTACTCTACTACTCTCCACTCCTCTCTCTCCTCACTTTGTTAGGTTGAATCAGATTAATATGCCTATATTGATGCTCTGCTCTACTACTAATGCAATGATGAAATGTAGTTTCAACCTATTAAAATATGCTAAGGCAGTGGCATATATGCAATGATGTCAATCTTTTTTTGGCTGTGGCAGCGGCTATGATGATCAAATGCCCCCTGACTTGTAATTAAGCTGCTAAACTAGGATGGCTTGTATGCCATACAAGCAACCAGTTTAGACGCAATGTGATGAGAATGGGGCAAATCTGAGCCAATTTTACTAAGCATTTTGTACCTTTCTTTAAATTTTGTACTTTTCGTCACATTTTGTACTTTTCTTCACATTCTGTATACATGCTTCACTGTAAAAATGATGTAATCATTTATGAGGAGGAATATATGATGTGTATCCTTTTTTTGCTGAGGCAACGGCTATGATGATCAAATGCCCCCTCTTGTAATGAAGCTGCTAAACTAGGATGGCTTGTATACCATACAAGCAACTAGTTTAGACGCATTGTGATGACAATTGGGCAAATCTGAGCCAAATGTACTAACAATTTTGTACTTTTCTTCAAATTTTGTACTTTTCTTTGAATTTTGTATACATACTTCAATGTAAATGAAAAAATGATGTAATCTTTCAAGAGGAGGAATATAAGAGTGAGATATTTCATTTATATAATTGTCATGTTTCCTTTGTATATGAAGTTGAATAAACTTGTGATCCACATCCTTTATATGACAATCTCTTCTTCATAGCTTCCAATGGCTAACGAGCCTAATGACGAAGGACAATGGCGCCAGCCTAGTCCTTATGAGAGTGACGATGCAACGCCATCGTCATCAGGCAGCTCTACCGAGTACGAGGAGGAGGTGCCAACACCATTGCTAGAAAAGAAGCGCAAAACGGAGGAAGATGATGACCCGAACTATAATATAGAAGATGATCTGGAGGACATGCATAGGGCTTCAACACGAAGTTCTCGCATGGAAGCACGATACCATCCAGAGGATGATACCGAAACTCAAAGGCGTGAAGTACGTATATAACTACCATAGCATGGAGGCCCTCGTGTAAGTATATAGCTTATAATGCTTGTTGTGCTCAACAGATACCACAGGTGCCTCTGCGCTTGGAGTTCCACGATGATGGAGAGGGGGAGGGTGGAGAGGGGCATGCATCCGTTCCCACCCCAAGCTCTTCAGCACAAGGCAGTGGCAAGAGTACTGGCAAGAGTGGCAAGAAGTCAGATTTGAAGAGGGGCCAACACGGTAGGCACCAAGTGTCGAGCAAGGTGCATGTCATACACCAGATAGGCCCGCATGGAGAGCCCTTGCTACCGGAAAGTGTGATAGGCACATTCAGCAACCAATGCTCCTGTATAGCTAGGGAGCACGTGCCAATCACCTACTTTGATTGGAGAAAAGTCCTGAAAGACCTCAAGGATAAAGTGTGGGGAGACGTGAAGAAGCGGTTCGAGTATCCACCGGACCAGTACAACGAAGCTCTATGCAGGAAGCATGCATTGGTGATTGCAGGAAAAGCGCTTCGCAACTTGCGCTCCACACTGAACAACGAGTACGTGAAGATGGGGAAGACACCCTTTGAAGACTACAACTTCATCAAGCGTCACGTCTGGGACGAATTTGTGGAGAAGTTGTCTGATGAAGGCTCAAAGGACAAGAGCAAGAAGTACTCTGACCTCGCAAAGAGGAATACGCTCCACCACCACTTGGGTATGACAGGGTACGCCACTAAGAGGCCCAAGTGGCGGCAGGAAGAAAGTGAGGCAGCTGCTGCCGGTATAGAGGATCCGTTAGCAGGCCTTGACACCAGGGCACGTGAATGCTTCAAAGCCCATCGGCTGAAGAGGCTAAAGGAGGGAAGAACCAAGTACAACGAGCCAGAGACCGAGGAGGCGGAGAAGGCGGTGATCGCGGTACATAAGGCTAAGGAAGAAGGGTTGTTCGAACCTCGCAGGGATCATGACGTCCTAACCGAGGGGCTTGGAAACCCAGAGCACCACGGCCGTGTGCGGGGCATGTCCTCGAGGCAGAGCTGGAAGACCGTGGAGTCCTGGCAATCCGACGCTGCCTCGTACCACACGAGGCAGGCGTACAAGGAACGGCTCATCCAGCAAGGCCGTGATGCGGCCGTGAAGGAAATGATCATGGGGTCGATACAGGAAGCTTTCACGAGCAACGACCCCAAGATGGTGGATTTGCGGTCGCAAATGCTTCGACAGGCTGGCGTCCAGCTACCGCAGCAGATGCAGCCGGGTACCTCACAGCACCAAAGGTACCTGGTTGATGAGATCAAAAAACCAACACTGTGCAAGCTCATGGTGCCCTTTGGCCGGACAGGGAAGACGAAGAAAGAAGTGGGAGAAGGAGAGGTAAAGCCGCCAAACGATGAAGATATGTACGACGGCAAGCCAATCCCGCCCGACTACGCCTTAGTGCTCTTGGTGTACACTAAAGATGAATTCGATCAAGACGAAATCGAGTTTCCCACTGAAAGTGGTGCAACAACGCTCGCCCAAGCACTCGGTGACATCGTTCTTTGGAACAAAGCTGATATCGTGCTAAAAAGGGAGACATCGTCCTCACAGCCGTCATCGTCTCCCCCCGGCGGCGGCCCAAGTGATGACGACGACGACGACGGTGGCAACAACAACGATGGCATCCCAGGCATCAGTCCTCGACGGAGCCCATCTCCCGACAAAGGCAACCCACAAGGAGATGCAGGGGTTGCATCAGGGCACAACACGCCGCCTCCAAGTCATCCCAAAGAGTGCCCTTCGGCGCCAACGAAGCCAATAGATAAGGAGGACAATAGAGGTGCATTGGGGCACGACTCGCCGCCTCCAAGCCAACCCAAAAAGTGCCCTTGGCGCCGGTGAGGCCAACAGATGAGGAGGACGACATGCCCCCGAATATACCCCTCGCGAATTAGAGGGCGTATAAAATCGCAAACAGTTTCCCTTTCTCAACGGCATTCGATAGGTATATATGCTAACACACTTTCCGGCTTATCTCAATTATAGAGTATGTGTGCCTGTGATGGTGCTAACAACCTTTGCACTCGTCGTGATTGCAGGCCGCCAACGCCACCGTCGATCTGGCCACTAACTCCAGACTGCCCGGACAACTACGAGCATGGCAAGTTCATGTTGCCCTTGGGCCAGCTAGTCCAGGAGGAGACGTGGGAGGTTCGACGGTTCCATCTCTGGTACATGCATGCTGCCAAGTTAGGAATGAAAGATTTCGTTGTGAGGGTCCCCAAGGAGTACTTCCACTTGGAAGAGGATTGCTTTTTCTCTGTGACCTTCCACGATATGCATAGGATGCTGCGGCGCAAGGACCTCGATGTCACCCAAGTCACCCTTTTTGCATTGTAAGTTGTTATAGCATTGCATCGTTGTACCTATGCCTTCTTCAATCGATACAACAATGCCATGACCAAGACTTGTGCTTGTAGGATACAATCATATATAAATGAGGAGATTGGGGATAATGTTATCTACCTATCTCCTATGCATATTACCCAGAGGGCCATCATTGGCTACGATATACGGGATTCAGATCCGCAGGTTGGTGAACTTGACCCCCATGCAAATGGATAGAAACCAGGGCATGCCTACGAAGTGAGATAAGGTACAGAAAGGGACAGTACATCCTCCAAGCCATGAAGAAGGTCGAGGAACATGGGTGTATCCTTGTCGCCCATCAGTTCGGGTACGTCAAAACGATTCTTCCAATACGTATACCACCCATAGGGTTCACCACCTCTTACATTTCAAAAGTTGAGATCCAAATTGTTTCGATGCTGCAGCTTGGGCGTCATGGGGCACTGGATTGTATTTATGATCTTCCCTCAAGATGGAAAGGCTGTTGTATTCGACTCCTGAAGGAAAACGGACAAAAACGCGTACAAGGATTTTGAATTTTGTGTCCGATAGTAAGTGACAACATCACATTGATTTACATGCATAAATCGTATCAAATTTGTTGTTGACACGAGTAGTTTTCATACAAATTAACTTACGGGAAGTACCTTGAAGACCCCAACTGCTTGGATCGGAGGTCCGAGAAAAAGAAGTTGAAGTACAAACACGTACTCAAAGTGAGACGACAATTCCCGGTAACTACATATATCAGGAATCTCATATGTGCTAGTACATCGTCCATCATGCTCTCCATATGGCCTAACTATTTCGTATTACGAATATAACGTTCATGCAGTGCTCTAAACAACCCGAAGGATCGGTTCTATGTCGATACTATGCTTGTGAGTACCTTAGGGCATGCGGAAGGTACAGCGACAGCTATCGACAGCTGAAGAAATCAAAAGGATGGTGGAAGAGGAGCAGGATCGACAAGATGATCATCGGTCAAACAATATCCGACGTTTGCAAGTTTGTAACTGATCAATGTTGTCATGTCGATGGCAAGTTCTTCTACGAAGAGAGCGAGCTAGCGACGGAGGACAAGTACGAGAAGCTATGCAAGTGGAGAACAATGCTAGACATGAGGGATTATGTATTGCCGGACATCTTTGACTAGTTGATCGATCTTAGCTTGTGATAAACTTCTCATGTCGCTTATGTGTACGTGTTTGACTTGTGGCTCTGTGTATGCATGTAATTTAAATTTCATGGTGGAACTTCAAATGATGTTTGACATCAGATCTCTCTTGTAATATATGTTCAGCCTTTAAATGCTTATTCTATGTGTTCGATATGACCTGTATTTGCTATATTTGATACTTGCTTGTATTTTAAAATATTAAATGATTAATATATATTACCTAAAAATAATTTTTTTTTAATTTGAAAATCATAACAGAGGGCGGTTTTTATTACAAAACCGCCTCCATTAATAACATAGAGAGGCGTTTTTTTATTAAAAAATCGCCTCGGTTAACTGTTAACCTAGGCGGTTATATAAAGTTAACCGCCTCGGTTAACATCCATTAACCGTGGCGGTTATTATAAAAAAAAACTGCTTGGTTAATTTATTAACCGAGGCGGTTGACCTTATGTTCGAGGCGGTTAGAAAAACCGCCTCGGTTAAACAAAAAAACCGCCTCGGTTAAGTTTTTACGTAGTAGTGGCATAAAGTTAAATGACTTTGATCTTCGATGGATATCATGGAGAATCATTAAGACAACCTAAAGCACCAATTAGACTCCTGATTCTACAATCTACAATAAGAGCAAGTGCATGCTTCTAAGAGTTTTAGGATCGGTTATGTATGGTGTCACCATAGCACTTGCAGCAAAAAAAAAAATCCTCTCTGATCACTATGGCATGCAGTTGGCACTGCACCTTTAGTTCCAGATCGGTCTATAGAAGCATCTGTATTAATCTTGCTAAGACCTTTTTGAGGAGCTAGCTAGTTTTGAGTTCTTATCTATTGTTGATACCGGTATTTCTTCTTGAAACCAATCACTTGAACAAATTCAAATTTGTAACAGAACCGACCAAATTATAAGAGTATAAGCGCAAAAACAATCGCTGAAACGACAAATTTCTCACTCTTGCGCCCATATAATCTTGGTAGTCTGCTAAAATCTCGAAGGATCTCAAACCAACAATATTCAAGCCAAGATCGAACGCGAATCAACATGAACATGCCATTCGTTACATCACAGGTTTACAACAAGTTCACAAATATGTCTCTTACATCAGAGTGCTTTAAATAATATTACAATACTAGTTTAGGAGTAGTGGAAACAAAGTAGTTTAAATCCCACACACATACTTAGTTTAGATATAGTGCCAACATAATAGTCAAGTCCCACAAAAGCATAGGGTAAGATAGTAAGACGATCATGCTCGATGATCTAGTCCTCATCACCCGTAGGGTGGAGGCAAGTAGCGCAGAAGCCACTATACAACATGTCATCTACAACAAGAGGGAATAAACCCTAAGTAAGAGAAAGAACTCAACTAGACTTACCCGTCGTAAACCAGAAATAAAGTGACACCAAGGGTATACAAGGCTTTGTTCAAGTGGGGTTAGCTTCACAATATTTTGCACAAAAACATAAGTGATATGAAAGCAACATTTTATTATTCTAGCAGCAAAATATTAATAATTAACCTTTCATTCTATTAGCACATGTACTAACCAATCACTTGATAGAAAAACATTAGTAACTATATCAAGTTTATCTCAGCTATCAACATCATCATCATCATCATCATTAGAACTATCAAGTTTATTTAGTGAGGTCTTGTTGCCGAATGCTTGATCAAGTTCTCACTGTACGGGAGAGACGGCAACTCGAATCAATTCCTACTTAGCTGAGGGGTATTCCCAATACACACCCATGCTTCCCTTGTCAAGGATGCAAGGGGGTCAGCTTTGGTACAACTCAGGGCAAGGTTCGGTTTCATGCCGGCAAGATCAAAAAGTCGATAGTCAGGATGTTCAAGCCATGTTAACTCAAGGATGCTGCCAGGACAGTTCTATATGTTTGCCTTTGGTATAGTATGTCGAATTGCCCTATCGCCACCCGTGTCCCATTTACTTGAGTTGAGCTACTCGGCTTTATGGTCAGATAATTATATCCTTTAAGCTATGTGAGGGGCTGCTTTCAATATGACCAAGGACGTACAACGCTTCTAGTCTTTAATCAATACAGATGGGACTTAAGACCTCCATACATTGTTGCTTTACTATATGCAGCCCGTTCAGTCTCCATTTATTTTGTTAGACATGGCTATTTTTCCATGATAGCAAATATAGCCAATCGTGACTAGTGAAGTAGTCTTCCTATATCTCGTGGATCATAGAAAATCATTTAACTTCTACTAGTTGTTGACAGTCCTTCACACCTCATTTTATACTGTCAACCATGCCTAATTTGGTTGTTTGATGGTTTTTTTGTACGTTATCACGAGTATATTTAAGTCCTTGATACTTGATGATTGGATAAAAGAAAATGAACAAAATGATATGTGCAAAATATATAGAATTAGTACCAAGTATGAAACCACATGGGGTTCATTTGTTTCATGGAAAGGCGAGTATTTTGGAGTTTCGCTAAAATCATATCATATCATATCATATAAGATCTATAGAACCTGAGACGGCATTTTACTGTACTACTGTTCTACTGTTGGCAGATCTATAGAACCTGAGATGGCATTTTACTGTACTACTGTTCTACTGTTTGCCAAAGCCTGCGCTGTATCATGATCGTCCATTTCTATCACCGTGCACTAGCGTGGCCACACGTTGTGTTCCACGTACGCAGCCTTCTCGAAGCACCGACGGATACACGCTAGGCTTATCCTTTCGCCTCCTGATCCACATCGCCGCCCCAGCTCCTCCGACGCCTCCGAGGGGTGCTGCACCTGCTCTGGCTCCAGCATCTGCTGCGACGCATCTCCTCCTCCTTGGCTCCTCTTCCTGATCCACATCGACGTCATCACCACAGCGCGGCGCCCTGCAACCCGCCTCCGACGCCGCCACCGATGGGTGCCGCAGCAGCCATGGCTCCGTCTCCAGCTGCGACGCCTCCTGGCATGGCACGCTGCGGCCGGATGACTGCGCAGTGTGGCAACGCAGCACCACCGATGGCCTGCGACCATGCCTGCGCCCTACGACGGCCATGCGGCGTGGCACTGTTGTAGTACGCCGGAGCACCCACCTGCCTACGCACAACTCCCGGCGCTATCCCAGGTGGGGATCCACACGTGCCCTCTCTTTCATTCTTGTAGTCCATTACATACGAAGATTGAGAGTGCTGAGAGTATGTGGGGTTTTAGGAAACGCTTGACTAGTGCTGTTCTTGATTAATGCTCTGTGCTATGGCCAGCACCATGCCACCATCACAGGTGGTCAAATGGAATTCCTTCATGTCGATTTATGCTATGGGCAGTACCATTACAGGTTCATATAATTTCCTATTCTTTTAATAATTCTTTCTGTTCCCGGTTGCAGCAATATATTTTTTTTTTTTTTTTGAAACAAGCTGTCTATGCATACAACCAAACATTCGTTAATACTTTCTTCGTTGCCTGGACAAAAATTCTTGATAAAAATCATGTTATTAGGAACTTTGAGCTTTGTGATTCCACGCCAGTAAATCAATGCCACGTCAGTGATCACAACTTCTATGCATTTCATAAGTTATCCAGTGTATTCCATGATCTAATTTGGGCTCTTATTTTGCAGCGAATAAGCTTAGCACTACCAAGAGAGATCCAGCAGCAATGAATACTAGAATAAATAGCTTGGATGGTGAGAATGATCAGAGTCATCTCCAAAATCTCACATGGATCAGCAGTTCCGTGCCACCTCCACCAAGGATTCTTTGATCAGGACTAGGACTAAGGTTCTTCAGCAGACATTTAAAGTTGAGGCTTCAAGAGTCTTCTCTCCTTTCTTGATTGGTGTCCACATTTTCTTTGCCTTCCATTCCATACGACCTCAAGTACTATCACTTTATAGTGTTTTCTTTTACCAAAATCTGTGTTCCAATCACCCACGAACTGCACTTTGCAGGTCTGGTAGCACAGAGAAAAAGCAGAAAGAGAGATCAGTATCCATTCACAGAGGGACCCCTGTGTGAAATATATTCGCAGAAGTAAAAACAAATTGTTGGGTGAGTATCCACTTCATCAACTGCAGTTAGCTCATGTTTAGAAACACATTATTTATTAGGTGTGTGATCAGAGTGTGCTTACCAAAAAAACAGTGAATTCCTATTTCAGATTATGGTAATGTCAATAAAAATGATACTTTGATTTGGCTGCTTTTTTTCTCTGCTCCTATGGAAGAGCTGAAATATTGCCTTGCCTTACAAAACCACTTTTTTTTTGTTCCTGTATCCTGGTTCAAATATGTGACGTGCATGCTTCCTAGCACAGGCTGTGCAGTTTTTCAATACCATGCTTTTCTCAGATGTTAATGTGTTAGATCGATTGTAGGGAAGCATAAAGATATAGGTTTATTACCATCTAACTGTTATGATCTGTCCTGTGTGTTGTTAATGTATACCTAATGCTGTTCATGGATGTGGTATGGTGCTGCAGTAGCTTGGTTTTTTCCCCTTCCTCTATGTAGACTGTTGATCCAGCCTGAGTTTGCTTCCCATGGCCAAAAAGGGTGAGCTCCTGCTAATCCTCTTTCCTCTTTTTATTGTGTTTCGATGTGCCTTTTTATTGTGTTTCCTTTTTTAATGGTTTGTATCAATGAAAAAATTAACTAAAGTTTGACCTAGCATTCAAAAAAAAAAATTAGTGGGTTCAGCTTTTAATAGGCTAATGGCCTGTCTTGCATAGCTTACAAAACTGATACGTCCTATACATTTAGCTTTTGCTGATATACCAACCAGAGTGCTCTTTCCAGGAATGTGCCTCTTGCTCAATTGGAACTGCGATATGCGGACATAGGGCTATACTCGTCTCAAGGGAGAAAAAACATAGGCTTATACTAATCTTTTACATTTTTTTCCTTGACACCAGGAACGTCAGGCTTGGATTGCAAGTTATGTTAACCACGTCCACACCTCGCTGCCCTGAGGCTCTAGCAGTTCTTTGATTAGTTGCAATAGCATGTCCTCTGCATCCCTGTGAATGTAACATTTTTGTAGTTCACAAACCATACAATGTGCCTAAGGCAATAAGATCTACTACAGCTCATTCAAACAGATGGAATGCAGATTATATGTTTTCTTATATAGATGGCAACATCTTTTTTTTATGTAGCTTCAAACTATTCAATACTGTAGTGACATCATTCCTCGCTCCTACCCGCAGCGAAGCGCGGGGTACACCCTAGTTAATTATCAACATAGGGTGACCGCACAAGTACATACGTATTAATGTTGTTGATATTTCTATATAGCTGGAGCCAAATACAACATAGGGTGACCTTCATATGTGGAGCCAGTTCATCTTGTATTAATGTTGTTGATATTTCTATATAGCTGGAGCCAAATTCGTTAGGATAGGAGCCCACTTATAACTAACGAGCTGAAGCCCGGCTTAGCAGCTGCAGCTCGTGCTTCATAAAATGTGGATTTGGCCAGTTCATCTTGTTCATCCAAGCACAGCTTGTTTGGCTGGGATACAATTCATCCATAAATTTGATTTTGTTCATCTATGAAAATACATGCAATATTTATATCTCTAAATAATTTTTTTTAAAAATACTGGATCCAAAAATTTTCTTTCCAAAAATGATACTAATAATGATATTAATTAATGATATTTATTATTTATTAAAATTACTAGTAGTTGTTTTTTAAAAAGCGAAGTGACACTTATTTAGGGACGAAGGGAGTACATTATTTCAAGAATGGAAATGTGCACAATACAAGGAAACGCCTATTATTTGACAATTCTATAGATTATGGAAATCTTTGTAGGCACCTTGAGATTATGGGATGTCTCAAGAGGAAATATACTTGTGCATTGTATTTTATGGAAACCATAGTTCATGATTGATTCTCTTGATGGAAAGGGATTGGCCGGAGAAGGAAAGATATAATATAGTAATCTAAGCACAGCAGCGTGTGTAGCAGGGCTAGGCACAGGCAGAGAGAAGGCTCTTCCTCTATGTGCTGCCACTCGCCATCTGCCTGCACGTACAAGAAGAAGAACACCCTCGCTCGGCTGGTCTAGTCCCTTGCACTGGTGCTCGTCCACCAGAGGAGAGACGCCCGGCGCAGAGCAGACAACTTTCGGAGGAGGAGATGAAGATGATGGCGGCCACAGGTGGTTACACGAACTAATTCATCCCTTTGGCTTTAGTTTCATGCACAAACAGGTTGACACATGGACGGTAGCTGAGCATGCGGCCGGGAAGAAAGCTGCGAATTAATTCACAACGACTTGATCCATCGTTTTCGCTTGGGCTATTGCCGTCGCTGCACTCGGACCTTAATCGCTCGAGGGTTGCCGCCATATGTTGCTAAACACGAGCTGCTGCACCATCATTGTTATCTCCGGCGAGTTTGTACCACCCGTCAACCACACCCATGCACGTCCGATGAAGCTGCGGCATCATGGCTAGAAGAAGACAGAGGTCACGCACATGGTTTCTGATCTCTTTATGTCGGCGGAGTGTCGATGAGAAAGGACAACGCGACCACGCACAGAGTTCACGCCGGATGGGGCATCACTGAGGTCGTTGCCAGAAGTTGCATGGTGGCTTTGCTCAGCTAGTCTTGGTCGAGGTCACCATCGTCGCAGCACAGTGGCGGATCTAGAAACGATGCAAGAGGGGGGCTAAATAGTAGAAAGCTAGACAAATTAGCATTTGGTGGGGCTGAATACTTAGACTCTAAACATTTTAGGCTGGGAAATAAAGAGGTATTCTTAACTATTTTGTGCCACACCCAGGGCTGCAGCCCCCCCAGCCCGGGGTGCAGATCCGCCCCTGTCGCAGCATGTCCAAGCTTGCCGATCAGATTGTGAAGTTTATTGAAGCACGTCACAACACCCGGGATGGCTATCGAGTTCGTCGCGCCATCCGGGAGGCAGCAGAGGGTGCCGCACGTTGTTGGAAACCATCTTCGTGAAGGCCACCTGAAACCCCTTCATTGATATGATTAATAATGTGTACATACACAAGAGCCGTATTGATGGAGTAAAGTGACAAGAAGCTAATGAGATGCATGGGCTATATATGCGTGCAAGCACATACACTTGTGTATACCAGGCAGCTACAAGAGAATTAATTACTGGCGTTCCAATTCACACCAGATTTATAATTGCTTTATCATTTAAGCATTATTGGGCATACACATACATGTGCTATTGTCGATCTATAGTCGACGCTTTACCTTTTCTCCACGCATATTACCACCAAAAAAACCATGATGTTCACGCGCCGCTCATGATGGACAAGGCCAGACGAAGGCAAGCGTAGCCTGAGCAATTGCTATGCTATAATGGCACTACGGACCGATGAGGCCGTAGATCACGCCAATGCCTGCATCCACACATCATCCACCACCATGCATGGAGAAGACAGAAGCGAAGACGAAGATGACAACCACACATAGCTTAATCGAAGGTTTTCCGTAGATTTAATCCACGGGAGTAATTAGCCGGGAGCTTCAATTAGCCCCAAGAACCAGAGATCTCACATCGCCCAAGTTAGATGGCCCTTGCATCATGAAGCTATGGAGCGCAAATTATGTCAAATGGAACTTGTAATTTTATTGATCAAGGATTAATGAAATGCATGTTTTCCCTACCTACTTGTCTTTATTTGTGTACTTAGTACACTAGCACGCCCGTGACTTGTACATTTTATTTCCCCCCGTGTGTTGTTGCATTTTTGTCACAAACATTAGTCATATAAATGGCATAAGCCATAGTCATAGGGCTTATTTCTAACTATTTCTACAAGCTGTGATAACTATGTGAGTGTAGGTACAAGGTGGCTACATACATGGTAAACACACTTCATTCTATATCATTTTGACTTCACCATGTCATAGAGCTCATTGAGATACACGAAATCAAGTTTTGATTCACCTGATTCAGAGTTTGGATGATGAAGTTATGCCTCCTGGAACATTGCAAGACGAACCAGGTTGGATATGGACTAGGGGGAGGTCGGGTGGCCGACCTGGACACGTGTCCAGTGGCCCTCAAACTTGGTCCATAGCCCCTACACTTGATTGAGAACCCATGGGATCTAATGTTCGTGCCACTGGACCAAGTGGAGGTCTGGGTGATGCCATCCCAAGCCGAGGCGGCTCGACCCGGCTTCGTCCACGTCACCGATCAATGCCATCAGCAAAAAACACACTATCAAAGCATAAAAGGAGCCAAGTGGAAGTGGTAGGAGGCCATAGGGCCTCTATGCTAGGTCGGGCCTCTGTGCTAGGTCGGTCGACCCATTGCAAGGTCAGTTGATGGCTCCCCTACCACGTCACTAATCCACCTAAGAGCTTCCTCAGCACTTCTAGACCATAGATCCAAGGTCGGACAACGTGGAGTGCACCAGGATTGATGGGCCTCTCTGTCAGACTCTGGAGCTCAACCACAGTACCCCATGCTCCTAGAGGCTATAAATAGTGGCGACGCATTTGTAATCATCTCATCCATATCTAGTAGAATTGTCACAAGGCTTCTGTAGTTCTACCACTTAGAAGTAGAAGATAGGGAGAGTGTGAAGAGAAGCTTGGGGAGGAGGCGGGGGCTATTGGCATCTTCCCCACTTGTGTCTCAATGGATGAAGCTCTTCTCTGAGTGAAAAGTCTGCCTTCTTCTATGGTAACTCCATTCTTTTGCATTATTAAGTATTACTTTACATTGCTATTGTTTACTAGTTTCACCGCTTGATTAGTGCTCTGATCTTGATCCATCGTACATAGGACTAGAGTAGTAAGTTTATAGATTAAGCGTGGTGTTTAGGGTATATCTTACCTATATTTATGGCTAGGCCCCTAGATAGTTGTGGCAGGTGGCAGGTGGTGACAGCCCTGTCCATCATTTGTATTCCACCAATTGGGTTTAATTATTAAAACATAGGGCACCTTGGTGCTTGGTACCTAATCAAGCGTATTAAAGTCTTCCTTAACCTTGCTTTAGTTCATAGAAGCCACAGATATCCTCTCTACCTATTCTCATCTACCCTTGTGCTATTATTGGATACACTTAATTCTTACTCTAGTTCACTTCGTGTTCCCCGTGGAAATTCGATACCTTAGAATACTCCCGAGTGAAAGCTATATTGACATCTGTGCGCTTGCGGCTTATTTGTTTGCCATATCTAGTGTCAACACCGGTCTAAGCATGGCTAATCATTTGTTTGATCCTATATGATTCAGGTGTATATAACTGGACAAGTATAGGATATACACATGCAACAAGTATTTCCAATCAACTCCTATAACTTAATGCAATAAATAACATAAAGATACTCAAATTGCATTTTATAAAATGATGGATGGCTTAGAGTGCTCTGAGGCTTGCCTTTCACAAAGGTGGAGGGCTAATGGTCAGGGCACTCAGTTCCTCCTTGCAGACTTCTCCTCCGAGGACCTGCTCCTCTGCTCCTCGACTTGCAGATGTTCTTGGCGCAGGCCTCCAAGCTCTAGAAGCGCTACGCCCTCCAGAACAGCTATTGTATACAAATGCACAAGTGAATATCATGTATGCACAATGATGGGATGATGCAATGAATGTACACAGGTTAACTTATTAAACAAGGTATCAACACTAAAGTAACCCAAAAGGGGATGATAAACTCTATTTAAATCACTTTACAGAGTAGGTGAGAGTAAACACTTACGTAGAGCAAGCAATCTAAGATACAACTTCTCATCTTCAGTTAAAGATATAGCACCTGCAACTAATGCTTATAAGCATTAGCCTAACTTCAAAGTATTGCACAGAAGCTCAAGGCAAACAAGTTAACTAGCAGACTTCAGCTACAGAAGACACAACACAGCAGTCTAGAAACTTAATCATAACTGGAGCTGCATATTTTCAAATGACATGTGACAAGACATTATGGAAAGATTATGAAATTTTCTACAAATCATATCTAGACATCTCAGCCAGATTCTCAATTTAACAAGGTGAAATAAGCATATTATTTAAAACTGTCCAGAAATTCCATAGAGCAACTATTTCTGGAACCTAACTTCAAATAATCACCATTTTCAAACTACTCAACAAAATTCTACGAAAATTTAGCACAAGCTAGATCAAGCAGTTATCCACAACTTTGTTATAGACTATTTCTCTAGAAAACATTATTTTAATTGTACGAAACTTAAAGTTCTATAAATAGTTTAGAAAAGACTGAATTTCAAGAAATAATTATTTATTCATGTTGAGAACTTGCATTTGGGTGCTACCAAAGCTACCAACAGTTAGAGCATGGTAGAAAAACAATAGAAAATATAATGAGCAATCTTAATTATATTTTTCATGCCTTTTTCATTTATCAAAGTAATAGTGCATAAATGAGCACCCATCCACAGTGCACAATAAATCCTAAAAAATTACAGTAGATCACACTTGCACTCAGTAGACTACTGCTCAAAATTTCACACCACAATAGTAAGTACATCATTCTAAATAGTTCAGGGAAGCTAAACATGCTTATTAACAGGACATTCAGAAATCAACTTGAAAAGTATCAAACAATGGATTTCCTATTTTTCTTCTCTTCTTCACAGCACAAGAGTACTATGCACCAAATTTCAATTCAATAGCTTACATATCATTTGCATGAAAAATAGGACAAGATATATAGCATTTTATCCAGATCAATAATAAACTGCTAAATTAACATGCTTACTGACCAAACCATATTTTTCCTAGATAGAGCATAGGAAGGCAAAACCAACCCAACAAGAATCATATTTTTAGCACTTATATAACTTTAGTTATGCATTTTCCAAGTTTACAAGGGATTAAACAAGATAAATGCACAATAATTATTTTACTGCATGTTTTATATTTTTAATAAAAAACTAGACATTCCACATAACACATCAAAGTTTGAACTACTCAATTTGGATCTCTAAAAATCTAGATATGAAATTCTAAAATCGGTCACACACAGGGATAGGACGATGGCAACCGGTGAGAGCTCGCCGACGACAAGGTCTCCGGTGAAACCATCACACCACTGCACTCCTCTCTTCGTCCCATGTCGATTGAGGTTCGCTAGAGGTTTATTGACAGTGGATAGTGTCAACATTTAGTAGCACAATAAGCATGAGAAACAATCCAAACATATGAAAACATAGAAGTCCAAGGATGCATCTCACCCCTATGTGAAGTCGGTTTGATCTAACAGCCGTCGTTTCTCCCACCAAGCTATAAATATAAGGCTAGACTCCCCTGAAGGCAATAAGCCATTCATTCAAGTCATTGGAGATCATCCAGAGTCAGAAACCCTAGTTCATAGCTTTAGCCTAGTTAGTTCTAGTTTAGAATAAGTCAAGTTTGTTAACCGATCTTGGATTCCAGAAGTTATCAAGAGCTTAGAGTTTAGTATAGCTCTTGTGGCCGCCTCTCTTATTGTAATATCTGTATTTATATGATTATTACTAGCAACATTGTTCTTTGTAATTATATTCTTGATTGCATTGTTTATTATCTACTTCAATATATCTAGTACAGTTAGATTGCTATTATGTTCATGCACATGTTTGTATAGTGCTCATCTACTCGATCATATGATGAGTGGTAGGCAGTATGTAGGCGTGGTTGTTGACACCTCTTAAGTCACCATGTAAAACACCGGGTTGTCATCCCCAGCAGTGACATGAGAGATGTGGTATTAAATTATGCAACTATTTCTGAATATAAATATAAATGTGTATCCGCAAGCGCACAGATAAAATACCATTGTAACATTTTATTGGGAGTCAACCCAATTGTTGTATTTATTTAATCCCATGGGAAAGGACAGCTAGAGAATATTGATGTGTATACATACTTAGATAGAATTCTCATGACAAGGACATACTTATGCAGGGGTAAGCCAAATAGATATATATGATAAGTGTAGGGCAATGATAAATCACTCAGAGATAGAAATAGAAACTCTCTAATGTAGCAAGGCAAAAACAGGAGATTAGTTAAGAGATTGAATTCCTATGTAGTGTCAGATTTACTAAGTCTTCGCATCTACTCTAGTATTGAATTCCTATGTAGTGTCAGATTTACTAAGTCTTCGCATCTACTCTAGTACATTACTTTCATCTATAGCATTGATGACTCTAAAGTACCCACAAGGAACATCACTAGGGAGGTTTGTGAACATAGCACGCTCCTCCTTCGCAACCATGTTCTGCTAATCTTATAAACGGGGGGTGGAATACATAGGACTCAACAGGAATGTCACACCCGCGATCTACCACCAAACCCGGCCTACAAGGTGCATTCGTAGGTAGAGCATATCTAAGCACCATGCTTACATAATTTCTACCACTTAACCCACTCGAGTAATGAGCTAAGCGCTTTACGATCATATGAGATAGTTCATCATCAATCAATACTATATCAAGCAAAACACTAGAATAAACTAGGAGCTTAATAAACTAAAACATAGTAATTAAGAACAAAGTCATAATAAAGAGAGGGATACAAAGCTATACCAGTCTCCTGGATGATGACTCTAGAATTCCTGAGCGTAGCTGAACTCTATTGAAACCTTGCTAGCTAATGCCTAACTAGAACTTGAAGTATTGGAGTTCTAATCTAA
The DNA here is from genome assembly GCA_015844335.1 of Chrysopogon serrulatus. Taxonomy (NCBI): domain Eukaryota; kingdom Viridiplantae; phylum Streptophyta; class Magnoliopsida; order Poales; family Poaceae; genus Chrysopogon; species Chrysopogon serrulatus. Next base: position 187,734 of record JADLZL010001957.1, on the reverse strand, counting down.
TTCTCTGAGGATGGAACCCTTCGCTCTCTCTGAGAGAGGAAATAATAAATTAGGGTTTCTAGGCTCTCCTCCTAGGGGGGTCCTGCCCTCCTTTTATAGCCCTAGGCGATGATCGTGAGCCATCGGATCAAACCGACATTGGCGGAGGCTGAGATCTCTCCTCAAAGGCGGTGGAGCAACCTGGGCGAAGCGGGCCGGAGATGGGCCCCAGGGCAGACCGACCGGTCTAGGGTGAGACCGGCCGGTCCCACCCTGGGCCCACTCGGCCTCCCCTTCGGTGCGGTGCCTTCTGGTGTCTTCTAGAATGTCCTTGAGTTGCCGTGCCGTCCATTTGTGCATTCTATGCTCCGATATGCTTCTGGGATTACGTCTTCTCCGTTATTCTCCTGCAGAAATAGTGAAACACTAAAACTCATGGAATTCGGTTAGTGTAACCCCTATTCCTACAATGGTGATCTCAAATGTACCCTCTCTAGTGTTTAGTTGGCCTATGGATTTGGTATTTAACAGCCGTCAACAACTCCCCCAAGCTTAACCTTTACTAATCCCTTAGCAAACTGCATTCTTCTAAAGGGCACAGGAGTTGCTGCAATATTAAACTTCTCAAGAGCACACATGCTTTTAGATAAAAATTCTCCTTCAGGCTTAGAGTGAACCATTCTGACTTTCGCACTTACCCATATTACCTTTAACCATGGGGCTTAACATTCTTCACCTTGGGTCATGAGCAGTTGAAAGACAGAAAGATCAAGTCAAGCACTATGTCTCAAGTTGTTTTGTTCAACCAAGTTCCTGGAGTTTTTATAGTTTTTCAAAATGAAGCTCAGAGTTTCATTGTATGACACTCTCACGTCTCTCAAATATGTGGTATTTTTGGATTCCTCACCAAGGCAATGAAGCTTGTGCCTTTATCTCAACTTACATCTAAGGCTTATGTGGGGCTCATAGGTGTGGAGATAGCATGGATAATCATACTTGCACTGCATATATTGTGAAGTCAAACAAGGGATCCAAAGAGAAACGAGTCATACAATCAAATCAAGATGTGCATGTGTGTGGAATATAGTGGATGTGTGATGGCGAGGTGATAAACCTAATTCTACCATGCTCAAATAGATCTCTCAGGGATGTGAGCTATCTTTTCTTTCTTTTCTTTTTCTTTGGGGAGAGAGGTATTGAACATCTGTTTTTCTTTCTTGGACACTTGTCCATTTTCTCCACTCTCCTTTCTCTTTTTCTTTTGCATAGCTCACATCTCTCTGTTGGCACAAAATATTTTGAGAGATGGCAAGAAGTTCTGGAGCATGTCTTTTTGGTGGATGGATATTTTTGGTGTTTACCCCCATTGTAGGAGTAGAACATTTTTGGGTGGATAGAATGGCATGTTTTTGCACCTACTCCAGGGTAGAGTAGTACATATGAGGTGGAGTGTGTGGATCTTGATTTTAAAAGCATGACAAGTCTCTCACAAGATCACAAGGTTGACAACACTCAATGCAGTGACAAGCAGCAATGTGTAGGGGCTTCCTAGCCTAGATATGCAATATGGCTCTGGTGGGAATTAAGCTTGTCATACAAGAAACTCATCATGTGTCTTTTTAAATTTTTAGAATTAAATCTCCAGAATTTCAGTATCACATTGGAACAAGATAAATAGCAGCTCTAACCGTCTCAAATCATGTCCGTCAACTACCAAGACTTAAGATCAGGAATATGCTAGCCACAGATCTTAGATTCAGAGTAAATGTTCATGTCAAATCAGTTGTGTCTGAAACCTTAAGAGAATTCTTGACTGCAAGCTAAGTACTCAAGAGAATCTTAATAGAGCAACTATTCATCATTTCCAAGTCAAAAGATTTTTCTCCAAGTTCTTTTTATTCAAACTGAAATTTAAACAAGCCTATAGACACACTCTCTTTTTTTGGTTTTTATGATTTTTATTCAGACAAACTAATGAACAAACTAACAAACCACCTTAAACAAACAAAGGCACAGAAAACTTACCTCGAGATATCGGAGGTGCTCTCCCCCAAGCTGGATGTTGCAGTAGTCGATCAGTGTGGTGGCGGCGGCCTCATGCCTGAATGCTAGAAGTAGTCCCAGTTCTGCAGCTGCTGTTGATGGTACTGGTTGTGTAGGTGTAGCTGCCCAAGGATGGAGATGTTTTGTGCGAGGAGGGTGGCACTTTGCTCCTCAATGTTGTGAAGCCTTCGGTCGTTTCTTTGCTGGCGCATTTGTTGATCGTGGTAGCCCATCCCGGTGTCCGATGCACGGCCTCGCTGGTACCCTCCAGAGGACACTTCCTGCGAATCCATAGACATTCTTCCTTGATAGTCACTGAAATTACCTGATGGCCATTCCGCCGTCTCTCCCTAAAGGACTTTAGCCGCTGGCGATGGTTGGGCATACTGGCCCCAACTGTCTTGTGAAGGCTGTCCTCTATGGGAAGACTCTGCTTCTCCAAAGTTGATGTAGCTGGTGTAAGCTAGTCCTTGTGGCGTTGGGTCAGCACCATAGTAGTGTGTGGGTTGCACATTGGTGAAACGTGTCGACGCGCTCCTTATGGGTGCTGCTGCTGTCACCTGCACATTGATAAGAAGAGAATGGGTGGTGTACATGTTGAGCTCCGGGTTAGGTAACCAGACCTATCTGTCATTAATCTTCATTACCACCACATTTCCTCTCTTCACCAAGGTCTGACCTTGGCGAAAGTAGTCGTACGATATACGACCTCGTCCTCCTCCAATGTACGGAACTAGCGAATTTTACCATAAATCAAGATAGCTGGCAATCCGAGTCACTAAGGAGGTGCACTCGATATCACCCCTAAATCTAAAAACTTCTAACCACTGTCTCATCATCATCATCACTGGGAAACCTTCCTACTCTTCACTATGGCAAAAAGTAGCTTAAGCTCATCTATCCTCACTGTGCTAGTGTCACCTCATGGAAAGAGAGTGAATGCCAACCACCTATGCATGAACCTTAATGTGGGTAATTGAATGCTGCTAGTCTTAGCATGCGTAGGTGTGTTTTGGTTGGTTATGTCTTTCCAAAACTGCTCTCTCACAAAATCAGGAATGGCAGCGTCAACATCTATAGTGCACTCAGCATGGAACCCTAGGGCTAAGCTTAGCTCCTTCCAGGTTAAAGTTTTCTCCTTCCCAAAGAGTCGGAAATTTACCCCATTCTCAACAAAGTTTAAGGTGCATAAAAATTCAGCAGTGAGTAATTTGCACCCCGGCTCAGAAATATCTGCAAACCCCATCCAACCCATGACTGAAAAGATAGTTTGAAATTCAGTGTCCATACCTGTGTCTCGAAGAAGCTCAGGATCATACACTATGGTCAGGACGAACTTGCGATCTTTAATGAGCTCAAACTTTTCCTTCTCTTCGTTATTCTTCCACTTGAGGTCATGTTCCTCCATCAAACGGTATATAACCGTCGAGGAAGATGATGGCCTGTTGCTGGCGGGTGGCGTCTTGTCAACTTGTATGTCAGAGCTCGCTCGAGAGGTAGAGCTCCGAGTTGAACGTGTGGACCGGGACCTAAGTCCGCTCTTGATCCCTCTCCACAGACCACTCATCCTGCAAGCAAGTGAAAAACCAAGAGAAACACAACAGAGACTCTAGGAGCGGGGTTAGAAAATATGACAATGAAAATAACCGCTCCAAGAGTATGTTACTCCTGTGGGGATGAACTCCTCCACAAGAGGGTTAGTACATAAAAAATACAGAAAAGTGTGGGATATTGCTACCTCCACATAAACAAGAAAAACACAAGGAAGTAAATACGGAAAATAAATACACACGGGAATGAGTAAATTGAGTTAGTAACAGAAAGAAAAGTTAGAGGGAGTTAGTAGTCCTTGCGGGGAAGGTTTCCACCACAACAATTAGAGGGTCAGTCGTCCAGGGTTAACGGTCCTTGTGGGGTAATTACCACCACAACCAAATTTTAGCAGAGTTTTCCCTAGACCATGTGATTATCTCCTCTAAGATTGGGCAGCACCTCCTCTACTTTTGTTTACTCTTCCTCAAAACTCCAGCAGCACTTCCCTTCATTAGTCACTAATCAACCCCCTAGCATATCTACTCTCCTTCTGTCTTACTTCTTCCTTCTCTCTCTCTTCCTCTTGATATGTTGAGCAAGAAATTTCGGAAAGCAGAGACGCGAGGCAGAAATCTGGACAGAGGGGAGTGAGTAGAGCTCACTGGGCACTTGCCCTTTTATAGGAGAGGAGGGGGGAGACCGGCCGGTCTGGTGTGGGACCGGCCGGTCCCACACTGGGCCCACTTGGCCACTCCTTCCTCCTGGTGCTCCATCATCTCTTCTACTATGTGTGTTTGCATCTTTCGGTGGAAAAGAGAGAGTGGAGACAGCAGGAGGTGAGTGGGGATAAGAATCCAATGTAAACATGATGTGAAGTGATATGACAAGCGGGTCCTATTGTTTGTGGGTCCTGCTGGTTAATTATTTTTATACTTTCAGATTTATAAAAACACAAAAGGAAAATATTTTTGGATTTTTAGAATATAAGGAGTTAATGGATAAATATCGATTACCTTTCAGCGACGGTCCGATATTTATAGTCCTCCAGACTGGACTCCTCCGGATGATTATGCCTTTATAGTGTCTGTCGGTCCCGGAGTTGGAGACCTTAAATCTTCTTGCTCTTCACACCTCTCTGATTGAGAGTATTGTTCCGCCGTGGCTTGAATGCAAACCTCTCTTCCTTACCATTGATATGGAATCGGATTTCTCCAACCCCAACATCAATATGAGCGTTCGCAGTGCTCAAGAAAGGTCTTCCCAATATAAGTGGTGTATTTACTACTTCCTGCATGTCAAGCACAACAAAATCGACTGGAATAAAGAATTCTCTTATCTTTACCAGAATATTCTCGGTGATTCCTTCAGGGCGGCGAAGTGACTGATCCACAAGTTGAAGGCACATCATCGTGGGTGTGAGTTTGGAGTAGCTGAGTTTGTCGAAGACCGTCTTGGGCATGACACTTACGATGGCGCCAAGATCGCATAGTGCATGTTCAAACACTTGATCTCCAATTGAGCACTCAATAGTGGGGCGTCCTGGATCTTGTTTCTTGATTGGTGATGTGTTTAGGATAGCCGCACTACACTCCTCTGTGAGCTTAATAACTTCGGTGGTGAGCAGTGGCTTTTTGTTGTTTAGAATGTCTCTGAGGTATCTTGCATATGTAGGCACTTGTAGGGCGTCTAGTTGAGGCACATTGATATATAGATGAAGTATTACCTCCACGAATTTCCCAAACTGCTCATCCATTCTTTCCTTTCTCTGCCGACAAAATGGTAAGAAGTTGGTGTCATTATAATTGTGCTGAGGCTCTTGTTCCTGCGGTGGGACAACTTCTTCCAATTCATCGTAATTCTTCTCCTCAGGTGCTGCTGGCGATGCCTGTACACTTATAGCCCCTCTAGGATGTGTACCTTCAGGATATGGGGGATCACGAGTACTCTTGCCTCCTCTTGTAGTAATTGCGTTGATTTGCTCAGGGCTAGTGGCAATGGGCAAAGTAGCGGCCAACTTTGTTACTTGTGATTCAATCTTTCTATTATAGCTCAGTTGATCCTTGATGGCAGAAGAAAAGCTTTTCATCTTAAGATTCATACTCTCTATGATCTTCTCATTAGAAGCAAGCCTTTGTGAAAGTCCTTCATTGATCTTTGGTTGTTGTCTAATCAAATTCCACAAGGATGGCTGCTTGACTTGCTCCATTCCTTGGGTGTTGCCAATGATGCTCAGATCTTCGGGCTGGTTAGGTGAATATATGATTCCTAAATATCTTTCAGTTCTTGCTTGGAAATTCATAGCATCCTGAATAGCTGATGATCCTTCTTGTAGTTGTCTAGCTGTTCCAGCCAGTCTAATAGCACATTCATCTTGGCTGAAACTGCACTCAATTCTTCAATATCAGCTTCTTCACTCATCTTGCAATGCGGAGCATCGTTTAACGACTAGCCTTGATTAGAGGCTATCATCTCCATAAGTAATTTGGCCTTCTTGATGGTGAGTGACAAGAATGTTCCTCCAGCAGTAGCATCTAATTGCTCTTGTGCTCCCTTAGATAATCCATGATAAAATCCTTGCACGAGCAACCAATCCTCTATTCCATGATGGGAACAATCTGAGATATAATCTTGAAAGCGTTCCCATGCCTCTGAAATAGGTTCATCTCTCTGCTGTTAGAAACCGGTAATCTTCTCTCTTAAGGCTCTGGTCTTGCCTGAAGGGAAGAATCTCTCTAGAAAGACCTTTGAACAATCTGCCCATGTCTTGATGTTTTTTTGATTTGAATAGAACTACTGCTTCACTTTCCCAGTTAATGAGAACGGGAATAGATGAAGTATGATGTCTTGAGCAACGTTCTTGATGATGAGTGTGCTCCTAATGTCCAGAAAATTCTGAAGATGAGCACTTGCATCTTCACTGATCTTCCCACTGAACGGAGTAGCTAGCACCATGTTAATGAGACTTGGCTTGAGCTCAAACTCAAGATTATTGGTTGGAAGTGTTGGTCCAGTGTGAATGTCCTTTGTGCTTAGAGCAGAGAACTCTTGCAGAGTCTTGTCAGCCATGGCTCAGAAACTGGTGTGAAGCTGCCTCTTGATTGGTTTGATCGAGATTGATGAAAGATGATGACAAATCAAATCCAATCCTACTATACCCTGTATATGATATAGACAAAGACAAACAAGGCTAAGCCTGTTTAAGCAGAGGTACCTAGTCATGGTTCCACCTATAAGTATGCATTTGATCAATATCTCTTTATAGCTTAGCCTTTCCTCGGCAACGGCGCCAAAAATGCTTGTTGACACCTCTTAAGTCACCATGTAAAACACCGGGTTGTCATCCCCAGCAGTGACATGAGAGATGTGGTATTAAATCATGCAACTATTTCTAAATATAAATATAAATGTGTATCCGTAAGCGCATAGATAAAATACCATTGTAGCATTTTATTGGGAGTCAACCCAATTGTCGTATTTATTTAATCCCATGGGAAAGGACAGCTAGAGAATATTGATGTGTATTCATACTTAGATAGAATTCTCATGACAAGGACATACTTATATAGGGATAAGCCAAATAGATATATATGATAAGTGTAGGGCAATGATAAATCACTCAGAGATAGAATAGAAACTCTCTAATGTAGCAAGGCAAAAACAGGAGATTAGTTAAGAGATTGAATTCCTATGTAGTGTCAGATTTACTAAGTCTTTGCATCTACTCTAGTACATTACTTTCATCTATAGCATTGATGACTCTAAAGTACCCACAAGGAACATCACTAGGGAGGTTTGTGAACATAGCACGCTCCTCCTTCAGAACCACGTTCTGCTAATCTTATAAACGGGGGGTGGAATACATAGGACTCAACAGGAATGTCACACCCGCGATCTACCACCAAACCCGGCCTACAAGGTGCATTCATAGGTAGAGCATATCTAAGCACCATGCTTACATAATTTCTACCACTTAACCCACTCGAGTAATGAGCTAAGCGCTTTATGATCATATGAGATAGTTCATCATCAATCAATACTATATCAAGCAAAACACTAGAATAAACTAAGAGCTTAATAAACTAAAACATAGTAATTAAGAACAAAGTCATAATAAAGAGAGGGATACAAAGCTATACCAGCCTCCTGGATGATGACTCTAGAATCCTAAGCGTAGCACAACTCTACTGAAACCTTGCTAGCTAATGCCTAACTAGAACTTGAAGTATTGGAGTTCTAATCTAATTCTCTGAGGATGGAACCCTTCACTCTCTCTGAGAGAGGAAATAATGAATTAGGGTTTCTGGGCTCTCCTCCCAGGGGGTCCAACCCTCCTTTTATAGCCCTGGGCGATGATCGTGAGCCATCGGATCAAACCGACATTGACGGACGGCTGAGATCTCTCCTCAAAGGCGGTGGAGCAACCTGGGCGAAGCGGGCCGGAGATGGGCCCCAGGGCAGACCGACCGGTCTGGGGTGGGACCGGCCGGTCCCACCCTAGGCCCACTCGGCCTCCCCTATGGTGCAGCGCCTTCTGGTGTCTTCTAGAATGTCCCTGAGTTGCCGTGCCATCCATTTGTGCATTCTATGCTCCGATATGCTTCTGGGATTGCGTCTTCTCCATTATTCTCCTGTAGAAATAGTGAAACACCAAAACTTATGGAATTCGGTTAGTGTAACCCCTATTCCTACAATGGTGATCTCAAATGTACCCTCTCTGGTGTTTGGTTGACCTATGGATTTGGTATTTAACAGCCATCAACAGTGGTGCTTAGATACTTTGCTTATCTACAGATGCCCCCAGTTGCATCGGGTCATGCGGTAGATTGTGGATGTGACAGATCCATTGAGTCTTTTATAGGCGTCCTCCCGTGCAATGGATTGATAGAGTAGGATTGATAGGTTAAGGATATATTTGTATATCAAAGGTTTCTGAACTCAACTTTTCCTGTGCATGGCTCCATTGTGGTTGGAAACTATAGTAGTATTACTTAATGATGATTGTTAGATGTACACGCACTAGATGACGTAGCTTTGACTGTAGCTAGAATACTTAGAAGTTATTTCTCTCATAATTAGGTTAGACAATGTTATTGTAATGACTAGAATGCTCTGAGTGAATCTATTATTATTAATCTATTATTATTATTATTATTATTATTATTATTATTATTATTATTATTATTATTATTATTATTATTATGACTGATTAGTACTTATCATATATATATCTTTATCATGTGACTTATCCCTGTTATGAGTAGAGTATATGATATTGGTTTAGTCTCTCATTGTAAGTGTTCTTGCATATAAGTGTTATCTTTATCATGCGACTTATCATGCTTTGAGTGATATTGCATATAAGTGTTATCAATAGTATAGATTACCTGTTTAGCTAGACCTTCCCAGTTGTATAAATATAAATCGATAACCTAGTAATAATCTAGGTAAAATGCTACAATAGAATAATTATCTGTCCGCTTGCAGAATCATTCTTTATATATTTATGATTATTATTTCTGCCTAGTCATATAAAATGATAAGATTAATATTAGTACCATTAATTATTCATAGCTATATAATTGGGGATGACAACCTAGTTCAATGTTTAGGAGTATAGGTAAGAGGTAGATGACTAGTTGCTAAAGACAAGTTAATCAGTACCATGCATCTTTTCGCGTTGTCTAGTTATAGTGATGACGCTAAGAAATGCCAATAATGAGCATGGCCCTCAAGGTCCCTCCATTCGAAAAAGCCTCTGAAGGAATATCGAACTCCTCCATAGGCTTGGGGGCTATTGTCGAGTATCAATATTAGGGATACCTAGCGGTAGGGAGTTAATGGCTATAAATGCTAACACACCTGGAGAGTTAAGACGTGATTTCCGTCATATCCTACCCCTTGGGGGAAGGCTCTGCCTTATCCAATCCCTTAAGGGGAGACTCCGTGTTGTTCGACCCAAGGAGCAAGGTCTTGTCTGACCTTGGGACCAAGGAGTCCACCACGTTAAACCCTGAAGGCAGGTACGCCGCCTTCGCCTAATCCCTGTAGGAAAGACTTCGCCTTGCTCGACCCTTTCAGGGCACAGATTCAACCTCAGGCGGGAACACAAGAGGCGTGGGATCCCATGCTATCACCACCCACTACGAACATGCGTGCGTAGGCCTAGGGTCAAACCTCTGACACTGGAAAGGGGATGAGCATGCCCTGACGTGATATATGTCTGTGACATGCCATGCCTAGGACCTCATGTCGCTATAGGATCAAGCGAGCCCATGTCGCTATAGGGACAGGAGCCCACATCGCTATAGGGATGGGTGAGCCTGCACTATGCTACCTAATCCTTGTACGATCTCCATTAGAGGGTGTTCGTTGCCTATGCCACCTACAGGACATGACGGAGCACCATGTCTGGCTTGGTGACAATTATGCGTGGTGCTAGTAAGGCAGATAAAAGCCTTAGGTTAGTTTTGGCTAATTGATGAAACCTATTGGACTAATCCTATTTGTTAAGTATGTAGCACTAGAGAGGATGGTCCAAGTCAAGTGTTGGAGCTAGGAGATCAAGGCGACAGTGGTGGTGATGACACAAGATGATCAAGTGCTCCACAAGTCAGAAGAAAAGAGAAAAGAAGAGGAGAGGAGGAAGAAAATGGGCTTGAGGCAAAGATATAATCATAGGGCCATTTATTTTTGCCACTCAAGACACTATAGAGGTGGAGTGGATTTAGGATAGATAGCCATACTATTAAGAGGGGCAATCTCATGGTAAAAACAGTTATCTAAGTGCCACTAGGTAAATTCTTACGTGCATTTGTATTAGGACCTAATGTTTCTATTGGATCATCACTTTGGGTTTCTATTGTTGCTCAAGACGGTGATTGGTTCTCCACCCCAAAGGCGAGGTTTGCACACTCTGGTTCCATCTCCTTTACATTGTGCACTAGAGTATCTTTTGTTCTTTGCTTAGGTTCCTAGTGTGCTTGTAGTGTATTGGGTTGCAAGAATTGATAGGTGGCTTGCAACTCCAGTAGGCTAGCGCAAGCTCTGCCATCTTATTCTCTAACCAGCATATTTAGTGCTTTGAAGAAAAATTTTTATAGGCTATTCACCCCCTCTAGCCATTAAGGACCTTTCTACGGTGTGGCGGCATTCCCATCATCATCTACAGGATTGGCAGGCCAATGCGGCCCTAGAGGCTCCTTTTCCCCTCTCTCTCTCTCTCTCTCTCTCTCTCTCTCTCTTTCTCATGTACCCGTGCCTTCCCCTTAACATATAAAGGGGGAGCACGGCACCCGCAAGGGGCAAGACATTCACACACACAACACATCACTGTTCTACTCACCAGAGATTTTGGAGCTCCTCTCTCTCGCTCGTTTGTTGAAAGGATCAAGATGCCCAAGAGGGGGGGTGAATTGGGCTTTTCTAAATTTAATCGCAACGGTAAAAGCCTAACACTTAGCCCATTTCATCCCTAGTGCCTAAGTGTGGTCTCTATGACTCTAGGACATAAAAGTTATGCTCCCTAAGTTCTAAACCCTACTCTAGGACACAAAAGTTATGCTCCCAATCATCACCGAGCCGTCTAAGTGATGTCGATCACCAAGAGTAATAAGCAAGAACTCTCACTTGACCAAGACTAGCCTAATGAGATGAGTGGATGCACACTTGCTACTCTCTTTCCACTAAAAAGGCCCTAAGCAACGGATTAGCAAATCTCTCAACCTCACTAGGGCTCTTGCACTCTCAAGCACTCACAAGGTGTTCTTCAGCAGTAGGAATGAGCAAGAGACATCAATTGAATGAGGTAAGGGAGTATATATACCCCCACACAAACCTCCACACGAAGAGGTAAAACAGGCTGTTTTAAGGTCGACCAGATGCGTCCGTCGGGGCGACCGGACGTGTCCGGTTGACAGTTAACAGCTAACTGTACCTGCTGGACGTCACACTGACCGGACGCGTGTTAGAGTCCGGTGGCGTCCGATATTGCACATTTTGGACCTCTCTGAGTAGTGACCGGACGCCCTAGCCTCAGCGTCCGGTCACTGCTAGTGAGGTTGAGGAAACATCTAGAAGACACCCAAAGCAGCGGGACCCGCAGGGGCCTCCAGGTGGGGCCGGCCGGCCCTACCCTGGCGCCGGTCGGTGCCCTAGGTCAAGCGGCGGCGCTCCCCTTCTGGAGTCTTCCTCCCACGCTTCCTTGAAAGTCAAGCAAAGCATCCCTACGTCGATTTAAGGTCGGTTTGATCCGACGGTGCACACAACATGAAGACGCGGATCGATGATGTGGTGGTTCCTTGCCCTCTACTCCACCTTGGCCTATATAATGACGCCCCAAGGCCCCTCCTAGAGGCATTCTACACCCCGGTGCTTCATATTCTCTACATAATTAGGGTTAGGGTCCCTCTAGTTGATCTAGTTCTAGTTCATCTAGATGTAGCAATTAGGAGAGACTAGTTCTTCTGGATCTAGTCTTGTTTAGAGATTAGAGAGATTGAGTCGAGGAGTAGAGATTCTGGAGGAGTTCTGGCCTGTCGGTGCTTCTTCGTGGCTGTATTCTTCTAGATTCAGCTCCCTCGCCCGGAGCTGCGTTCTGAGGTACTTTTGTATTCAACATTCCGATTCAAGTAAGCAGTTGTTCATATTTGTTCTTAAGTTCACAACTCATATTGAGTGCTTTGATTTTGGTCATTACTTGGTTGAAGTAGTAATTAGTAGTGTAGACGTGGTGTCTAGGCTATGATTGCTTGTAGATGTCCCCTGATTAGCCGGATAGTGGTAGCTCGCGAAGGTGACTTTATAACTTCGTTGAATCCTCTGTAGTCCACTTCCCGTTGATAGGATTGATAGGCTTATAGGTGCTTGGTAGGGGGATTACTCTGTTTCTTCTCCTATTCGGGTTACTTGCCCAGTTAGAATGATATTATACAAAGCTTACCGGTTGTCAGAACTAGAGTTCAATAGCTATTTTCTCTTTCTTGATATTATCTAGCCTAATTGTAGGGTTAAAACTATAGACTTTGTCATCATCATAACTGTTCCCTGTGGATACGATATTTAAAACCTCCGGGTAAAATATGACGTCGGTAATGATATCTGTGCGCTTGCGGATAATCTTACTTAAATATTATTTAATGGAGTGCAGTTAATTTAAACCAACAAGCATTTTTGGCGCCGTTGCCGGGGAACGGTTTGCTGATTTTAACTTAGTCTAGCTTAATCTTGTATTATACTTTTATCTTTTCTTATTTTATCCCATTCTCTTCATTATTTTTGTGTTCATCCTTATGGATGCTTTTAATTCTATTCCTATCTGTCTTTATGGCATGCGCGAAAGCTTCGGGCCACTAAAATCTAATGGACCTATCATAACACCTGGCTATGAGCTGCGCCCAAGTTTAATTAATATGATTCGGGATAAACCCTGCTCGGAAGTAGGTAACGATTCTAAGCTCCTAAGCTCCTCAATGAAGAGAAGGGCTTATCACCCGAATTAGACACGGAAGTCTTGGTAGCTAAAATATAATCATTTTATTCTCAAGATTTAGCTATCGATCCTAAACCTTTGAAATTCCACTTTGATGATTTAGACTTCTAGTTAGCTAAGATGCTTGTAAATCAATACACATCAAATCTTCTCAGAAAAGCATCTTGGAAAAAGTGTCGTCAACTTTCTTTCCCACCTAAAAGACATTGGGAAAAATTCAAGGATGGCATGTCAAGTGGTGCCATAGAAGGAGAGCCAAGCCACTTTGAAATAAATTCTATCTTCTCCCCTTCTATGCCCACAGTAAATGTCTCTTAACCCATCTCTAAACCCATCCTTGACCGCAATAAATCTTTTTATGCTCTTTCTACTAAACTTCATAATGACCCTAGAAATCCATCAAGACATCCCTAGAATAAGAGTCATGAAGACTATAGAAATGCCCAAGAAGAGCAACGACAATGGCAGGAATGCGTAGAACATACTAGAAATACATATGCTATTGTAAAAGAATGGATGGAAGAGGATGAAGTTTTAGCACTAGCAAATAAACTTGGTTTAAATTCAAATGGTGAGCTTAAATCAATTTCTTTAATAAGTAGAACTCACCCAAGTTTAGAGAAAGCTTTAGATGAGACCAACCTTAGAGACATCGATTCATGGGAAATCCTAGAAAATAAAACATCCAATAAATGTCATAGGCATGAAATAATAGAGGCAAACTTATTGTCTAAAGACAACCATGAAGAGACACCCTTAGAGTTTGAAAAGGGAGATCACATCGATGAGCATGGGAATTATCTCATTAATACTTCATCAAATCCATGCTCATATGAGAAATCTTCTGGATCAACTAGCCTCTATAACATTACCCTACACGAGATTTTTAACCCCCTCATTCTACCTGTTCATAAAATCATTGAAAGGGTGATTGTAGATGCATATGTTTATCATAAATATTGTAGATCTCGTTGTAATCTTGATATAGGTGCACAAAGGCTGATGTTCTAAAGGAAGCCCCTTCACCAACTGGATAATTAGAAGGTTTTTCAAGAACAACTTTGTGTCCTAAAATAACCACTCTTAAAAAATGAATTGAGCTTGCACCTTTAGCATAGAAATATAATTGTCAAAATATTCCTTTGGATATTTTTGTCACTAACCATTTCAGGTTTGAAGTGAGAAAATAACTAATGGCGGTGCCAGGTATGACCAACCGATCATAATACAAATTAATCCATCCAAACTTAATTTTGCTTTGCAAAATCCAGCTTGGGGGAATGATCTTATTTAGAAAATTCTATATTGCTAATATTGGTTGTCTCTACCTTTATTCAATTTGTTAATCATGCTCTTTCATCTCCGTTTGAATAACACTCTATAAACTTTCATGTTACCTTTGTTTGCTATAGTATGCTTAACGTTTGGAGAAATTTCATACAGCTTTTGAATTAGGCATGGTGCTTAGTTTAAGGTGTGTTGATTTTACTTTTAAAGGTTTTTAAAATTAAGCGTGGTACTTAGGTTAAAATGCCTTCCTAAGTCAAATTAGACGTGGTGTCTAGGTTGATTTTTGAACTGATAATATACTGTAGTAGACATTGGATATTTTATGGACTAACCCCTGCAGGAAAACTTTCAACTTAATTGGTTAAGTCATGAGATGAATTTAAATCAGAGATGAAGTAGATGAAGTAGGGTGCATGACGGGCTTTAATAACTTTGTAGAAGAAGACACAGCTCATTCATCGTGGATGGAAGAACTGCGAGTATTAATGGATCATTTACTTTATCTTCTACTACAAGTTATTTTGCCTCAAGCCATGTTTATATAAAACATGCTCTATGCTAAAATAATATCTTTTCATTAGCATAGACAGAACAAAATAAAATACTGGACAAGCAACATGTGTTCAAAATTTGTATATTCTTTCGGGTATGTGTTGTCCACTAATCTATTGCAGGCATAATAATGACTGGAGTGAAAAGAGTCAAAAGATCAAAGACGCAAAAGATGGCAAAAGAATGAGTGTAACAGAGGAGACAAGATGTCCATGAACAACTCAAGATGCAAGAGAAAGGACCACCAGTCATTTACCCTTCATCACTTAGCGTCGTCACGCTCTAATAATAAAGGTAATATCCTAAGGTAAGTGGCCACTACTCTCCTCTTGATCTTGGTGCACAAATAAATGCAGACACAAACATGTTAGAGTTACAAGTTAAATTGATTAACCTGATTAACTCAACATGATCTGTTCTTTAAAATTGTTCATGGCACCGTTCTCTTAATCTCAGTCTTAACCAAACAAGCTAAAACATTATATTCAATCTTGAGAAGATGATAGTCATACTTATTTGAAGATTTATATAAAGATAGACAATCCTTCTATTGGTGAAGCAATTTTATTTTTTCTACCATGTGAACTTAAATGCAACAGTCAATGCTTAATCTTTTGATCTTACCACTCATGTCATAAATAAACAATTCATGTAACACTAACTTTATCTTGTTTAATGTGCCTAAGGATGAAGAAACAATAAATAAAGAAATAGATTTGGTTCTGTTGGTGTTTTTCCACTAGCAGAGCCCATGCACTTGATCTCTACATTTGGTTTTGCAAACAGGACAACACATCGAGCAAAGTTTATTAATTCTACAAGTGAAAGTTCTATGAACATGCACACTGAGCAAGATGCTGCCAGCTACTATTAAAGCTCTACTTCAACCTATGGGCCAAACCAAAGAACAAAAGTGACATCATCATCACTAGAGGTATGCAACCATCAAGACCTCCATCTCTAATATAGAGAGATAATGAGAGTGGAAGAAGTCCTGTCGGTAAACTTTAAATTTTATATCCTTGCCATAAGGTAATATGGTAGTTATCTAATTAATTAGTATTCCTATCTACATTAATAATTTCACTTTAACATATTCATCTTCATAAATATTAAAAAAATAAAAAAATATTTATTGCTTCATTTATCTGCATCATAAAATATTAAAAGCCCCACGTGAATAAACTTGTGGTAGCCCTGTAGGAATATTTACTATGGTGCCATAAAATGATAATAGCATCTGTATTCACTTTCTTGCATTATGAAAAGTCTAAGCCCCATAAGAATAAATATTCTCTGTGGAGGCATAAAAATATAACTATACATCATGCACACATATTTAATTTCTACATAATTAAACTAGAAAATCCTAAAAAGAGAATCCTACTAGAACTTGTCAATTTAAAATCAACTTATAAGAATAATCAATTACTTATTGGCTGATCGCTAACCTCTTATTAAATTCGAGCCTCGAGTTTTGGTTTTCTTGTTGGAGTGTAATTATGCAGAAACAACATTATGACAAGAAGAGAGTCTATTAGTGGCACCTACCAGGAGCGCTGCTGGTTAGCTCACTCTAAAGATCATCAATACCAAGTATTGCAAACATCTAGCTTGGGGGAGGAGCATCCCCTAGTTATCAGGTAACTATACCTAGGCGATTATCGAGTCTATTTTATATAGTCATAAAATACCAAAAATATATGGGCATATGAAGGTCCATGTCTTTAGAGTCTTGTGAATCCAATAGAAATAAAAAGATGAATAACAAATTAAAATAAAAAACAAAAGACTTATCTATATATTAAGGTGTGATCATAGAGTGTGTCTAGTTAGTAAGAGTCAAATAAAAACTAGAGAACATTAAAATTTTGTCTCGGAGATGATGAATAGTTGATCTACCATAATTCCTTTTAAGTGTCTAGTTTTCAACCATGAATTCTCCTGAGTTTTGGACATGACTACTTTGATGTAAGAATTTACTCTGAACCTAAAATTTGTGGAGGCATATGTTTGAGCTAAGTCTAGGTAATTGATTGATATGATACATGAAGGTCTAAGCTGCTATTTATCTTATTTCTAGCATTACTAAGTTCTGGAGATTTATTTTTAAAAACCTAAAATCTTACATGATGAGCTCTTGTATGACAAAGTTTGAATTCCTACCAAAGCCATATATGATACATTTAGAGTTAGAAAAACCTTTGCGCATTCATGCTACTTGTTTTGCATTGAGTTTAGTCAACCTTTGGTGTATACCTTATGAGAGCCTTGTCATGCTTTTAAAATCAAGATCACTTACACACTCCACCCACATATGCATTACTCCTATTCTAGGATGTAAGCGCAGTCATTTCCACTTTCATCTAGATCCACCTTAAAAATGTTTTTCTCCAACACTAGGAGTAAACACTTAAAATATACCCTATAGGACAGCCCCCATTTAATTGCTCTAATTTTTTATCATTATCTCTCCAATTATTTATATTCAAAAGATACATGTGGCTATGAAAAAGTATACAAAAAAAGAGAAAAAAAAGAAAAGAGAGAAGAAGAAAAAGGGGAGTAAAAGATGGACAAGTATCCAACAATTAAAACAATGGGTACATAGATGCCCGCCTCCTAGATTAATAAAAAAGAGAAAGAAAGAGATAATAAAGATAGCCCATGTTTTCCTGCGAAAAGTTCTAAGGAGGGAGTTATTTTCAAAGAGCAAAAGTAGAATTAGGATTAGCCACTAAATACCATATATACACCTATCCACCATATTCCATACACATGCACATCTTAATTTGATTGTATGCCTCGATTCTTTGTGGATCCATTGTTTGACTTTACAATATATGAATTGCATATATGTTCATCTTTGTTATTGCCACTCCTATGAGCTCCACTATAAATATAATGCTTAGTTGTAGGAAGGCATGACATTATTAATGTCTCAATGAGATCCATAAATACTATATATTAAGAGACTTGAGGGTGTCATACAATCATGCTCTGAGTTTTATTTTAAAATCTTACAAAACTCTAGAATATTGGTACTGTAAGGAATTTGAGACATAGTGCTTGACTTGATTGTTCTATCTTTCGATTGCTCAAGACTTATGTAAAAGCTGTAAAGCTCCATAGTTAAAGGTAAAACAGGTAAGTTTGAAAGTTAGAGCAGTTTTGATCTAAACCGGAGGAAAATTTATGTTTAAAAGCAAGTGTGCTTAAAAAAATAAAAGTATTGCAGCAACTCCTGATCCAAATATTTTAATAATTAGGCTTAGGTTGTTTGCCAAGGGACTAGCAAAAGGTAAGCTTGGGGGAGTTGTTGATGGTGGATAACGTCAATTTCTATTAGAACTTTAGACATGAAAAGACACATGAATACACATTAGTCTAGGGTTTTAACTGACAATTTCCACGAGTTTTGCATATTCCATATTTTCCAGGGATTATTCTAGAAAAGCATAAAAGAGGGATTAGAGTGCATAATTATCACAAAACTTATCCGCGTCAGAAAACATCATCATCAGGCTCAGGAAACATCTAGAAGACACCCGAAGCAGCAGGACCCGCAGGGGCCTCCAGGTGGGGTCGGCCGGCCACACCCTGGCGCCGGTCGGTGCCCTAGGTCAAGCGGCGGCGCTCCCCTTCTGGAGTCTTCCTCCCACGCTTCCTTGGAAGTCAAGCAAAGCATCCCTACATCGATTTAAGGTCGGTTTGATCCGACGGTGCACACAACATGAAGACGCGGATCGATGACGTGGTGGTTCCTTGCCCTCTACTCCACCTCGGCCTATATAATGATGCCCCAAGGCCCCTCCTAGAGGCATTCTACACCCCAGGTGCTTCATATTCTCTACATAATTAGGGTTAGGGTCCCTCTAGTTGATCTAGTTCTAGTTCATCTAGATGTAGCAATTAGGAGAAACTAGTTCTTCTAGATCTAGTCTTGTTTAGAGATTAGAGAGATTGAGTAGAGGAGTAGAGATTCTGGAGGAGTTCCGGCCTGTCGGTGCTTCTTCGTGGCCGTATTCTTCTAGATTCAGCTCTCTCGCCCGGAGCTGCGTTCTGAGGTACTTTTGTATTCAACATTCCGATTCAAGTAAGCAGTTGTTCTTATTTGTTCTTAAGTTCACAGCTCATATTGAGTGCTTTGATCTTGGTCATTACTTGATTGAAGTAGTAATTCATAGTGTAGACGTGGTGTCTGGGCTATATTGCTTGTGGATGTCCCCTGATTAGCCGGATAGTGGTAGCTCGCGAAGGTGACTTTATAGCTTCGTTGAATCCTCTATAGTCCACTTCCCGTTGATAGGATTGATAGGCTTATAGGTGCTTGGTAGGGGATTACTCTGTTTCTTCTCCTATTCAGGTTACTTGCCCAGTTAGAACGGTATTATACAAAGCTTACCGGTTGTCAGAACTAGAGTTCAATAGCTATTTCCTCTTTCTTGATATTATCTAGCCTAATTGTAGGGTTAAGACTATAGACTTTATCATCATCACAACTGTTTCCTGTGGATATGATATTTAATACCTCCGGGTAAAATGTGACGTCGGTAATGATATCTGTGCACTTGCGGATAATCTTACTTAAATATTATTTAATGGAGTGCAGTTAATTTATACCAACATTGTCATTAATCACCGAAATCCACTAGGGGCCTAGATGCTTTCAATCTCCCCCTTTTTAGTGATTGATGACAACAACCTCGAGTATGAGAGTGAATTTGAGGTTTTTAACGAACTTGAGTCGTATAAGCTTTTTGACATTAAGAACAAAGATGTTAGATAAGCTTATACGACTCAAGCCAACAAGTCTCAACAGAATATGAATGAAGTATGAGTACACGAATCATCATGCTCATTTGACAAAAATAAAGCGTGAAAGCATGGTAAATGAGCAACATGTGACATGACATAACATATATATATATATATATCATGAGTAGAGAGCACAAGTCATGAGTAAACCACATGTTACAGAATATATCACATAACCACATGTCAACCAAAAGCAAAAGCATGTATCTCATGATGCACAAAAGTAAAGCATGTATGCATGAGTATCACACATCAAAAGAAGCAACTCTCCCTCACACACTCCCCTTATCTCACATATTCGACTCTCTCCCCCTTTGGCGTCAAGCACCAAAACCTAAGGCTCCTAAGGAGGTGGGGCTGCAGATGAGTCAGGTCCGGACGAGCGTGCGGTCATCTGAAACTGCGAGTAGTCTGGGGAGGACTCTTAGCTGTCACTCGGCTAAGCCTCTGACTGGCCCTCAGGCTGTGTCTCTAGAGGTGAAGCGGGCTGGGTCGGCGCAGCTGGGTCTGCCTGCTGTGTCTCAATGGTAGTGGCCTGACCCTGTGGCCCTGTAGTAGGTGGAACAGAAAGTGAAGGAGCCACTGACACTAGCACTGCCTCTGTCACTGGAGCTGTAGCAATCACGGTCTCGGTGACTGGAGCCTCTGAGGTAGGAACAATCGGTGGAGGCGAACTCACTGGCACAGAAGCAGCAACTGTAACTGAAGCCTCGGGTGCAGTAGTAACAGGAGGAGGCTGACTTAACGGAGGCTCTGATGAAGCAACCGAGAACGGGTGTGCCCCTGTAGTAGTAGTGAGTGGAGCACCTATCGACGGAACCGGACCCTAAAGGTGTGTCGGAGTGGGGAAGCTGGTGATCTCGTTGTAGCTGGCACTGAGAGCTCTCGGGGTAATAAGCACTGACGACGTAGGAGGTGGAGTGAAGCCCGTGCGAATCGGTGTGTACCCGGCCCCTGGAGAAGCAAAGAACTGTGGAATCTGCTGGGGCGGTGAGCTGAACGGTGCAGACACTCCCTGACTCTGATGTCCTCTAGACTATAACGCTAGAGCTAGGGGTGTAGAACTGGAAGGGCCGCCAAGCTGAGTAGAAGTGAAGTCGAAGGCGAGAACCTCAGTGTGCCTCGTCACGTGCTCCATGAAGGCAAACAATTGATGGTGAAGCTCCTGAGCCTGCTGCTGAGTCTAACGGAAGAGGGCCTATGTCTCAAGCTGTGACTACAGAAGCTGTTGCTCGAGCTCTGACTGACGAGCGTGAAGAGCTGCAGTGTCGGCTGCCTGCTACTGCTGAATCTGACAAAGCTCCTGTCCATGCCTCTCTGAAGACTGAGAAAGGCGGTCAAGTATGGCAAGGAGGGCAGGACTGTCACTAGAGCCTGAACCACCGACCTCGGCGTCGTGAGCTCGTGGAGGCATCCTCGGAGGGGGGTGCGTAGTCACTGTCAGAACTGTCCGTAGGAAGCTCCTCAACAATATCTGCCGGCTCAGTCTGCATCTCTGTAAGCTCTACCTGTGCAAGGGCCTCAACGGCCTCGTCCTGCTGCTCCTCAATCTCTGCAACAGCTAGCCTCACACGTGGCTCTCTGGTGGCCCTGTTGCCCGGACGGGCTCCAACAAGCTGACTCATGTTGTACACAGGAAAGGAAGTAGGAGTCTGCCTAAACTCTGTCAGAGCTGCTAGAGGGAAAGGTGAGATCAGACGCTGTAGGATCACGCAGATCAAGTAAGGAAAGGGCAACTGTCTACACGTCTTGAATCCCTCTGTGATAGTGTCCTCCATCTCTAAAACAATGACATCCCAGATGTCAAAAGCAGTCTGAGTCGAGAGGTAGTAGACTAGCCACTGCTGGATCCTGGTGATTGTCTCCCTGTTGCCTATCCTAGGCAGTAAGGTCTTCCTCATCACCTCATTCAGAACACAGGCCATAGGGGTGAGGTCCCTAGAAAGATGGCGCGAGCCCAGTCCGAATGGCTCTCTGAAGATGTGCCGAGCCTTCTCAACAGGAAGCTCCTTTCCGCCGTGAGGGCGACGAGGGGGTCGGTCTGATCGTAGCAACACTGGTGAAGCAGAGTGTCTGACGGTGTGGTGCCAAGGAGCTCATGAGCGTGAGGACTGTAGAGTCTGAACGGCCTGCCACCAAAAGTGAAGTGAATGAACATGTGGCTAGGGTCAATCCAAAATGAAGCGTAGAACTCTCAGACCCAAGACTCCACGTATGCTCCAGGTAGGCCAATCAAGTCTGCCAGGCCAGGGGGGTAAGTGAGTGAAGGCCTGATCGCCTGGCCTGTAGCTGCTACAACTCTGTCCAGAGGGCAAACTCTGTGGGAGCGAATCTCTGCACCGCTGTTGATGTAGGATCTGTAGAAATTCTCCTACAGTATAGTGTAGAAACCCTCTGCTGCCCTAGGGTCACGCTCCGACGGGAACCACTGGTCGAAGTCCATGCACCTCAAGTTCTGAGCTCGACGGGCATTGGCGGCCTGCAAGTCTAAGTGTACCATGGGAGGGGGGACACGTGGCCTGGGAGGAGGGCGTCCACCACGACGCTGAGTCTCAGCTCTAGGGGTGACCTGAGAGCGAGTACGTGAAGAGCGGCGATGTGGGGGATCCTCAGGCTGCTCCTCAGTGTCCTCGGGCTGCTCTGCTGCCTCTATCTCTGCCTCTGCCTGCTCTACTGTCTCTACCTGAGCTGCTTGAGCTGAACTGCCGGCCTCTGCACCACCAAGGTCAGGGGGTAGGTCCTCAATCCTGTACTGCACACCCCCGATCATCACAGTGCCAGGTGCGTCGTGAGGAATGGGTGTGCGGAGTGCACGAGCCACAGAAGCTGGGTCTGGCTCATGGATCCTCAAGGTACCACGTGAACCCCCACGCTCAGCAATAGCTGCAGCGTCTGCTATCGCCAGAAGCCTCTCTTCCTCTGTGCTCGGTCTCTTCCACTTCTTCTTGGTGTACACCTTCCCCTTACCCCGACCAGGAGGGGGTAGAGGAGGAGGAGGAGGAGGAGGGTCTGGAGCACCACCAACATTCTTGCAATGAGGCATTACTGATCAACACTAGCAAGAACCACTGACTCAGAAGTCAATTGCCACTGACTCAACTGCAAAGATCAACTGAGAACCACTACCAAATCAATCAAGAAAGCTCCCCCTGAGTGAAAGACCAACTGTCACTGCTCAAGAACAACTATCACTCAAGAGGCTTGGCCTCTGTTCCTTACTCGTGGGCTTGGCCCCGAGTTCAACTATCACTGCCAACTGTCAAGCTTGCGCAACCAACTCAACTCAATGAACCAAGACTCGACTTGCTGCAACAGATGGAATAGGAAGTATATATAAGCAATTTGTACATACTAGAGGAGCGAAACCCTAACAGAAGCAAGCATGAAGATAAGAATTAGAGTGGGGTTAACTACCTTGGTCGAGAGAACCCTACGAGAAGAATGAGGAAGGCCGACATGACGGGGGCACCACGACACAATGGAGATCACTGCAATCAATAGAATGGACAGCAAGGCTTAGAAATTGCAGAGGAAGAAGGAAGAATGCCACTGAGATAATTCATCGAGCACATGGCGTGCATGGAAGAACTCACCCTAGCGAAGGGAGAGACCGGCCAGGAGAGCCAATGCCACAGCAACAGATCGTCTGAGAGAAGATGTCACGTGGTGGCGAGGAGGCCGACGGCGGTGAAGCACAGGACGGCGGCGCGGCGAGGGTGGCTGGGTGCGTGCGGGGTGGTGTGCGCGTTCGAGGCGTAGAGAAAAACAGCAAGGGCGCAGCTGCCACCACGGGCGAGGGCGGTGCAGCGGGCGCCGCGGGCTCATTCCGCAAGGGAAGACGGCGTGGGTGCGGAGGAACGGCGGCGGCGCTAGGGTTTGAGCAGAGGAGGCGCGGGTGGTGGTGGTTCGGCGTCGTGCACGGAGAGGAACACGACGGCGCGCGGGCGGTTAAGAATGAAGAAGGAAGAAGGATGCAGGCCTCACGTGTCATAAGAGGAATTCACTGCACCGTTTAAGTGGCGTCCGGACGCGTCCTCTGAGGGACCGGATGCCACCGGACGCTGGAACAGTGACGTCCGGTCACAACTTAGAGAGCTCCAAATCGGTCAATTTTTGACCGGACGCTCCGTTGCCCGTCACCGGACGCTCCTCAGAGTCCGGTGAGCTCCTCCAATCGACCAGACGCGCGCTGTTTCCAAACGACCGGACAGTCTGGTGACAAATTTTTATTTTGGATTGACCGGACGCGCTGTCCTAGAGTCCGGTCCAGCGTCCGGTCCAGCGTCCGGTGCTCCTCTGAGTGCTGTGTCTTGCTGATTTCTTCGCGCCAAACTTTCCCAACCTTGTCCCAACTTTGTAAGAGTCAAATAAACACCAAATTGGGACTGGTGTGGGATGCCTCTCTCAAACCCTCAAATTTGAAAATATTTTGCCTTAGACTATATGCATTTTAGCGAAAATAGGCGATAAGAACGAACGAGGAGACATCGTATGGCCACCAAATAGGGTGTATAACCAATAGAAGCGTCAAATGCTCCCCCTATCGGTGGACGAACATAGCGGATGCTCAAGCTTAACCGAAAAGAAATGACAAACAAAACACACATGCACATGCAATGCATTACGTGAATTTGAATCTAGTCGCTTGTCAAGTTTGTCCTTGGTGAAGCTTCTTCACACGCTTTGGGGCGGTTATCTTAACCAAGTTAGCCAAGCTCTACGTGCAATACTTAAAATTTAAACATGATTATATTACAAATGCAATGCAACCGACAACACAAGCTCATCTTTTAATGAAGTTACTTAGATCAAAAACATTAAGCTCATTCCTCAACTTGCAAAACTGTGCTTCATCTAAGGTTTTGTGAAGATATCCGCCAATTGATCTTCCATCCTTACTCCCTCTAAAGATATATCTCCTTTTGCAACATGATCTCTAAGGAAATGATGACGGATATCGATGTGCTTGGTGCGAGAGTGTTGAACCGGGTTGTTAGCAAGTTTTACGGCGCTCTCATTGTCACACAACAAAGGTACATCATTTTAGAACTACACCATAGTCTAGAAGGGTTTGCATCATATAAAGGATTTGTGCATAACAAGCTCCCGTGGCTATATGTACTTCGCCTCGGCGGTTGACAAAGCCACACTATTTTGTTTCTTTGAGGGCCAAGACACTAGTGATCTAGCAAACAAATGGCACCCTCCGGATGTGCTTTTTCTATCAATTTTGTAACCGGCATAATCCGAATCGAAATAGCCCACAAGGTTAAAACTAGCTCCTTTGGGATACCAAAGGCCAATGCTTGGTGTGTGCTTAAGGTACCTAAGGATTCTTTTTACGGTAACTAAGTGAGCCTCCTTAGGTTGGCTTGGAATCTAGCACACATACACACACTAAACATGATATCGGGCCTAGATGCGGTCAAGTATAACAAACTACCAATCATAGAATGGTAGAGAGTTTGGTCAACTGGGTTACCCCCCTCATCTAGATCGAGATGTCCATTGGATGGCATGGGAGTCTTGATGGGCTTACATTCATCCATATTGAACCTCTTGAGAAGATCCTTGGTATACTTTCCTTGAGAGATGAAATTTCCTTCTCTCATTTGCTTCACTTGAAAACCAAGAAAGAATGTAAGCTCCCCAATCATAGACATCTCGAATTCCTTCGACATCAAATCACCAAACTCTTTGCAATAGTCTTCATTTGTAGAGCCGAATATGATATCATCAACATAGACTTGACAAATGAAGATATCTCCATTAAGCTTCTTGGTGAATAGTGTGGTGTCCACCGTCCCAATCTTGAAGCCCTTTTCAATAAAGAAGTCCCGAAGGCGCTCATACCAAGCTCATGGGGCTTGCTTTAGCCCATATAATGCCTTGGACAACCTATAAACATGATTAGGATATCTAGGTTCTTCAAATCCGGGAGGTTGATCAACATAGACTAGTTCATTTATAAAGCCATTTAAAAATGCATTTTTCACATCCATTTGAAAGAGTTTAATGTTGTGACTAGATGCATATGCAAGGAGGATACGAATGGCTTCAAGACTTGCAACCGGTGCAAAGGTCTCCAAAATCCAAGCCTTCAACTTGAGAGAACCCCTTTGCAACTAGTCTTGTCTTGTTCCTCACAATCACACCTTGATCATCTTGCTTGTTGCGGAACACCCACTTTGTTCCAATGACTCTTGCACCTTTGGGTCGCTCTTCAAGTGTCCACACTTGGTTACGGGTGAAGTTGTTCAACTCTTCGTGCACGGCATTCACCCAATCTGGATCTTGAAGAGCTTCATCTATGCTAGTAGGCTCAATGCAAGAGACAAAAGAGTGATGTTCAATAAATGATGCATACTTTTGAGAGCGAGTCATTACACCCCTTGTCGGACTTCCGATGATGAGATCTTGTGGATGTGCTTAAAGTAGAGGAGTTGTCCTTCTATCAACCACTTGAAGAGAAGGTTGTGGAGCATCAATATCTTGAACTTGTGCCACTCTTTCTTCATGGGAGATAGGAATGTCTTCATTTGGATTTCTCTCATCTTTATCATCATCTTGTGGCACATAAGATGAAGAGGGTTGATCAATCACTTGCACTTCATCTTCATCCTCTTTAAGCTTGATGTCTCCAGTTGGAATATTCTTCATAACCTCCCTCAATGGTTCATCATCTACATCATCAAGATTCTTATGTGCTCCTTAAGAGCCGTTAGATTCATCGAACTCCACATCATATGTTTCTTCTACCAAGCCAGTGGCATGGTTGAATACTCGATATGCTTTAGACTTCAATGAGTAACCAACAAGAAAGCCAATATCACAACGTCTTTAGAACTTTCCTAGGTGTTGCCGCTTCTTGTAGATGTAGCATTTACAACCAAACACCTAGAAGAATGAGATATCCGGCTTCTTCCCATTGAGCAACTCATACGGAGTCTTGTTGAACCATCAGTGAGGGAACAATCGGTTGGCCGTATAGCATGCGGTATTGATAGCTTCGGCCCAAAATCTTTCCGGTGTGTTGTACTCATCAAGCATTATTCTTGCAAGGGTGATTAGTGTCCGGTTCTTCCTCTCTACTACACCATTTTGTTGCGGAGTGTAAGTTGAAGAGACTTCATGCTTGATCCCAACTTCATCACAATATTCTTCAATGTTTGTGTTATCAAACTCTTTCCCATTGTCACTTCTTATCTTCTTGATCTTGGTCTCAAACTCATTTTATGCTCTCTTGGCAAACTTCTTGAATGATGGAGTGGCTTTAGTTTTGTCATGAAGAAAGAATACCCATGTGTATCTTAAATAGTCATCAACAATCACAAGACAATATAGGTTGCCTTCCAAGCTCTTGTAGGTTGTAGGTCCGAATAGACCCATGTGAAGTAACTCTAGCACTTTGGATGTTGACATGTATGCTTTGGATGGATGAGTGTTGGCAACTTGCTTGCTGGCTTGATATGCACTACAAAGCTTGTTCTTCTCAAATACAACATCCTTCAAATCTCTAACCATCTCCTTCTTCAATAGCTTCTTGAGAATGTTCATTCCAATATGAGCAAGCCTCATATGCCATAACCAACCAAGTGATGTCTTTGTGAATAAACAAGTCTTCAAGTTTGCATCTTCAGAGGAAAAATCAACTAGATAAAGGTTGTTGTATCTAAAACCCTTGAATATCACTTATTGATCATCTTTCTTTGACACAATCACTTCCTTCTCGGTGAATAAGCATTGAAAACCAAGATCACACAATTGACCAACGGATAGCAAGTTGAAGCTTAATGATGTAACAAGAAGCACATTTGATATTGAATGATCATTTGATATAGCAATCTTCCCCAACCCTTGTACTTTTCCTTTTGAGTTGTCTCCAAATGTAATCTTTTCTTGATTATCAACTCCTTCATCTAGTGAGGTGAACATACGGGGATCACCGGTCATATGTTGAGTGCAACCACTATCAATAACCTAATAACTTCCATCGGTCTTGTAGTTCACCTACACACATGAGAGATCAAGCTTTTTGTTTGGGGACCCAAACTTGTGAGGGACCCTTGACTTTCTCAACTAGTGACTTTGCAACCCAAATTTGTTTAGGCCTATTCTTGTTGGGAGGACCTAAGAATGTGACTTGAACTTTTCCATTTTCTTTCTTTCTAAGAATGTAGTGAGCATTGAAGGCAAAGGGTCTAGCTTGCTTGAGCAAAGGTTGTGGTGGTGGAGCTTCACACTCATGAGCAAAGTGACCTTCTTGACCATACTCAAAGCATCTCTTTGGCTTGAGCTTTGGATTGTGATGTTGTTGAGCTTTAACTTTCTTCTCTTATTGTGCCAAGAAACCAATACTACTTCTATCCATCTTCATGACGGTGTTCATGAGTAGCTCACTTTGAAGATAGTTGCCTCGAGAGAACTTTTGCAATCCAACTTTTAAGTGATCATTCTCTAACTTGAGTTGCTTGTTTTCTTCTTTTAGCTTCTCTACATCATGATCAACTCTTGTAGCACTAAATGCACAATCTTCTCAAAATTGAGCCTCTTGATCTCTTCTTTGAGTGACTCAATCTCTTGATCAATCTCATTATTGCATTCTTGAGTCTCAATGACAATGGTGTTAGTAGATGAAAGCTTCTCAAGATCTTTCTTTAGCTTTGCATTTTCACTCCTCAATTTGACATAGTCATCATAGTGCTCGGCCATAACAGCTTGCTTGCCTTTGCCACTAGAACCTTACCCAATGCTCTCAACAATCAAGTCATCACATGATGTGGCTATATCAATCTTAACAACATTGTTAGTAGCATTATGTGTCTCATCGGATAAGAGATCATATGAAAGCACAAGGTTATCATGGTTAACTTTGAGAGTTGTGTACTCTTTCCTTAAGCAAGTTATATCTAGTGTTGAGCTCATTGTGTATCTCCTCAAGTTTATCATGTTTTGCTCTAAGCTCTTTTAGGTTATCATGACACAATCTTGTTTTCTTCTCTAAGCTCATCACTAGCTTTTTTGGCTATGTCATATTTAGCAAAAATAGACTCATTCTCAAGTTTTAGCTTTTCATTTTTAGCTTTTGTCTTTCTAATGATTTTAGAGTAATCATTAAGCAAGGTGACAACCTCATCATATGAAGGTGCTTCAAATTCATTGTCACTATCACTATCACTATCATCATCACTATCATCATTGGAGTTTTGTACCTTCCGGTCACCTTTGGCCATAAGGCATAGGTGTGTAGTGGATGATGGTGGTGAAGGCGGTGGAGGTAGTGAAGTCCCAATAACAAGAGCGGCCACCTTCTCTTTCTCATCATCACTATCGTCGGATGATTCACCACTTGATGATTCAATGTCAGCGACCAATCACCCACGATATAAGCCTTGCCACTCTTCTTCTTGAAGAACTTGTTTTTCTTGCCATCTCTCTTCTTGTATGGCTTGTCTTTCATCTTCTCATCTTCATTACTTGAGTCATCCTTCTTGCCCTTGAACTTGTTTTTGAACTTGTCTTTCTTGGGCTTTGGACATTGATGAGCAAGATGACCAAGTTCACCATAATTGTAGCAATCCATCTCGGAGATAAGCTTTCTCTTGCTACTAGTGAAGAACTTCTTCTTCTTGGAGTCAAACTTGACGTCACTCTTGTTAAGCTTCTTGAGCATCTTTGTGGTCTTCCTCACCATGAGAGCTATGTTGGCATCATCATCACTTGAGTTTACAAGGACAATCTCAATTGCTTTGCCTTTGCTCTTTTTCTCTTGGGTGGCCTTGAATGCCAAGTCTTTCTTCTTGGTGGAAGAAGAGCTCTCTTGTGGAGTGATGTGCATGTACATGTCATGTGCATTGATCTTCCCTAATATTTGAGTTGGAGTAGCTGTGAAAAGATCACCTTGGTGGAGCACGGTGACAATATGACCATACTTGTCAATTGGAAGGACACACAAGATCTTTCTCATAACATCGGATGATGACATTTGTGTGAGTTCTAGTCCATTGAGCTCCTCTACAATGACATTCAAGCGAGAGTATATTTCATTAGCATTCTCATGAGTGTAGAAACACCGCACACCCTAATCAGGGGGGGTGACCTTCATTATATAGCCTAATAGGCTAGGGTTACAATGTACATGGGCCAATGGGCCATACGCCCAATAGGGCTATTACAATTATATTCTAACACCCTCCCTCGGTCTAAGCGGGAGTGTCACGAACACAAAGACTGGACCTAAAGTCGATGAACAAGCATGCAGGTAACCCTTTGGTCATAATATCCGCGAACTGATGAGACGATGGAACATGGAGCACCCGAACCTGTCCCAAAGCAACCTTCTCACGGACGAAGTGAATATCTATCTCAATATGCTTCGTGCGACGATGATGGACTGGATTGGCAGTCATGTAGACAAAGACTAACATTGTCGCAGAAAAACAATCGTCGCCGAAGAGATGGGTGCATGGAGCTCCCCGAAGTAGGCGACGAAGCCAACAAGTCTCGGCCACGGCATGTGCAACAAAGACGATACTCAGCCTCCGCACTCGAACGAGAGACCGTAGTCTGTCATTTGGAGGACCAAGAGACTAAGTTGTCGCCGAGGAAGACACACAGTACCCTGAAGTGGAGCGCCGAGAGTCGGGGACAACCAATTCCAATCAAAGATCGGAGTAGGCGGTCAAGGCGTGAGTACGGCTGTGCCGATGTGAAGTCCAGTGGACAGGGTGCCTTTAACATACCGCAGAACACGCTTGAGCATCGCAAGATGAGGCTCTCGTGGGTCATGCATGAAGAGGCAAACCTGCTGAACTGCATAGGCAAGGTCCGGACGAGTCAGCGTGAGATACTGGAGAGCACCGGCGAGGCTGCGGTACTGAGTAGCATCCGTGACCGGAGCGCCATCCGTAGCTGAGAGCTTGGCCTGAGTGTCAACAGGAGTCGCTGTAGAGTGACACTCAGCCATGCCGGCGCGCTGGAGCAAATCCACAGCGTACTGACGCTGAGACAGGAAGAGACCATCAGCGGAACGCGTGACAGAGATCCCGAGGAAGTGATGAAGGTCCCCGAGATCTGTCATGGCGAACTCGGAGTGAAGAAGCTCGGTGAGGCGACGAAGGAGCGAGGACGACGAGGCTGTTAGTACGATGTCGTCGACGTAGAGCAGCAAGTAGGCGATGTCCGCACCCACTTTGTAAACAAAGAGGGACGTGTCAGAGGTCGAAGCAGTGAAGCCGGATCGACGGAGAAAGCCGGAGAACCGCTGGTGCCACGCCCGGGGCGCCTGCTTGAGTCCGTACAAGGACTTTTGCAGGTGACAGACGTGGTCGGGAGCCGCCGGATCGACGAAGCCAGGCGGCTGCTGGCAGTAGACCGTCTCGGTCAGATGGCCGTGAAGGAAAGCGTTCTTCACATCCAGCTGATGTATCGGCCAGGAGCGAGAGGCGGCAATGCTGAGGACGACCCGGATGGTGGCCGGTTTGACAACCGGGCTGAACGTTTCGTCGTAGTCGATGCCGTACCGCTGCGAGAACCCACGAACGACCCATCTGGCTTTGTGACGAGCCAGTGAGCCGTCAGCACGATACTTGTGCTTGAAGACCCACTTGCCGGTGATGACGTTGGCGCGAGGCGGGCGAGGAACGAGTCGCCAGGTGCCATTCTCCATGAGCGCCTTGTATTCGTCAGCCATGGCCGCGCGCCAATTGGCATCAGCGAGCGCAGCGCGAGTGTTGCCCGGCAACGGAGAAGCCGAGCTGCAGGCTATGGCGGTGAAGCCATACCGCTGCACGGGAGGCGGCAGAGAGCCCGTCTGGGAGCGAGTTGCCCGCGCAGGAGGCTCTGGATCCCGGGGCTCAACCGTCGGCGGTGCTGGCTTTGGAAACACCACGGCCTGCTTGTGGCCGCCGGGCGGGCGACCGTGGAGCCGGAGCGGAGCCGGACGACGGCTGTAGCGTATGCCGCACCGCCGCCGAGCAGGAGCAGGGGCGTCGGCACCTGCCGGGCGAAGGAGGAGCCGGGAGCCGTGGCCTGCCCCCCTGAGCCGTGGCTGCCGAGGCGCTGGGGCGACGGTGGGCAGCGCCGTGCCACAGTATGGCAGGGTCAAGCCCGACGGGGTCACCGGCATCGATGGCAGCGTCCGAGGCCACCGAGGGCCGCGAGTGCCGAACGTCTGAGACAGACGGGGCAGGCGCGGGAAGCAAATCCTGTAACAAAAAATCAAGAGAATCCGGTCGAGGCTTGGATGCCGCAAACGGAAAGTGAGTCTCATCAAAAACGACATGGCGCGAGATGATAATCTTGCGAGTGGAGAGGTCGAGACACCGGTAGCCCTTCTGAGAAGGAGGGTAACCAAGAAAGACACACGCCGTAGACCGAGGAGACAATTTGTGGCGAGTCGTGGCACTAAGGTTAGGATAGCAGAGGCAGCCAAATACCCGAAGGATGGAGTAGTCTGGCATCTTGTGGTGTAGGAGATGATATGGGATACCGTTATTTGTAGACGAGGACGGCCGCCGATTCGTGAGGAACACGGCGGTGGAGAGAGCTTCGACCCAATAGGAGGAAGGCATGGCAAAGCATGAATCGAGAAGCGTGCGAACAGCGTTGTTCGAGTGCGGAGCATGCGCTCGCCCTTGCCATTCTCGAGCGGATGTGTAGGGGCACGAGGTGTGAAGGAGGATGCCGCGGCCAGCCAAGAAGGCGGCGGTGGCGGCGTTGAGGAACTCGGTGCCATTATCAGCCTGAAAGCAACGTCTGACAAAAAACTAAACTACGTGTGAGCATAAGCGACAAACCGAACAAGATGTTCATGAACTTCAGATTTATGGCGAAGAGGAAACGTCCAGCAATAATGTGTATAATCATCAACTAACACAAGATAGAATTTATAACCAGAAAATACTACGCAAACCGGAGAGGTCCAAACATCACAATGAACAAGTTCAAAAGGTGCTGATGTACTAGAGACCGAACTAGCAAATGGCAGCCTAGCATGTTTACCGAGCTGGCAAGCATGACAAATGCGGCGAGCTGCTTTATTACACTGAATAGCTGATAATTTATTTAGAGTAGCGACGACGGCGGGTGCTTTGGATGACCAAGGCGGGAGTGCCATAGCTCGGGGAGACGACGGCAACGTGATGGTGGGATGGCATGCGATGGGGAATGGTGTAGAGATCCCCGTTGCTATTGCACCGAAGGAGGACCGCCTTGGTCTTGAGATCCTTAACGAGAAAAACCGAGGGCGTCAAACTCAATTGAACGCTTATTGTCACGAGTAAGCCGTCGAACAGACAACAGATTACGGGTGAGGTGCGGAGCGACAAGAACATTATCAAGATGAAAAGAACGATCAGCTATTTGTAATGAGGATGTGCCACGACTAAGAACAGGAATAGATTGCCCGTTACCAACCGTAATGGAGGACGATGGTGACGGGAGACGGGAAAAAGAAGAATACCGCCGTTGGAGGACATGTGGGATGTCGCCCCGCCGTCCATGACCCATGGGGAAGGCCCCCGAACCGCCATCCGATTGAGGGCGGCGATCAGCCGCTGCCGCATCCCCCAGAGCCGTAGCCGCACCCCCGGCGGCGCGGTGGAGAATCGGGCCGGCGATAGGCGGTGTGCGCCTGTGGGAGAGGCGGAGGCGGTGGAGGAGGCGCCGAGGGCACGCCCCACTGCCGCCGCCGCCGCCGAGAAGGCCACTGCGGGCCGGCCCAAGGGTTATAGCAGACCCAAGGACCAGCCGGCTGAGAGGCCTGACGTCCGCCTGGAGCGCCCTGTTGGGCACCGTGCTGCTGCTGCTGGTTGCGCCCGCCACCGCCGGTGTTGCCGTTGCCGCCGCGGCCTCCTCCTTTGCCCTTGCCTCCCTTGCCCTTGCCACCACCCCCACGGTCACCACCCCCACGGTTGGATGGCGCAGGAGTGGACCGGCAGGACGGCGGCGAGGTGCAAGAGGAGGTGGAGGAGGCGACCAGCCGCCGATGCTGAAGCCTCTTTGCCCTCGCTGCCGAGACGGAGCTCCTTGACACGGAGCATGTTGGTGGCAGCCGTGAAGTCAGGAAGCGGCGACGTGTTGGCAATGATGTCGGCGGTGTTGGCGAAGCGAGGATTGATGCCGCGCAGGAGATTGAGCACGAGCTGCGAAGGGGAGATGGTGTGGCCGACCTCCCGCAGGGCGTCGGCGGTGTGCTTCATCTGCTGCGCGTAGGCGTCGACGGAGAGATCGCCCTGGGACATGTTGTGGAACTCCTGCCCGAGGACGATGGCCCGAGGCTCCTTGTTCGCCTGAAACAGGGCTTCGATGGAGACGTACAGGGCACGCGCATCTTGATCGGGCTCCATGGCGAGGTCGAGGACAGTGTCGTCGCAGGAGCCGTACATCCAGCCACGAATGCAAGCATCCGGCTGGGACCGTAGGGTCGGGCCGGGCGCCGCCGCCGCTGTGCCGTCGATGTGGCCGAGCAGACCATACTTGGCGCAGAGGGCGGTGAAGAACGCCTTCCACTTGGAGTAGTTGGGGCGCTCGAGGCTGAGGGCGATCGGGACGTGCTGCTTGACGTTGACGGCGGCATAGGCGGCGTAGAAGGGGGCAATGGCGTCCCCCATGGCGCCGGAGGTGCCGGAGCCGAGGACGCCGGAGGTGGCCGAGGAAGTCGTCGAGGACGTCATGGACACGAGGCGTATCGCGCGCGGTGGCTCGGGCAAGGCAACTCGAACGAGCGAGCGACCGGGCGGCGGCGCGGGTGGTGGCAGGGGCGACGGCGCGATTGGAATCGCGCGCGGTGGCGGGCGGCGGCGCGCGGCTAAAGGCGCGGCAGGCTAGGCGGCGCGGCGCGGCGGCGGGCGGCGGCGGCTTTTAGGTAAGCGGCGGCAGCGCGGCAAGCAGCCTTGGCGGGCAGGGATGGTGGATGGGCGGCGCGCGATGGAGATCGCGCGACGGCTCGGTGTGCGATGGCGCACGGCCTCGCAGAGGTCGTACGGGCAGAGGAGACGAGCGGAAGGAAAGAAAGATCGCGATTAATTGTTTGATACCATGTAGAAACACCGCACACCCTAATCAGGGGGGGTGACCTTCATTATATAGCCTAATAGGCTAGGGTTACAATGTACAT
This sequence comes from Chrysopogon serrulatus, assembly GCA_015844335.1. Taxonomy (NCBI): domain Eukaryota; kingdom Viridiplantae; phylum Streptophyta; class Magnoliopsida; order Poales; family Poaceae; genus Chrysopogon; species Chrysopogon serrulatus. Next base: position 152,914 of record JADLZL010001957.1, on the reverse strand, counting down.
GGGCCAATGGGCCATACGCCCAATAGGGCTGTTACAATTATATTCTAACAATGAGGAAGCACTCAAATGAATTAAGCTTTTGCATAACAAGATGATAGCGTTCCTCACGCTCACTCTTGGTTCCCTCATGGAGCGCACAAATATTTTCCAAAAGATCATGGGCATTTTTGTGGTTCTAGATCCGGTTAAATACCTCTTTGCAAAAGCCTCTAAAGATGATGTTTTTGGCCTTTGTATTCTACTTCTCATTGATTTTCTCGTCTTGTGTGAGGTGTGCGGCATCCCTAGGTTTTGGAAAACCTTGTATAGCGGCACGGTGCGTATTGAGGTCAATGGCCTCAAGATACGACTCCATGCAAATCTTCCAATAAAGAAAGTCATTGCTCTCGAATATGGAAGGAGGTCCATCACCTCTGGACATCTTTTCTCTAGGCGGTTAAGCCTAAATTAAGAGCACAAGGCTCTGATACCAATTGAAAGGATCAAGATACCCAAGAGGAGGGTGAATTAGACTTTTCTAAATTTAATCGCAATGATAAAAGCCTAACGCTTAGCCCATTTCACCCCTAGTGCCTAAGTGTGGTCTCTATGACTCTAAGATATAAAAGTTATGCTCACTAAGTTCCAAACCCTACTCTAGCATGGCAATTCTAGCAATGTAAATACAAGAAGTAATGCGAGAATGTAAATGCTCAAAGTAAAGAGAGGGAGAGGAATCGTGGTGATATTTTTCCGAGGTATCGGAGAGTCGGCACTCTCCACTAGTCCTCATTTGGAGCACCCGCGCAAGGGTGTAGCTCCCCCTTGATCCGCGCAAGGATCAAGTGCTCTTTACGGTATGATTCTTCATCACTCCGACGCGGTGAATCCCCAAAACCGCTCACAAGATGAGACGGACCATCCACAATCACCACCGGATGATCACCATGCTCCCAATCACCACCGAGCCGTCTAAGTGATGCCGATCACCAAGAGTAATAAGCAAGAACTCTCACTTGACCAAGACTAGCCTAATGAGATGAGTGGATGTACACTTGCTACTCTCTTTCCACTAATGAGGTCCTAAGCAATGGATTAGCAAACCTCTCAACCTCACTAGGGCTCTTGCACTCTCAAGCACTCACAAGGTGTTCTTCAGCAGTAGAAATGAGCAAGAGACATCAATTGAATGAGGTAAGGGAGTATTTATACCCCCACACAAACCTTCACACGAAGAGGTAAAACAGACTGTTTTAAGGTCGACTAGACACGTCCGTCGGAGCGATCGGACGCGTCCGGTCGACAGTTAACGGCTAGCTGTACTTGCTGGACGTCACACTGACCAGACGCGTCCGGTCTGATTTTGCTTGTTTTGGACCTCTCTGAGTAGTGACCGGACGCCCTAGCCTCAGTGTCCGGTCGCTGCTGACCAGCGTCCGGTCCAACATGAACCAGAGACTGATAGCACCGGATCGTTCGGTCATCTGCCAGGGGCAGAGTCCGGTCACTCCGGCACCCCACATACACTGACCGGACACGTCCGGTCAGTTGTGTGCCAACGTCTGGTCAAGCCAAAATGGCTCGAAAGACTTCCAATTTCGTGACCTCTCGCATGGCTTCGACTCTACTGATCTTTGGGCCAATTCTAGGGGTGCCTAGGACTAGAATGAATAAGTGTGCACCACACCTAGCTCACTAGACTCACCTAGGTCAAGTTACCCATTCAAACCCCTCTTAATAGTACGGCCAAAGGTAAAAATAAAGTCCTAGCTACTCTAAGTGTCTCACCAACGCCAAACGACACTTAGAACTAGCCGTCCTTAACCTTGTCGTCCATCCTTTGAAAACCAAAAACGATCTCGATCGTCGGGGCATGAATATCATGATTGCCCAATCAATCACCATTATCGTGAACTAACTCAAACGGTTTCTACAAAATACACATTAGTCACAATAATCTTACATTGTCATTAATCACCGAAACCCACTAGGGGCCTAGATGCTTTCAGTTTGTAACCCCTACTATAAACTAGTGTAGTTAACATGAGCAACATCGGACTAGACGTTTAGAGATTCTGACCGAACCAATATAAACCCTTGTGTCTTCCTTGCACACCATCCGAACTAGATGTGTAAAGCACAAATTTACTGGCTGATGATTTGAAACATGGATAGGTAGCAGTCAGTAGCACCTTAATAGAAATCCATAAAAATTTAGGATAGCACCTTAATAGAAATCCATTAAATCAACAAGCACCAACAAAACAAAAGTCTAGATTCCAGCTATCCAAGAGCTAAAAAATGTAAAAAAGGAGAAAAGATTGGTCCTCCATGGCGCTCATTTGCATCCTGCAGTGCCGCCACAGCAAGCTAGCAGTGGCAGGCGACAACTGCAGCTTGCTAGGGTTACGTGCGCTCTTCATGCTACTGCTAGGGTAAGCACTAGGGTGGCATGGAAGATAGCTGTGGTTCATGCACGATGGCGGTGATACTGAATCGGGCATTTGAGGAGCGATTGCGGAAACTAGAGCCAACGACAACGAGTGGTAATGAATGCTTGGGTTGGGGCTTCATTGTTTGGGACATTTGCCACTTGGGCTGCTCCACTAATGGGGTAATGGGTGTTGGCCTTTGCTTGAGTTCTATTTTTCTTTCGTCTCCTTGACAACGTATTTTTGCCTCCGTTTCAGCTATATGCATCATAGGACACAACTGCTCGAAGATGTTAAAGGTGAGGAAGAACATAGTGGTATTTGGAACTTTTTGCCAGCGGTATGTAAGAGAGCTATCCCACCCTACTATATATAGAGTTATACCTCTCACAATAACTGATTCATCCTATATATACGTGAGACTTAAATTTTTGCACGGCTTATATTGGTTTGTAGAAAAACTAGAATATGGAAAATAAAGGTTGGCCTTTGCGGTGCAATTATACAAAAGCGGCCGCACAGCAAAAGGCTAAAGTGGTTGGGTCCAAGTTTGACCGCACCAGGACTCCGCCACGCGCAAAGCATGTCACCAGAATTCCAAATCTTCTCCGGCAATTTCTTCGTAATCTTGCCAAATCATCCCGACTACTCGTGCACTTCTGCTCCATTTTCCGGGCTATATCACCATCAGTAAAGAGGTCAAGTTTTTGTTTGTGTCCGGCCGGCAGCAGCCTCCTCCTGTGCTTGCGACCACTGCTCTGCTTGCTCCTATCTCTCTTTCTCTCCCCTGCGGCTCCGTCTCCAGCGGAATTCTTCCCCTTCTCTTCCTATGAAATGCTCTGTTTTTGTTGCGGTGTACGGCCACGAAGAACTGAACCAAGGTTGGATTTCTGTATATGTCTCACCTTTCTTTTCTTTTAAATATAAGGAGTATACATAAATAACTTCCATTTGGTTTTGTCTTATTACCATTTCTATCGAACAAATTGAGGGTAGACTATCTCATAGTTGAGCAGTTAGTTGCTTAGCGGTTTTGCACTTGAGTAGTTAAGTGTTTCCTATCTGAAAATTTCACAAAGGGCAAATGTTTCTGGGTATGCTTTCCTCCCAAGATTCTTGCTCCCACTTTTCTCCAAAAATTGAAATTGATCCATTTATAGATTACTAACTACTACAAATTTGCATCGGATTGTTCTGGGCGGGGAATCCCCTTCGGATGTGATTAATATTTAACGAAATTTGGTTCTTTCTCTTCCAGGCGCACTCAAATTCTCTCAGGATTAATCCCCGTTAGATGTGAAGCCATCCATAGCGCCAATTTATGTTCTTCTTCTCCAATCATTTCGACAGCAAGAAGAAGCATCCATGGGCGCCGCTCGTATGGCGGCGCCGGTCTCTATGCTCCTGCTACTGCTTCACCTGGCGCGCGCGGTTGATGCCGGGACAGACGACGAGGCAGCGGCACTGCTCGCGTTCAAGCTCGCCTCCGTGACTGCCGACCCGGGCGGCAGGCTCGCGAGCTGGGCGGAGCCTAACTCTACCTCTGGCTCCGGCTCACCGTGCGATTGGACCGGCGTCTCGTGCGCGGATGGCCACGTCGGCGCACTCAACCTCAGTGGCATGTCCCTGGTCGGCCGCCTCCACCTAGACACGTTGCTCGCTCTCCCCGCGCTCCAGAGCATCCTGCTCGGCGGCAACGCCTTCCACGGCAACCTCGCCCACCGGGCCTTGCCGCGGCGCACAGCGCCGCCGTGCGCGCTCGTGGACGTGGACCTATCGTCGAATGCCTTCAGCGGAACGCTGTCCAGTGCGTTCTTAGCGTCGTGCAGCAACCTGCAGTTGCTGAACTTGTCCGGCAACACCCTTATCGGCGGGGGCTTTCCGTTCCCGCCGTCACTGCAGACACTTGACATGTCCAGGAACAAGCTGTCAGATGCCGGCTTGCTGAAACTACTCGCTGAATGCTTGCCATGGTATTCAGTATCTCAACCTCTCGGCCAACCAGCTCACCGGAGGACTCCCTGAGTTTCCACAGTGCAGCCATGTTTCCGTTCTTGATTTGTCAGGGAACCTCATGTCCGGCACCCTCCCTGGCAGGCTTTTGACCACGGCACCAGTCAATTTGACACACTTGAGTATTGCTGGGAATAACATTTCTGGGGACATCTCCAGGTATGAGTTTGGTGGTTGCGCAAACCTCACTGTGCTTGATTTTTCATACAACAGACTGAGTGCCATGGGGTTGCCACCAAGTCTTGCCAATTGCCGCCACCTGAAGGAACTTGACATGTCTGGGAACAAGCTTATGTCGGGCAGAATACCGGAGTTCCTGGGGGACTTCCAAGCATTGGTGCGACTCGCACTTGCTGGGAACAACTTCACTGAGGAAATCCCAGATAAGCTGAGCCTCTTGTGCAGAACGTTAGTTGAACTAGACTTATCAAGCAACCAACTGATTGGTGGTTTGCCAGCAGGCTTCTCAAGATGCAGATCGCTTCAGGTGCTTGATCTCAGCAGCAACCAACTGTCTGGTGACTTTGTGGTTACTGTCATCAGCAAAATCTCTTCTCTGCGTGCGCTGAGACTGCCATTCAACAATATCACAGGGACAAATCCTCTGCCCGCACTAGCTGCTGACTGCCCTTTGCTTGAAGTTATTGATCTTGGGTCTAATATGTTGGAAGGAGAGATCATGCCTGAATTGTGTTCATCTTTGCCATCACTCAGAAAGCTGCTCCTGCCGAACAATTATATCAATGGAACTGTGCCACCCTCACTTGGCAACTGCAGTAATCTAGAGTCACTGGACCTCAGCTTCAACGTTATGGTTGGTCAGATTCCGTCTGAAGTAATATTGCTTCCTAAGCTTGTTGATTTGGTCATGTGGGCAAACAGTCTATCTGGTGAGATACCAGACATGCTATGCTCCAATAGCTCAACATTGGAGACACTGGTCATAAGCTACAACAACTTCACCGGAGTAATGCCTCCATCCATTACCAGATGTGTGAATCTTGTATGGTTGTCACTTGCAGGCAACAATATGACTGGGAGTGTCCCCTCCGGATTTGGGAACCTCCAGAAGCTCGCCATTCTACAGCTGCACAAAAATTCATTCTCTGGCCCAGTGCCAGCAGAGTTTGGTCGCTGCAGCAACCTCATCTGGCTTGATCTCAACAGCAATAAATTCTCTGGTGTAATACCACCGCAATTAGCAGCACAGGCAGGACTCATCACTGGAGGTATTGTTTCTGGGAAGCAGTTTGCATTCCTAAGGAATGAGGCTGGCAACATCTGCCCTGGTGCCGGAGTGTTGTTTGAGTTCCTTGACATCCGTCCGGAGCGGCTGGCCCAGTTCCCGGCTGTGCACTCATGTGCTTCCACGAGGATCTACACTGGGATGACAGTATACACCTTCAATGAAAGTGGAAGCATGATCTTCCTTGATCTGTCATACAACAGCCTTACAGGTACAATTCCGGCAAGCCTGGGGAACATGACATATCTTGATGTCCTCAACTTGGGACACAATGACCTTACTGGTGCAATTCCAGATGCATTCACAGGGTTGAAGGCAATTGGGGTCCTTGACCTCTCACACAATCACCTCACTGGTATCATCCCTGCTGGACTTGGGTGTTTAAATTTCCTAGCAGACTTCGATATCTCTAACAACAACCTGACTGGTGAAATACCCACGTCAGGGCAGCTGATTACATTTCCAGCATCCCGTTTTGAAAACAACTCTGGCCTCTGTGGCATCCCCTTGGATCCTTGCATGCATAATGTCAGCACTGGAGGTATTCTTCAAAATCCCCCAAACAGACGGAGGAAATTTCTCAAAGAATTCGTGCTCCTTGCAGTGTCGCTCTCAGTGCTCATGACAGCCACCTTGGTTGTCACTGTATACAAGCTCAGGAGGCCCTGTGAAAGTAAAACAGAAGAGATTCAAACTGGGTGTAGCAACAGCCTCCCATCGTCCACTAGTCTAAGCTGGAAGCTTTCTGGTTCCCGCGAGCCACTAAGCATCAATTTAGCAATATTTGAGAATCCATTGAGGAAACTAACATATGCCCACCTGCATGAGGCCACCAATGGCTTCAGTTCGGAAGCTCTGATTGGCACAGGAGGATTTGGTGAGGTGTACAAGGCTAAGCTCAAGGATGGCAGTGTTGTGGCTGTCAAGAAGCTGATGCATTTTACGGGCCAGGGCGACCGGGAGTTCACTGCAGAGATGGAAACCATTGGAAAGATCAAACATCGCAACCTTGTGCCATTGCTAGGCTACTGCAAAATTGGTGATGAGCGTCTCCTTGTATATGAGTATATGAAAAATGGAAGCTTGGATGTCATGCTCCATGAAAAGGGAACAATTGATGCGAGTCTTGATTGGGCAACAAGGAAAAAGATTGCAATTGGTTCGGCAAGAGGACTCGCCTTCCTCCACCATAGTTGCATCCCACACATCATACATCGGGACCTAAAGTCAAGCAATGTGCTTCTTGATGATAACCTGGATGCCTATGTATCAGATTTTGGAATGGCACGGCTTGTTAATGCACTTGACTCGCATCTGACTGTGAGCAAGCTCTTAGGAACACCTGGTTATGTGGCACCTGAGTACTTCCAGTCAATTATTTGCACAACTAAGGGTGACGTCTACAGCTATGGTGTTGTTCTTTTGGAGCTTCTGTCAGGGAAAAAACCAATCAATCCAACTGAATTTGGTGATAGTAACCTCATTGACTGGGCAAAGCAGATGGTTAAGGAGGACCGATGCAACGAGATATTTGATCCTATATTGACCGATACAAAATCCTGTGAATCGGAGCTGTATCAGTACCTGATGATTGCTTGCCAGTGCTTGGATGATCAGCCTAATCGCAGACCTACAATGATCCAGGTCATGGCAATGTTCAAAGAGTCTCAGATTGACTCAGGCAACTTCTTGGATGGCTTCTTAATCGATACAGATAGAGGAATCATCTGAGAAAATGTAAATATATTGATCCCTGCAGATTATGATTCACTGGATTGAGATATTAGCTTAGTCATTTTTAACTCATGTTAACAGAAAAGTGAAGTAGCTCCTTCTGGTGCAAACAAATGTAAAATTGTTTCAGTTGCTATACATAGTACACAACAGCTTGAACAGAGATACGATATAGAGTGCTTTCACAAGATGGCACTGGTTTAGTAGAAGAGATGGCATATAAGCTTGGAAGTCAGTTTCCTTTGCTTGTGCATCTGTCTTCCTTGTCCTCGCTAAGCAAGTAAAAATTTAGTTTTTGCCAGTTATATTGCCATTATGTGAATATAATTAGTTTGTCTCATTCTTAATCATGTTACATTCCAAAAAACTGAGCAACTGAAAGATTATATGCTTACTTTGGTAATTTGTTATAGAACCTGTTAAGGTACTAGGTGATGTTTGGTTGATGGGATGAAGCATGATGCGCTGTCAATCTTGAATGCAATCTGCTGGCAATGTAAGCATCATCCTGAATGGAAGAAACAATATGCTGTGCATTTTGGTAACAATTGATCCATTTTCCTTATTTGTTGCTTTGTGGTGTGGGACCTGTTGACCTGATTTTTTTGTCTGTTTGATCATTTGAACAAACATACAATTGCAAATCTAAATCTGTCCCTTAGAGCATCCTCCAAGGCAAGAGGTAAGTTATACAATCTCTTGTATTTTTTCATGACTGCAGATGTGTGGCAAATAAAATCTCTTGCAGAAGATCTTATCGATGCTTGTTCATATGTGGAAGATTAGTAGTCCCTATTTTCCTCTAAGGTGACGAATCTTCATCGAAATTCTATGCTTTTTGACTTTGAAAAGATGGCTGCTATTTCTTCAAGTTGAAACTGTGAGTCCAATAATGTGTCATATGTGGTCAAAGATTAAAAGACAGCCCTACATTTTTCAGTTCTGATTCTAGATGCTCGCGTATCCTTTATTTGGTTAATGATCATGACCAGCTGGTAATCAGGGAGTATGGTTTTTTTACCTTCCATTTTCACATTATTGTGAAAGAAAACCCTAAAATTCTGCCCTTCCTTTCAAGCAAACACTGAAAATTCTGAACTCATCAAGGTAATTTATCTTCTTTCCTTAGCACAGGCAGGGCGATGAGACGTCACTTTCAGAACATCATGCATGCTTGAGGTAACAGGATTTGGTGTTAGGTGACCAAGGATGCGTTCCTTGACATGTCTTTCTTCGCACGCGCGTGCAGATGTGTGACGTCCATCAGTATTGGATTGGATCGGATCTCATCCTAAACAAGTAGCGAGTTAGTTGATGGCAGGTCAAGCACGGCATCTGATCCTTCGTCCCCTGATGGTTGATGCTACATCAGGCCGGCCGTAGAAGTGTGTGTGTGTGCACGGCAACAAGCGTGGCACTAGTTAGCTACGAGGCGGAAGACTCACCAGCCTTCTGTTTGGGAATTATATCGAGTAAATTATGAGTTGTTCTAAACCTTAGTTTTATGCTTGAGTTTATTTGAAGCCTTTAAATCGGTTTGCATTGTACTGACGAGTATATAAATTTTGTGTTGGGTGCAAGGTGAGCCTCTGGCCCCCTCCCTGACTGACCAGCTACGGCGCCGAGTTGCCCGACTCGCACGATGGGTAAAGCCGAAAGCGACCGCGGCAGCGAAAGACAAGCACGGACGCCCGTGTGGCGAACGCGCGCAACAAATCCGCAGGAGGACGCGGATGCGCATGGTGAAATGCCGAGCGATATGGCAAGTCCGAGAATCCGCAGGGCCACGCGGATGTGGGCGGCGAAATGCCGAGCAATTCGGCGAGACCGAGAATCCGCTGGGGCGCGCGGATGCGTCTGGCAGGACGCGAGGCTAGGCGGCGGACGCGGAGTTTCGCCGGGGCGTGCGTCGATATTGCGTGCCTAGGGAGCGCCCGACGGGCCCACAGTCAGGATCCGGTCGGCGGTAACTCGGGAAGGGCGTACCTGGGGAGGCCGACCGATCCAATGTACGGAAAAGCCCCTAGGGTTTTTCCGTCCCTTGTAGCAGCCACGACAGGCGTGGAGGGCAGGACTGTCCGCTAAGCGGACTGTGCGGCGGCTATAAAAAGGAGGGACTGGATCCTAGAAAAGGCAGGGAGTTCTAGGCGATTTTTAGTGTGATTCGGCCTGCCGCCCAGGCTCTCCTTGATCTCGGAATCTGACTCCCAGCATCACATCATAGGTTCGTTTCCACGAAACAACATTGCGCAAGCCTGAGAATCCGCAGGGGCGTGCGGATGCGTCTGGCGGGACGCGAGGCTAGGCGGCGGACGCGGAGTTTCGCTGGGGCGCGCATCGAATTTGTGTGCCCAGGGAGCGCCCGACGGGCCCAAAGTCAGAATCCGATTGGCGGTAGCTCGGAAAGGGCGTACCTAGGGGAGGCCGACCGATCCAATGTACGAAAAAGCCCCTAGGGTTTTTCCGTCCCTCGTAGCGGCCGCGATAGGCGTCGAGGGCAGGACTGTTCGCTAAGCTGACTGTGCGGCGGCTATATAAAGGAGGGACTGGATCCCAGAAAAGGCAAGGAGTTCTAGGCGGTTTTCAGTGCGATTCGGCCTGCCGTGCATGCTCTTCTTGATCTCGGGATCCGACTCCTAGCATCATAGCATAGGTTCGTTTCCATGAAACAACATTGGCGCGCACCGTGGTTGTTGCTCGAGCTTTTCATGGCTCCAAGGAGAGAGAAGAAACAGGGGCTGATGGCGGCCAGGCTCCGCGGCCTGCCGATGACACAGCGGCGGATCATGTCGATCCACCAGTGCATCCTGCGGGTGGCACGTTGATCCCACATACGGCGGTCGCCGCCTCGGTGCAGGCAGGAGAAATACCCGACGAACTCGGCAACATCCAAATCGAGAATGCGATCGAAGAAGAGGAAGAAGCCGACGACGAAACAGTGGCCCAGGCCATACACCTCAAGAGATTAAGCGAATTCGAGCAAGAGATTTAGAGGTTGGAAGTGGCAAAGCAGCAGCTCGCGGAGCTATGTTGACGGTCGTTATCGTACGAATCTAACCGTCAACTAGCCATAGAAAAGGATACAATTGCGATCACCAAAGTAGATAACAGAATTCCACGAGTTTTGGTGTTTTACTGTTTCTGTAGGTGTAAACTGGAAAAGACGCAATCGTAGGAGCATATCGGAACATAGAAAGAGAAATTAGACACCGCAACAACGCAGGAAGGTTCCAGAAGAGCAAGACACCATGCCGAAGCGGAGGGCCAAAATTCACCACCAGGCCAGACCGACCGGTCTGGGCCTAGGCCCACTGGTGGCCCGCTTCGCCCAGGTTGCTCCACCGCATTTGAGGATTAATCTCAGCCGTCCGCCAATATCTGTTTGATCTGATGGCTCATGATCATCGCCCAGGGCTATAAAAGAAGGGCAGGACCCCTCGAGAGGGAGGCACATTCATTCATTCCTCATTTGAAGTCCGATCATCAGCCAGAAACCCTAATCAGAGCTCCTTAGCTAGGGCCTAGATAGCTAGTTAGAACTAGAAGGAGACAAGCAAAGGCTTGGATTCTGGAGCCATCAAGAGCTTGGATTTGGTATAGTTCTTACCTCCTCTCACCTTTGTTCTCTACCATTGTATAGTTATATGATTGCTACAATTGAATTGATGAATACTTATCTACTTATATTCATAGTTATATTGTTTTTTGTCTATTGTGGTTATATACTTAGTATAGCTAGATTAACATTATACTTATTCATAGGTTCGTATAGCGCTCATCTAATTGATCGTTGGGTGAGTGGTGAACATTGGGTAAGCATGGTGTATATACGTTGTTTACTTGCGAATACACCCTATAGGCCAGACTTGGTAGATCGCGGGTGTGATAATCCTGTTGAGTCCTATGTATTCCAAACCCCGTTTATAGGCACAGTAGGGCTTTTTGTATGAAGGAAGGGCGTGTTATGTTCTCAAACTTCCCAAGTATGTCCACTATGAATAGATGTAATACTAACCTTAGCAATGACTACTAAGTGTACTGCACTAACCATAATATGCATTGACATGTAGCTAGGAATAACATAGGAATATCTCTTGATGTTCTGCTAGTAACCCTTATGATATAGCTAGAAGTCTCTATCAGTTTATGCTGATGATTTATACTTATCTTTATTATTTATCTTGTGACTTACCCCTGCATTGAGTAGCGAGGACATGGTTATGCCTATCCATTACACTCTAGGTTATCACGCTATCTTACACGTATGCCCTGTAGACCTTCCTTTAAAAAAATATAAATGACAACCTGGTAATACCCCGGGTAAAATGCTACAATGGTATTTGATCTATGCACTTGCGGAAACTATTTCTATATTCTTAATGGTGGCATAATTTAATACCACACCCCATGGTGTTATTGTTGGGGATAACAACTGTAATGAGAACCCCACCAAATTATAAGAGCACAAGCGCAAAAACAATCACCGAAGTAATTTATTTCGCTCTTGAGCCCATATAATCTTGGTAGTCCGAAAATCTCGAAGGATTTTAAACCAACAATCATACAAGCCAAGATCGAACGCAATCCAACATAACCTAGCATTCGTTACATCAGAGTTCACAAATAAGTTTGCAAGTAGCATCACTAACCGAAGTACTTAGTTATTACAACACAAGTTTTGAAGTAGCAAAAGCAACATAGTTTTGAAATCATCAGAGTACACCCACACTTAGTTCAAATACATGCCAGGTTCATAGTTCATCCCACAAAAGCACATGATAAGATAGTAAAGATGATCTTTGCCCGAGATCTAGTCATCATCCCCAGCGGGGTGAAGACATACCTTGCAGAAGCCATTATAGAGAATATCATCTGCAACAAGAGGGAATAAATCCTGAGTACGAGAATGTACTCAGCTAGACTTACCCGTCATAAACCAGAAATAAATGACACCAAGGATTATGCAAGGTTTACTTTGGTGGAGCTGGCTTGACTCATTTTGCATAGAAGCATATATAACATTAGAGGAATATTTTATTATACTAGCAGCAGCTTAATTTATTTTTAACCTTTCATCTAAGTGAGCACCTGTACTAAACAATCACTTAATTATACAAGTATTAATAACCATATCCAATTTAGTATAGCTTTCATCATGATAATCATCAATATTAGAACTATTATTATTTAATGAGATCTACGGTGCCGGATGCTTGGTCAAGTTCTCACTATCCGGGAGAGACGGCGATTCGAATCGATTCCAACTGAGCTCAAGGGGTATTCCCAACACACACCTAGACAGACCTAGCAAGGGTCGTCTTAGGTTACCCTTGGTACAACTCAGGGGCGGACCCGATTTATACGTCGACAAGACCGAAAAGACGGTAGCCAGAATGTCCAAGCCATGCTAACCCAAGGACGACGCCAGGATCAGTTATACATGCTTGCCCTTGGTCTAGTATGCCACTTCCCGCGAATTTCCCAACCGTCTCCCGGGTTATCCCGTCTTGAGTTGAGCTACTCGGCTTCACGGTCAGACACTCTGGTCCGGCCAACTATGTGTTGGGCTGCGTTCAACATGGCCAAGTGCGTACAACGCGTCCAGTCCTTAATCGACTCAGACAGGGTCCACTGTCCCTGCCCGGCCTTCTTTTAGATTAACACATGGTTCATTTCCACGATAGCACATATAGCCAACCGTGACCAGAGAAGTAACCACCTATAGCTCGCGGGTGACAGGAGATCACCCGACTTCTACCAGTCTAAGCATGGCTAAGCATTTGCATCGATCCTAACCTAAGACATAGGATTCAGGGTATAATATATATATTGGACAAGGATAGGATAAATGCAGCAAGTATTTCCAATCAACTCCTATACTTAATGCAATAAACAATAAAAAGTACTCAATTGCATTTATAAAAGACAGGAGGCTTAGAATGCTCCGGGGCTTGCCTTTCACGATGGTGGATGGCTCGTGGTTGGGGCACTCAGTTAGCTCTTCTTCTTCTTCGACGTAGTTGCTTTCGCCGGCTGATTCCTCCTGCCTCTCCTCCGTCAGGTACTCCTGGCCCAGGCTCCCGAACTCCAGCAGCGTCACCCCCTTCGGCGAACCTATTGAATGCAATGCATAATGAGAATAACGAATGCAAATGATGATCATGCATGAGAATGAATAACAGCAACAACAGTAAACCCTCCACCTAGGGTGATGAGCTCTATTCAAATCACTTTAATTTACTAAGTATGTGCATATCTCTTCTCTACACAAACTCAAATACTCACTAAGCAAGTCAAGGTACAACTTTTTATCATCAGTTAAATAATTACAACATGCACCTAATCAACTTATATGAATTAGCAAGACATCTACAAGATATAACTTCACACACAAGGACAAGCAAACACTTGTAAAGCAATTCAGCATTTCTAACCTACAACAGCAGCTGCAAGAAATAACTGCAACTTGAGTTCTATAACTCCAAATGACATGTAAAAAGACATTCTAGAAAGCTTATGAAATTTTCTACAACTTCTATTTAGACATCACAAGCAGATTCAGATATTAACAAGGTCAATAAAAAAGTTTTCTAGATCTGTCCTGAAATTCTAGAGAAGAACCCTTTTCTGGAACCTCTCAAGATATAGCCCTAACTCATAAACTATTCAACCAAATGCTCTCAAATTTTAACAACAACTAGATAATGAAATTATCTACCACTTTGCTATAGATCATCAGGCCGGAAGGCATCATCTAAAGCATGCAAAACTAAAAGTGCTACAAACTGTCCAAAAAGCTTAAATTAGAGAATTAATTATTTACTCATGTTCAAACTTTCAAATTAAGCTCACCTAACTTAACCAATAGTTAGAACATGACTAATGATTAACAGAAAACATAATGATCCACCTTAAAACATTTATTAACAGACCCTTTTTATTTAATCTAGATATTTAAGGGCACAACTGAGCACATAGTAAAAGTACCCAGAAAAATCTGCCAAAATTACAGTGGACTACTCATAGCTCACATAGACCACAGTTCAAATTTCACCTTAAAATAATAAGTACAACTTCCTGTAGCAAAAGAACAAACCACACAAGCTTAAAGGATGAGAATTCACAAATCTATTTGAAAAGTATCAAATAATAGATTTCATAATTTTCTTATCATCATCACATCATAAATATACTGTGTACCAAATTTCACCTCAATAGCATGTGCATAGAAAACATGATAAATAGCTCACCAATTAAGGCATAAAATCAACTTATTTAGCAAACTGCCATCCAAAACATGTTTACATGCTAACCATTATTTTTCCTAGATAGAGCATGTCAAGACAAGGCTAACCCAACTGGATTCACATTTTTAGCATCATCTATTAAATAGTTATGTATTTAACCAATTTCTAAGGCATAGAAAAAAATAAATACACCAAACAATTTCTACTGTAGAACATGCCATGTTTCATATTTTTAATAAAAACTAGACACTCAGAGGAATCCAATAAAATTGGAACCACTGTATTTGGATTTCATTTGCTCAAGATATGAATTTATGAACAAACAAACATTTTCTAGAAATAAATAAAACAAAAACCTAACCCTAACTTGGCTGAAAGGCGGGACCCGCGGGTCAACGGGCCCACTGGCCAGAGAGACAGAGACAGGGAGACGGTGGCGCCGATTTTGACCGGCGGTGGCTCGCCGGCGGTGAGATTTCCGGCAAAACCAACTCCACCATCGTGCTCCCCGCACTGATGCGCGTCGATTGAGGTGGGTTAGGGCCATGCGCATCGGCCGGAGCAAGCTCGACGGCGGCGATGCCGGCACGGCGGCGCTGCGCGGCGGTGACATTGCCGTCTCCGGCATGGTCGTGCTCAATTGAGCTCTAATTAGGGTTTCGGAGGTCCTAAGCCAGGCTAGGGTTTGGGATTCGGCCGGCGGTGAGCTCCAGAGAAGCTCGCCCGCGTGCATGGCACAGTGGCGGCGTGAGCACTGTGGTGGAGCTTGCTGTTCCGGTGAGTAGGAGGCCCAATCGACCCAACCAACACCCTAGACTCGATCTACGGCTCATGGTGACTCCGGTACACAAGACGGGAGAGGAAGAAAGAGGCGGAGCAGAACTGGCCGCGGTGAGCTCGAGCTCCAGCGAGCTCCGGCCCATGGCGACGGCGGTGGAGCTCGCAATGCGGGCTCACCAGTGGGTAGATGGAGGCGCTAGCTGTGTCAAGTGGAAGAGGACATCGCTGCGAAGCTTGTGGCGGAGTTTGGGTGATGGAGACGCGGCGGCTGCGGCGTGGAACGGCGGCGATGGCGTCGCCTCTCCTTTCCGCCAGAGAGAGCAGAGAGGAGGATGAAGCGCGAGTGAGGGCGAGTGAGGGCCGGGGCAGGTGCGCGTGGGTGAGGTGTCAACGACGGCCTGGCAAGTGGGCCCAACGCCGGTGTACGGCCTCCATGCGGCGCGCCGGCCTGGCGCCGGTCGGCCACGACCGGCCGTTTGAATCGGCGTCGGCGCCGTTTCAGTCATGCAATAGGCCGACTGACGGCCGATTTTCCAAGGCAATTTTCTCCTAATCCATGCGTAATAATCAAAAAGTGTATTACTGAAAGTTGTAGCCCTATCATTGATCTACAACTTTGCTTATAAGCATTTGCACTGGTTTGGCTTAATTAGTTTGGAAGCTACAAGCTACTGAAGGGCCCTAAAAACAAACTGAAATCCCCTAATGACTTAGCCATTTTTCAGAGGCCCAAAACTGATTTCGACACTAATGTGCAATTTTGAGCAAGTTGCGCACATTTTCATGGCTTTAGCCCGAAATAAAGTTTGTTTCTTAACAAATTCTCTATAACTTTCATTTAGGACTCACTGCCATGCAAAGTCTCTAACTTGCACTTTTGAAATAGTCAAACAAAACAGCTTTGGAAGGCATTCAAGGTCAAAGTAGCACTTAGGAGTATAATTAGGCAAAATGATCAACATGAACATTGTTCCATTAAGTGTCCTAAGCATAGTTAAGCTCCTGTAGAGCACATTTGGCAACATTACATGTCATGACATAGTATCAATCAAGCAGGACAAGCATAGAATGACCTTTTCATGAGCATAAACATAGAATTTGCATAATGACTTGTCATGCACATGCATATATGAGATGATGATGATGCTTATGGCCAGTTAATGCAAGTGTTTTAGTAAGCCCAACACCAGAGGTGTTACAGCCCTCCCCCTTAAAGGAATCTCGTCCCGAGATTAGGTTCACGTACCATTTTGAATAAAACACGGGATAAACCTCCTTTAGATAATCCTCACGTTCCCACGTGGCATCCCAATCGCTTTCATTGTTCCAGGAAACCTTGTAGAACTGAATTACTTGGTTGCGAGTGACCCTTTCTTTCCAATCAAGAATACGCACGGGTTGGGTTTCAAAAGTTAAATCCGATTCTAACTCTACATCCTGCACTTCTATTCTTTCTTCAGGCACCCGCAGACATTTCTTAAGTTGAGAGACATAAAAACATCAAATATTGTACCTATCTCTGGTGGTAGTTGAATTTTATAAGCCACCCTACCCCTCCTTTGTAGGATCTGATAAGGACCTACATATCTTGGAGCTTTCTCTTAACCCCAAAACGTTGCACACCTTTCATAGGGGATACCTTGAGATACACATAATCACCAACTTCAAACTCAATAGGACGTCTTCTCTTATCTGCGTACGATTTTTGTCGGGATTGCACAGCCTTGATATGTTGCTGAATAATCTTGACTTTTTCTTCCGCTTCATTAATCAAATCTATGCCGTAGTACCATCTCTCGCCAGGCTCGACCCAATTCAAGGGCGTTCTACACTTTCTCCCGTACAAAGCTTCAAATGGAGCCATCTTGATGCTTTCTTGATAGCTATTATTATAGGAAAATTCCGCCAAAGGCAACCACTTCTCCCAAGATCCTCCCGCAGACAAAACACATGCTCTCAGCAGGTCTTCAAGTATTTCATTGATTCTTTCAGTCTGCCCAGAGGTTTGAGGATGGTAAGCAGAACTCCGAAGTAAGTTGGTACCCAAGGCTTTGTGCATTAACTCCTAGAAATGGGCGACAAACTGTGGGCCTCGATCAGATATTATGGTTCTAGGTACGCCGTGGAGCCGATAAATCTGAGCCATGTATATATCAGCACATTGATGAGGCTTGATGGTAGTACTAACTAGAATAAAATGTGCGGTCTTGGTTAAACGATCCACAATTACCCAAATTGAGTCATGCCCTTTTTGAGTTGTGGGCAAACCTGTAATAAAGTCCATGCTAATTTCTTCCCATTTCCAGCTAGGAACGGACAAAGGTTGTAATGGTCCTGCGGGTTTTAGATAAACTGCCTTGACTCTAGAACAAGTATCACAATGAGCAACAAAGTCAGCGATTTCTAGCTTCATTTTGCTCCACCAAAATCTAGGTCTCAAATCTTCATACATCTTACTACTGCCTGGATGGATAGAGAAATTGGATGAATGGGCTTCAGTTAAGATCTGTTGCCTAAGCTCTTTGTCTTTAGGTACCACTAAGCGATCATCAAACCACAAGACACCCCTTTCATCAACCCAAAAGCGCGTGGTTGGTTTGGCCTTCATCTTCTTTTTGATATGAAAAATACCAACATCAGTCTTTTGCGCCTCAATGATCTTGTTCGTAGGGGTAGAGCTTAAAGTGATATTATGGAGCACAACTGGATGCATAAGATGTGCTAAGTGATAATCTCCTTGAATAGCTGAACTAGAATGAGATTTCCTACTCAAAGCATCAGCAACTACATTGGCCTTTCCAGGATGATAGTGCACTTACAAGTTATAGTCTTTAATCATCTCGAGCCATCTTCTTTGTCGCATATTCAGCTCCGGTTGGATAAAGATATACTTCAGACTTTTATGATCAGTATAAATGTGACACACATTACCAAGCAAGTAATGTCTCTAAATCTTCAAAGTATGTACTACTGCAGCCAACTCTAGATCATGGGTGGGGTAATTAACTTCATGTTTCCGCAGCTGACAGGAAGCATAAGCAATAACTCACCCGTCCTGCATAAGCACACAACCGAAACCAGTGCCTGACGCATCACAATAGACATCGAAGGGCTTCTCAATATCTGGTTGAGCTAAGACAGGAGCAGAGGTCAACAGCATTCGCAAAGTGCAAAACGTGGACTCACATTCAGTTGTCCATACAAACTCTTCACCTTTCTGAAGCAACTTGGTCATTAGCTTGGCTATTTTTGAAAAGTTAGGAATAAACCTACGATAATACCTAGCAAGACCAAGGAAACTACGGACTTCAGAAACAAAAGTTGGAGCCTCCCAATCCAGGACTTGTTGTACTTTCGAAGGATCTACTGAAACCCCATTTCTCGAGAGAATATGGCCAAGGAAAGGGACCTCTTTCAACCAAAACTCACACTTACTGAACTTAGCATAAAGTTGATGTTCCCGTAGCCTAGACAGTACCACTCTTAGATGGTTAGCATGCTCTTCCTTATTTTTAGAGTAAACTAAGATATCATAAATGAACACCACAACAAATTTATCCAACTCCGGCATGAATACCGAATTTATCAGGTACATGAAATGGGCAGGAGCATTCGTCGAACTAAAAAAGACATGACAAGATACTCATATAACCCATACCTGGTTGAGAAAGCCGTCTTTTCAATATCTTCAGGACAAATCCGAATCTGATGTACCCTGAACGCAAGTCAATCTTGGAGAATACTTTGGCTCGAGAGAGTTGATCAAATAAGATATCAATTCGGGGCAATGGATATTTATTCTTGATAGTAACTTCATTGAGAGGCCGGTAATCTACACACATACGCAAGGATTGATCTTTCTTCTTTACAAAGATAGCTGGACAACCCCATGGAGAAGAACTAGGATGAATTAAGCCTTGAGTCATCAACTTCTTTAATTCCTCCTTCATTATTGCAAGCTCATTAGGGGGCATCCGATAAGGCCTTCTAGATATGGGCGTGGCGCCTGGGATTAAATCTATCTTGAACTCGACATCTTGGACAGGTGGTAGACCGGGCAACTCTTCTGGGAAGACATCCGGAAACTCGTATACCATTGGTATGGCTGCAATACTGTCACTAAGAACAGAATTTGCTATAGAGCTTGGATCCAGAAAATCAGGAAGAGGTACTAGGAAAGCTTCCTTAGTGTCGGGATCCCTTAACATGATAACTCTAGTGGATGTGTCAATGAGGACACCATGATTACTCATCCACCACATTCCTAGTATCACATCTATTTTTAGGTTGGGTAAGATGATAAAGGTTTCGCTATACACTTGCCCACCAATATCAAGACGTACACACTTCACTATCTGGTTGGTAGCCACGGGGTTACCCGCTGCACTAATATTGAATTTACCCTCTTCAAGATTGATTATCTTCATATTGTGCTCAGATGCAAATATAGGACTCATGAATGAATGCGAAGCACCAGAATCAAAGAGCACAATAGCAAGATGGTGGTCGACTAAGAACTTACCAGCTGTGACTGTCTCACCAGCCGGAATCTCCTCAACAGCAGTATAGTGCACATGACCTTGACGAGGTGCATTCTGACTTCCCTGCTTCTTGGGATAATGACAGTTCTTGGACCAATGCCCTGGCTTGCCACAATTCCAGCACGGCATGTTACTTGGTGGAACATTAGAACGGGGCTGACTAGAAGAGCCCTTAGGCAGAGCAACTGTGAAACCCTACGAAAGCCAGTCTTGTTTTGGGTTTTCTTCTGTGGTGGACGGTACCGAGTAGGCCCAATGGGAGGGCGATAAGGAGCCCTAGAAGTCACAGGAGCCTTGGACTGAGATGATCCAGCATCAAAAGCTCTCTTACGGCTCTTAGAAGCGGCATACACTGCATTGCTGTTCTCTTGAGTCAGAGTATCACTGATAAACTCATTGAAAGTGGTGCACTTGCTGGTACTCATTGTCTTCATCAACTTAGGACCAAGACCCCACTTGAAACTGGCAATCTTATTTGCCTCAGTATCCACAAATTCAGGTGCATACCTAGACAGGTTGTTGAAGTCCTGTAGATACCTAGTCACACTCTTATTGCCTTGGGTCAACTTCATAAACTCATTGTGCTTGATTACCATGAGCCCTGGCGAAATGTAGCACTCTCAAAAAGTAGTATGGAACTGCTCCCAAGTGATAGGAACATTAGCAGGATAGGTAGTACGATGATGAGCCCACCAAATCCCTGCGGGTCCTTGCAACTGGTGCGAAGCATACTCAGCCTTCATCTGCTCGGGCACATTCAACGTGCGGAATTTTTGTTCCATTGTATTTAGCCACTCATCAGCTTCAAGAGGTTCTTTAGCTTCCTTGAAGATTGGTGGATTAGTGCCCAAGAAATCCCTAAAATCACTGTGTTCCTCAGGGTCATGTTCACGATGTCCACGGCGCCCATCACGGTTGGCGAATTCCCGCATAGCATCAGCCAAAGCCCGCTATCCTTCCGCCAACATAGCCATCAGCTCAGTTGGAGTGGGTGGTGGTGGTGGTGGATCCGCACCAGCACCTCCCCAGCACTACCCGCACGGGTGTTGTAGCGCGACATCTGCATCACATATCCAATGAGCATTTAGTGTTGATGTTTGAACAAAATATAGACAATGATTAAATCATGCCAAACTGTATTCATTGGAGAGAAATACATTCATACAATAAAACAGGGCATAATAATTCATTTTCATTCCACAACATCAACCACATAATTTGCACAAATGATAGTGAGTCGTGCATCAATTTAACACAAGGTGCAACAAATATATTTAGATCACACCATGGAAGTGAAACACTTGTCCCCAACAAGTCGTCCACATCAAAAGCAAGGTCCGAATAAAGTCACGGCCTAAGTTACTATTACATCACGGATGTTCAGGAGAGATAAAACAAGTGAATTACATTCATCCAGCAAAAGCATCACTAGGGACTAGGTAGGACTTAGAGCTAATCTAGGCATCATTCTCGGAGTCGAGACCCGAGTCATCACCTTCTTCCCCTGCTGCTGCCCCTGACTGGACCTGTTCCTGAGGTTCTTCAACTGCCATCTCATCATCCTCAGCTACGACACCTAGATCCTGCTGTGGCTCGGGAGGGAGGAGAGGATGCATCTCATTCTGCATGATGTGGATCTCCTCATGAAGAGCATTGTTGTACCCTTCCAAGATGTCATTCTGGCAACGGAGGTCCTCAATCTCATCTAGAAAACGCCGCTCATGGCGTGTGGCAACCCCAATGATGTACTCCCTATCCTCTTCCCGCTCCTCAGCAAGACGGTAAGCCTCGTCACGCTCACGGATAGCGGCATCACGCTCCTGCACTACCTGGTGCCTCTGAATGCGCATCTCATGTGCCTCTACTTGTGCCTCCAACCTAGCACAGAAAGCAGTGTTCAGCTGTGTGTTCCTTTCCCTTGCCACCCTGCGAAGCCTCATGATCTCCTCATGTGCTGCATCCAAGCGACCATGTAAGCCATGCTTTTGATCTACTGAAAGCTTCATGACTGCGAACATAGCACTCATTGCATAACAAGTGCTGCCTGCACGCTCATCCCTGTTGCGAACTAGAGCCTGCGTGGGGTCCTGTTCCCAGTTCATCCAGGAAGTTGGGCACTCCTCAGGAAAGTTCCCAATAGGCCCCACTGAACTCCAGTCTGGGTGACCCGATCTGATCTTCTTGAGCATGTGAAAGGCTACTGTCTGAGCCGTCTCCCACAAAGTGTCACCACCCATCGTGATGGTAATAGGCTGAATCTGAGGGATACTTGGCTTCTCTTTTATTGTCAGAGTCACAGCATAGCCCTGTCCCTCTACAGATGTCCAAGTGTAGCGAGGTGGTTTGGTGTCCCGCTAGCTTCAACACCCTCCACAACAAGGTGGGAGTGCCAAAGTGCTCTAGAAAGTGACCACTCTGGCGAGGAGCTGACGAAGAGGAGGCCATCTGTAGAAGAACATTTCAAATTTGATACCTAAGTATAAACTTAATGTTTTAACCCAAAATTACCCTTTTGCAAATAAATTCTTTTGTTTTCAAATAGACAAATGGTAAATTACGTCGGATCTTGCTCTAATGCCAGCTGTAACAGAACCGACCAAATTACAAGAGCACAAGCGCAAAAACAATCACTAAAGTAATTTATTTCGCTCTTGAGCCCATATAATCCCGGTAGTCCAAAAATCTCGAAGGATTTCAAACCAACAATCATACAAGCCAAGATCGAACGCAATCCAACATAACTTACCACTCGTTACATCAGAGTTCACAAATGAGTTCGCAAGTAGCATCACCAACCGAAGTCCTTAGTTATTACAACACAAGTTTCGAAGTAGCAAAAGCAACATAGTTTTGAAACCATCAGAGTACACCCACATTTAGTTCAAATACATGCCTGGTTCATAGTTCATCCCACAAAAGCACATGATAAGATAGTAAAGATGATCTTTGCCTAAGATCTAGTCATCATCCCCAGCGGGGTGAAGACATACCTTGTAGAAGCCATTATAGAGAATATCATCTGTAACAAGAGGGAATAAACCCTGAGTACAAGAATATACTCAGCTAGACTTACCCATCATAAACCAGAAATAAATGACAACAAGGATTATGCAAGGCTTACTTCGGTGGAGCTGGCTTGACTCATTTTGCATAGTAGCATATGTAGCATTAAAGGAACATTTTATTATACTAGCAGCCGCTTAATTCATTTTTAACCTTTTATCTAAGTGAGCACCTGTACTAAACAATCACTTAATTATACAAGCATTAATAACCATATCCAGTTTAGTACAGCTTTCATCATGATAATTATCAACATTAGAACCATTATTATTTAGTGAGATCTACGGTGCCGGATGCTTGGTCAAGTTCTCACTATTCGGGAGAGACGGCGATTCGAATCGATTCCAACTGAGCTCAGAGGGTATTCCCAACACACCCAGACAGACCTAGCTAGGGTCGTCTTAGGTTACACTTGGTACAACTCAGGGGCGGAGCCGATTTATACATCGGCAAGATCGGAAAGACGGTAGCCAGGATGTCCAAGCCATGTTAACCCAAGGACGATGCCAGGATAAGTTATACATGCTTGCCCTTGGTCTAGTATGCCGCTTCCCGCGAATTGCCCAACCGTCTCTCGGGTTATCCCGTCTTGAGTTGAGCTACTCGGCTTCGCGGTCAGACACTCCGGTCCACCCAACTATGTGTTGGGCTGCGTTCAACATGGCCAAGTGCGTACAACGCGTCCAGTCCTTAATAGACTCAGACAGGGTCCACTGTCCCTGCCCGGCCTTCTTTTAGATTAACACATGGTTCATTTCCACGATAGCACATATAGCCAACCGTGACCAGAGAAGTAACCACCTATAGCTTGCGGTTGACAGGAGATCACCCGACTTCTACCGGTCTAAGCATGGCTAAGCATTTGCAATGATCCTAACCTAAGACATAGGATTCAGGGTATAATATATATATTTGACAAGGATAGGATAAATGCAGCAAGTATTTCCAATCAACTCCTATACTTAATGCAATAAACAACAAAAAGTACTCAATTGCATTTATAAAAGACAGGAGGCTTAGAATGCTTCGGGGCTTGCCTTTCATGAAGGTGGATGGCTCGTGGTTAGGGCACTCAGTTAGCTCTTCTTCTTCGACGGAGTTGCTTTCGCCGGCTGGTTCCTCCTGCCTCTCCTCCATCAGGTACTCCTGGTCCAGGCTCCCGAACTCTAGCAGCGTCACCCCCTTCGGCGAACCTATTGAATGCAATGCATAATGAGAATAACGAATGCAAATGATGATCATGCATGAGAATGAATAACAGCAACAACAGTAAACCCTCCACCTAGGGTGATGAGCTCTATTCAAATCACTTTAATTTACTGAGTATGTGCATATCTCTTCTCTACACAAACTCAAATACACACCAAGCAAGTCAAGGTATAACTTTTCATCATCAGTTAAAGAATTACAACTTGCACCTAATCAACTTATATGAATTAGAAAGACATCTACAAGATATAACTTCACACACAAGGACAAGCAAACACTTGTAAAGCAATTCAGCATTTCTGACCTACAACAGCTGCTGCAAGAAATAACTGCAACTTGAGTTCTATAACTCCAAATGACATATAAGAAGATATTCTGGAAAGCTTATGAAATTGTCTACAACTTCGATTTAGACATCACAAGCAGATTCAGACACTAACAACGTCAATAAACAAGTTTTCCAGATCTGTCCAGAAATTCTAGAGAAGAACCCTTTTCTAGAACCTCTCAAGATATAGCCATAACTCATAAAATATTCAACCAAATGCTCTCAAATTTTAACAGCAACTAGATAATAAAATTATCTACCACTTTGCTATAGATCATCAAGCCAGAAGACATAATCTAAAGCATGCAAAACCAAAAGTGCTACAAACTGTCTAGAAAAGCTTAAATTGGAGAATTAATTATTTACTCATGTTCAAACTTGCAAATTAAGCTCACCCAACTTAACCAATAGTTAGAACATGACTAATGATTAACAGAAAACATAATGATCCACCTTAACACATTTATTAATAGACCCTTTTTATTTAATCTAGATATTTAAGGGCACAACTGAGCACATAGTAAAAGTACCCAGACAAATCTGCAAAAATTAAAGTGGACTACTTATAGCTCACATAGACCACAGTTCAAATTTCACCTTAAAATAATAAGTACAACCTCCTGTAGCAAAAGAACAAGCCACACAAGCTTAAAGGATGAGAATTCACAAATCAATTTGAAAAGTATCAAACAATAGATTTCATAATTTTCTTATCATCATCACATCATAAGTATACTGTGTACCAAATTTCACCTCAATAGCATGTGCATAGAAAACATGATAAATAGCTCACCAATCAAGGCCTAAAATCAACTTATTTAGCAAACTGCCATTCAAAACATGTTTACATGCCAACCATTATTTTTCCTAGATAGAGCATGTCAAGACAAGGCTAACCCAACTGGATTCACATTTTTACCATCATCCATTAATTAGTTATGCATTTAACCAATTTCCAAGGCATAAAACAAAATAAAATACACCAAACAATTTCTACTGCAGAACATGTCATGTTTCATATTTTTAATAAAAACTAGACACTCATAGGAATCCAAAAAAATTGGAACCACTGCATTTGTACTTCATTTGCTCAAGATATGAATTTATGAACAAACAAGCATTTTCTAGAAATAAATAAAACAAAAACCTAAACCTAACTTGGCTGACAGGCGGGACCCGCGGGTCAACGGGCCCACTGGCCAGAGAGACAGAGACAGGGAGACGGCGGCGCCGATTTTGACCGGCGGTGGCTCACCGGCGGTGAGGTTTCCGGCGAAACCAACTCCGTGCTCCCCGCACTGCTGCGCGTCGATTGAGGTGGGTTAGGGCCATGTTCAGCGGTGACATTGCCGTCTCCGGCATGGTCGTGCTCAATTGAGCTCTAATTAGGGTTTTGGAGGTCCTAAGCCAGGCTAGGGTTTGGGACTCGGCCGGTGGTGAGCTCCAGAGAAGCTCGCCCGCGTGCATGGCACGGCGGCGGCGTGAGCACGGTGGCGGAGCTTGCTGTTCCGGCGAGTAGGAGGCCCAATCGACCCAATCAACACCGTAGACTCGATCTACGGCTCACAGCGACTCCGGTACACAAGACAGGAGAGGAAGAAAGAGGCGGAGCAGAACTGGCCGTGGTGAGCTCGAGCTCCGGCGAGCTCCAGCCCATGGCAACGGCGGCGGAGCTAGCAATGCGGGCTCACTAGTGGGTAAATGGAGGCGCTAGCTGTGTTAGGTGGAAGAGGACATCGCTTGCGGAGCTTGTGGTGGAGTTTGGGTGGTGGAGACGCGGCGGCTGCGGCGTG
Source organism: Chrysopogon serrulatus (assembly GCA_015844335.1). Classification (NCBI taxonomy): domain Eukaryota; kingdom Viridiplantae; phylum Streptophyta; class Magnoliopsida; order Poales; family Poaceae; genus Chrysopogon; species Chrysopogon serrulatus. Next base: position 126,549 of record JADLZL010001957.1, on the reverse strand, counting down.
GAATGGCGGCGAAGCCGTGGCGGCGATAGCGTCGCCTCTCCTTTCCGCCAGGGAGAGCAGAGAGGAGGATGGAGCGTGAGTAAGGGCGACTGAGGGCCGGGGCAGGTGCGAGTGGGTGAGGTGTCGACGACGGCCTAGCTAGTGGGCCCAACGCCGGCGTACGGCCTCCACGCCGGGCAAGACGGCCTGGCGCCGGCCGGCCACGGCCGCCATTTGAATCGGCGTCGGCGCCGCTTCAAGCTAGGCAATAGGCCGACTGACGGCCAATTTTCCAAGGCAATTTTCTCCTAATCCATGCATAATTATCAAAAAGTATATTACTGAAACTTGTAGCCCTATCATTGGTCTACAACTTTGCTTATAAGCATTTGCACTGGTTTGGCTTAGTTTGGAAACTACAAGCTACTGAAGGGCCCTAAAAACAAACTGAAATCCCCTAATGACTTAGCCATTTTTCAGAGGCCCAAAACTGATTTCGACACTAATGTGCAATTTTGAGCAAGTTGCGCACATTTTCATGGCTTGAGCCCAAAATAAAGTTTGTTCCTTAACAAATTCTCTATAACTTTCATTTAGGACTCACTACCATGCAAAGTCTCTAACTTGCACTTTTGAAACAGTCAAACAAAATAGCTTTGGAAGGCATTTAAGGTCAAAGTAGCACTTAGGAGTATAATTAGGCAAAATGATCAACATGAACATTGTTCCATTAAGTGTCCTAAGCATAGTTAAGCTACTGTAGAGCACATTTGGCAACATTACATGTCATGACATAGTATCAATCAAGCAAGACAAGCATAGAATGACCTTTTCATGAGCATAAACATAGAATTTGCATGATGACTTGTCATGCACATGCATATATGAGATGATGATGATGCTTATGGCCAGTTAATGCAAGTGTTTTAGTAAGCCCAACACCAGAGGTGTTATAACAACTTGGCGTTCTAGTAGCGATGCTATGCCACAAGCACTTTTAGCGCCGTTACTAGAGATAACATTAAGAGGTGTCAACAAGCATTTTGGCGCCGTTGCCGGAAAAGGCAAATGGCGAGTGTAAAAAGGAATAGCGATAGACCTAACAAACTAATGAAACAGAGGAAACCATAGACTCTTACTCAATGCAGACTTACCCTTGTGCTTTCTATCTTTGTGATATCTTATGCAGGGTAATGAATGAGTGGTTTTGATCTGCCAGATAACTACGTTGAAAATCTAGAGAAACTCTTTCGAAGAAGGAAATTCCAGCAAATGAGGGATATCTTTGAATCTCTATTAAAGACACCCACTACTGAGGTCCGTTCTTTGGAGGAGCAAGCTGTTGACACCTCTTAATGTTATCCCTAACAACGGCGCCAAAAATGCTTGTTGAGCAGAGCATCGCTACTAGAATGCCAAGTTGTCATCCCCAGCATAACACCAAGAGATGTGGTATTAAATCATGCCACCATTTAGAATATAGAAATAGTATCCACAAGTGCACAGATTAAATACCATTGTAGCATTTACCCAGAGTATTACCAGGTTATCATTTATATTTTCCTAAAGGAAGGTCTACATGGCTCTCGTGTAAGGGTAGCGTGATAACCTAGAGTGTAATGGATAGGCATAACCATGTCCTCACTACTCAATGCAGGGGTAAGTCACAAGATAAATGATAAAGATAAGTATATAATCATCAGCGTAAACAGATAGAGACTCCTAGCTATATCATTAGGGTTACTAGCAGAACATCAAGAGATATTCCTCTGTTATTCCTAGCTACATATCAATGCATATTATGGTTAGTGCAGTACACTTAGTAGTCATAGCTAAGGTTAGCATTACATCTATTCATAGTGGACATACTAGGGAAGTTTGAGAACATAGCACGCCCTTCCTTCGTACAAAAGCCCTACTGTGCCTATAAACGGGGTTTGGACTACATAGGACTCAACAGGACTGTCACACCCGTGATCTACCAAGCCCAGCCTATAGGGTGCATTCACAGATAAATAACATATAAGCACCATGCTTACACAATGTTTACCACTCACCCAACGATCAATTAGATAAGCGCTATACAAACCTATGAATAAGTATAATGTCAATCTAGCTATACTAAGCATATAACCACAATAGACAAAGAACAATATAACTATGAATATAAGTAGATAAGTATTCATCAATTCAATTGTAGCAATAATATAACTATACAATGAAAGAGAACAAAGGTGAGAGGAGGTAAGAACTATACCAAATCTAAGCTCTTGATGGCTCCGGAATCCAAGCCTTCGCTTGCCTCCCTTTAGTTCTAACTAGCTATCTAGGCCCTAACTAAGGAGCTCTGATTAGGGTTTCTGACTGATGATTAGACTTCGAATGAGGAATGAATGAATGTGCCTCCCCCCTAGGGGGTTCTGTCCTCCTTTTATAGCCCTGGGCGATGATCGTAAGCCTTTGGATGAAACCGACATTGGTGGATGGCTGAGATTGATCCTTAAAGGCGGTGGAGCGAACCGGGCCGCTAGTGGGCCCTGGGCCAGACCGGCCGGTCTGGGGTGGGACCGGCCAGTCCCACCTAGTGGCCGCTGGCCCTTCGGCTCGGCGTGGTGCCTTCTCGTCTCTTCTAGAATGTTCCTGCATTGCCGTGGTGTCCGATTTCCCGTTCTTTGTTCTGATAAGCTCCTGGGTTTGCATCTTTTCTAGTTTACACCTACAGAAATAGTGAAACACTAAAACTCGTAGAATTCTGTCAGTGTAACCTTATATCTACTTTGGTGATCGCATTTGTATCCTTTTCCATGGCTAGTCGACGGTTGAATTCATACAATAACGACCGTCAACACAGACCTACTGATCATGTTGGTCAGGAGAAAATTTGCAAGCCATTATATGAAAGCTACATGTGCTACGACGCATTGGCGAATTAGGGAAAGGGTGTTAGGTTGGCAAAAATGCAAACCACTTGATGATAGTCAGAATTTAGAGACAGAAATGACACACACACACTAAACAACAATAACACTGCAGTACAAAAAAATCATAACTTAGGATGGTAGTTCGCAAAATCAAAGAGTTGGAGTATTCTTTTATTGTAGAAGAGAGTGCTCATTAGTTATTGCAAAACCATTTTGAAAGGGCACTTGCCCGCTGTACAATACTCCCTCCGTTCCAAATTATAGGTCGCTTTGATTTTTTGGTACATCTATTTTGCTATGTATCTAGATATAATAACGTGCCTAGATACATAGCAAAATAGATGAATAAAAAAAGTCAAAGCGACTTATAATTTGGAACGGAGGAAGTAATTCACAATACATTTAGTAACTTTAATAACAAATCACTTGCATGTCACATTCATAAATCACTTGTAAAGTAGAATGGAACGCAGCCCGTGGTAGAGCTGGGTCTGCAGCAATGCGTCACCCACGCCGTGGCTTGGTCCATGGCTACACGTTGCCCTTGCTAGAGACGAGGCCGCTTAATTTCCATGGGAGAGAGGAGCACGAGGAGATCGAGTGGGAGGGAAAAGGGGCTGGTGCATCGCTTAGTTAGGGTCCGAGGGTCGGTTCCGTACTGGCGCACCATCCATGCTAGGGCCGCCATGGCTTGATCTAGGACTGCCGATGATGGAGAGGCAAAACCCTAGGTGGCGCCGCAGCCGCGTTGGAAGCCCGTCGTTGCCTCGGCCATGTGGTGCGAGGGGGTGTGTGGAGGACGAGAATGGTGGCCGCCACTGCACCGTGGGTCATCCACCACTGAGGTCCACTAATGCCACCGCACTGGCTGCACCGTTGCCATGCCTCCGCTCGGGAGAGAGACACACAGAGAAAGAGAGAGGGGAGAGAAGTTGCTTTTGTGCAGGGGACCTAACCAATTTTCAACACAAAACCACAAATATTAGCAATTCCTAATTGGCTACACAAGTGTTTTGATAGATCCACCTCTATCAAAAAAGGGAGGTACCCCAAAACAATGGTTTCTATAGTAGGCTTCGCTCCAAAGGTGCATGCATCATAAATTGTATATTCAATTAATAATTACATAACTTTTGGTATGCTCAGCCATGATGTAATGACGATGAAAATCCATGGGCTTGTGTTAGCTATATCACCACCGACATGGCCTTTATAAGATATTTACTGATTAACTACTTTGCTTAGTCACCACACAACATTTAGGTAAGCTAATTCCAATGCTAGAAAGACACAAAAACCACAAGAGAGAATGCTTGAACGCAAATGAATTCATTAATTATACCAAAGGGAAACCATCAACTCATTGACAAAAAAATATACACCATATGCACAATATTATTATTTTGCTATGAGCAAGTGATTTTAGGATTGTACAACTTCCTGCAACGTAGGACTCTGTGTTGCATCCAATGGTTGACCTTCCGTTGAGTTAGTACCTACTTCAAGCATTTGGGATTGCATGTGGCACAGTTTTTCCTGCACTCTGCCAATGTTAAGTGGCAATACTCTAGTCGTGCATCATTTGGGCAACAATAACAATTCTGAGCACCACCAAAGTAGGAGCATAAGGTTTTAGCACAAAAAATGAAGGAGACGTCTCTTTCTGGTGATTTTGTGTAGTTATCAACGGTGGCAGTAGAACTCCTAGCATCCAGTATCTGAGGATGACCTGCAATATGTCCATATTGTGTACATTAGTAATGCTCACTATGAACATTTCATACATTTAATGATAAGAACACAATGATCACATGTGTATATATATATACTAACCTTGATCGGTCAACAAAAAGAACCCAAAAGCCATAGAAAACAAGAAGAGAGACATCATGATGTTATCCCTCATATTATTCCTTGGAAGTGAACTTCAAAAACTTAAGATATCAACACGAGCAACGAGGAGAGTGCTAGGGCTAGATATCGGTACATGGGCATTGTAGCCCCTCTTTATATATACATGTACATGTACAAGTAAACCAACCCTATTTCATCGATTTGTGTGCCATGCCATGCATGGGCTATACTAAAAGCTTTTATTTGTTACCAAAATCCTAGTGATGCAATCATTGATGAGTGATGTCTACATGGAAGGTATTACACACTCACTCGTAGTGGTTACAGCAGGGACTACTTGTCATGGACATACAATACAAGGTCTACAACTTTTGGAATGTTTTTAGATTTCCACTATGTCAGAGAGACAAGCCTGAGATGCAGCGTGGCGCTCTCGCCCGCGCGCCATACACCACCTCACCTCGGTCTCCCCTGTGTGTGGGTCTGGACTCCTAGGCGCAACCCTGTTTTTAAACAAAACCAAATTCGCTGTCCGTGTGCCCAGAAAGTCAAGACATACAACCATGGGGTGAGCAATATCAGAAAAACTCTTATAAAATAACGTATACATAGATACATTAACACTTACATTAGAGTGCCACGGAATGGCAGAGTATCGAGGAATAGTAACTAATATTATTTTCAAACTCTATTTTGCATAGGGATGGTTGACTGGGGCTCCACACACTAAGCACTCATGATCATACTCTAGAATCTCCTTAGCATCTTCATTTATCTTCTGTGCAACTTTTATTACACACTAAGGGTGTGGAGAGAATAGCAAGGCGAGCACATGTCCTACTCAACAAGTACAGTCAGAAATAAATGACATGCAAGGCTTTGAGCAAAGGATAGGCTTTGAACAACTTTTATTATACACTGTGTGCACATTGCGTGTCACGGCCCAGTCCTGGCCCTCTACCCAGTCCTGGCCCTCTGCAAGCTCTGCTACTACCTCCAGCATGCCATGACGACTACAACATGCACCGTGACGAGTCAATCAGACACCCAAAAAAAGAAAGGATGTTACACTGTGTCTCACAGTGTCAGCCATTCCAGACTATACTTGGGGTGTTCCAGGGCTGAGAGGTAGGATGATATCGTTCTAGGCTAGCAAGCAGCCGGAATTCTGTCTAGGAGATTCTAGAGCTTCGAAGATGGCTAATCTTGTGGGTATGTAAACCTCTGCAGAGTGTTTTGGTTGATCGATTGATACATATGCCGATTCATCAGCTATGGACCTTTCCTGGGGCCTGCTTCACTAGATAGGAGATGAGTCTTCTTTTTTTCCCCTAGGTGTGTGTGTGATAGATCCGGTCTTGGGCCATTGAGGCAGACCAAGAGGGAGTTGGCCTATCGACACGAGTGAGAGATGAGATGAGGTGGATGATGTGGTGATGGATGGGTGGATGATATGTGGATACGGTGTGGTGATTAAAACTTGACATACTATCCTTTAAATATGATTACTACTGCATAGGAAACCACAGCCAAACATAGGTCTTTTCTTCAGCTATATTGCATTCAATTCCATAAAAGCAAAGCATAGGGTGGTTGTGGCCAATACGAATCGTACTGATACTTTGGCACGCAGGTTCTGAGGAGGCGTATGACTCCGAAGAGTACGATGATTAGAGGTTTTCGTCGCTATGCTCAAGTTGTTGGTTGAAGGACGTTTCCGCATCCCCAAAGTTGTTCCCGTTGTTGCCTGTGATATGAAATGCGCCCATTGGCATTGTAATAAATTTATGTAACCCGTACTATTGCACTCTATTTACGATGTATGGATTTGGTAATCAACTGGAATTTCGGGTATTATGATCTTTCCAGGTCATTTTACACTTCGACACTGTGGATTTCCCTGCGTGGAAATCAGATCGTTTCAAGCTGGCTACGACGCTGCCATCGCCCGCGCCTGCTCGGAGCTGGCCATGCCATCATCGCCGGCACCCAACGCGACGTGGGAGCTCCTCATGCGATCGGCGCCCTCCCCGCTTTGCCGACACGACATGGGACCTCCTCCCTGCGACCTCCCCGCGATCGATTGTAGTAGGAAACTCAAGGAAGTCACGAGGAGTCGACGCCGCCCTGCCCCCGCCGGCTTGACAACCCTCACCTCCAGCTCCATCCGACGTAATGCCCTACCCCCGCCGCATCGACGACCCTCTATCGCGCGCGATCAGGAGCAGCATACGCCAGGTCACGGCCCAGTGCAATGCGGTTACAGTTGGTGGCGGGGGCGTGGCGTGGAGGTTCGTTGAGGCAGGGCCTGGTCGGGCGCACAAATCAGCAGGGAGGAGGCAGGTGCCGAATGGCAAAGATATCTCGAAGGGTGGTGGAGACGTGTCCTTGTCATCCTTGAGGAGTCGCGTCTTCTTGCGCACCCAGATCTGGCCCGTCACCCTCATCCGTGGCTTCCAATGGTGACGCGGCCAGGTAGGGGATGGGCGACGGCGGCGTAGAGGCGGCGGCACTGGTTAGGAATGGCCTTCCGGCGGCGGTGTAGCCGACCCCGGTGAAGCATGAGGACACGAATGATGTTCTGGTCCGTCATCTGTAGCACAGCTTTCCTCGCCATCAAAGTGTGGTGCCGCTTCCGCCGTGACGGTCACGACCATGATGACCGCAGGAAAGGTAAATGAGTGCACAGGCACGGGCTTGCCACTCCCTGGTTTCCTATGATGTACGAATCTAGGAATGTTGCAATTTGCAATGAGCATTTTTTTATTGCTAGATTATTGAACTGGCATTTCTGTGGGTGATTTTCTTGCATTGGACCCCTGCGGCCCTGCGGCGACGGTGACATGGGAGACCAAGTGGCCAAGTCGCTGTCCATTTAGGTGGAGGAGGCAGCGCTGCTGCAGAGCATCAAGATCCTCTTCACTTCGCGCCTCACTGATGTTTACTTCTGGTCGGCCAAGGTATGTACTGATCACTCGGCCCATTCTATCATGTTCCTTGAGATGTTTGATGCAGCAACTTGGAGCTGAATTGCTTGTTATTGGGGACTCCTAATTTATTTCTTATAGGGCACTCTCTTGTTCCGCAGGATCTTCGGTCATGAGGCTCAAGGGTATGTTATCTTCCCTGGCCCACACTTTCTTGCATACGGATGTTTGAGTTGAAATTTCATGGCTTCATGGTGGCAAGAAGATTTAGCTGTTCTATTTTCACCAAGTTAACTGTTTTTATGCAATGGCTTGTACCTTGCCATCTTGTCCACCAAAATTCCATTCAGGTCAACAATATGGTAAGATTAATTGCAATTATTTTGCTCCGTCCTTTGTGGGGTTGGTTTAATTACTTCAGAGCCTATGTAACATTCCAGTGTATCCTTCATGCTTTCGGAAGTTTATCTTGATAATTTTTCTCTTTTGTTGCATAAGTAGGAGAATTAAATGGAATGCCTTTAGTTTGCCATCTCTTAGATTGGATGCTCTTTCTTTTTAAAAAATGTGTACACGATGAGAAAGATGAAAGAAAGACATACAAGTTGGTATATCTCTCACAACTAAAAATATTAAAAAGCAGTGGACGTTGTATTGGTGCGACAATCCAAGAAATTTCAGAAGTTGGTTATCACTTATCAGGGAAGCACATAGTTCCATGTACTTATCTATGGTTTGTAGCTAACGGCACGAATCAATTTGGTAGAACATTCTATAGGCAATGTATTATCGATAGGTCAGTCCAAGTTATGCTTTTCTAAACCTAATAACTCTGATTTGCTGCCTAGAAGGGCCTGCATATGCATACCAATACAAACATCGGAAAACAATGGTCAGAAACGACTGGAAGTAGTAACATGCAAACCAACACCAGAAAACACTTGTTCCTCATCAACAATATGCTCATCCAAAAGTGCCAGGCATTCAAGCCTATAGGAAGTAGGAACGGCATGCAAAAGGAACCAATGCCATAATCGTAATAAGCATCAGAACTAGCTGAAACAGAATAAGCTCACCTCATCTCGGACTCATTCATGTCGCCAGGAAATAAATCAAGTGAGGCATAAAACCAGCAGCCTTCTAAGAACACATCACGAACGATTTACACAGTCAATGCTATAAATATGATGCAGCCCGAGATGATGACGTAGCAATGACCAAGTAATAAGAAAGCTGCACTTGCGAACAAAAACGGTATACTGGCTAATTAAACCAAACCTCAAGTAAAGAGCAATTATCCCATTTGGATCAAGATATCACCTGCCATGAAGTATGCATCAGCATGTAGTTATGTGGCCACGCATGAGTATTCCCACCAATTTTAAATATATGATGTTTAGATCAAGCTAATTAGCTCATTTTCGAACTAACTAGTTTGTCTTAAACGTCATATATTTAAAGTACTTTGTACTGCTACGTGCTAACCATATAGACAACCATTTTTGTTGTGTGGATACTTTCTTTGTGTAAATTTATGGCATTACATAATTCTTGAAAAAGTTTCCCTGAAACTGAAAGCCCCACTGTCTACAGCATTCAATTTTATATCCTCAACTTTATTTATTTTTCCCCGATTTTATCTTACATAACACATATCTTCCTAGTTAAAGCACGGAGAAAATGGAGGCATTAACTAATCAGCATGTAAATAAACTATAAAAAACTAATTGATATGCATATGAACACAGAATTTGCTCGTCATCAACGTATCTATGAGAAGTGCCGTGAACTCCCGGAAGAACTCCCAGAACTGGCTCACCAACAAGACAACAACCATATACAACTACAAAGGCCACACAAATAACAGAACAAGGTTGCATGAATGCATCATGACTAGTGAATATGATGCCAATAATGCCAAATAGTAAGATCCAGGTAAGGATTGACCAAGTAGAACTCTGAAATCACATCACAGGAACACTGCTTCAATTGCAGAGGTACTAAATTTCTGACTTGTTAACTCACATAACAGAAGCATTTCGTCTATTTCCATCCAAAAACATCACCCCATCAGGTGCGCACATCGAACACATGGTCTTATTCATCACTGCATACTGGTTCTTAGTTACCACTACTTGCAACTGCTAGTTACCATATGAAGCAAGCATTTGCACCTGCATTGCATATACTATGCCACTACTACTGCCTACCGATCCCTTACTGCATCATACTGATACCGAGTATGATCATACCAACTAACCTGACACAGGAAATTAAATGTAGCAGCAGAAAACGAACGAACGTAAGCAGAGCCATGTTCAGATCACGACCTCTAGTGAGAGTGAGACAGGACGGCGGCAGGGCACACCATACCAACCGCTGCGACGGCCGGCTTGGCGCTCGTTGATCAGGCGCCAATGGGGTCGCCGAGCTTCTGGAGGCAGCGGGCCGCGATCTCGAAGCAGAGGTATGCGTCGCGGGTCGCGTACGCCCACTCCTCCCCGCCCAAGTGGTAGCTGCCCCAGTCCGCCTGCGCCACCTTCGGCGGGCAGCGCGCCAGACGCATCTCCGGCCCGAGTGCCACCCGCGCCATTCGCTCCAGGCTCAGGCCGCTCACCACCTTCGGCGGCCGCCACGTCTTCCCGAGACTGGTGAGCTCCTCCTCCTCGTCGGTGTCGTAGTCGTCCCGATCGGCCTTGGCCTTCTCCCTAGCGAGCGCCGCCTTCCCCATCCAGTACTTGGCGGGCTTCTTCAGCGTCTTCTTCTCGGGCTCCACCCCGGCGACCTTCCCGAACGCGAGCGCGAACAGATGCGTCAGCTCCTCCGGCACCGCCACGTGCAAGCCCCACTCCTTGGCCAGCTTCCTCGTGGCCTCCCGCGCGCCGAAGCAGGCGACGGCGATGCGCTTGTCGTCCAGGAGCGCGCGGAGCTGGGTCATCTTGTTGTCGTAGAAGTTGAGGCGGTCGCCGTCGTACTTGGCCTTGCGGACGCGGCCGCCAAACGCCTCGGGGCTGTAGACGAGGGTGCGGGAGCCGCCGACGCAGAGCGCGATGCAGCGGATCGGGTTGTCGTGGTCGTTGGGGGCGAAGTCGGCGTCCCTCGCCCGGTCGGAGGGGTCATGGCCGCGCAGCGCGACGAGGCCCGCGACGAGGGGCGCGCGGAGGCGGCGGCCGCGGGCGACGGCGGAGGCCTCGGCAATCCAGCGCTTGGTGACCTCGTCGCTCGAGGAGAAGGTGGTGTCGACGGCGGCCAGGCTGCGGCCGATCCGGAGGACGCCGATGTCGCCGTCGTAGACGAAGTCGCTGTCGTCCCGCCACCAACGTTTCCCGGGGGATCGGGCCTCGCCAGGGTGATCTCCACAGGCCCCTTCATGGCGTTCGATTCGACGACCGCGGTGGATTGGGAGGTGGGGAATTGGGTTTTGGGGTGGTTTTGTGGCTTGCGGGAGGAGTTGGTTGTCGACTGGCAGCGGCGTGGAAGAACTGGAAGCCAGCTAGGCTTGGCAGTAAAGGGCGAGCGGAGCACCTCTTTATAGCTGAGGTAGGCGGCTCCACGTAGCTCGATCAGGAGCGTTTGCTTGCTTCCTGCGGTGGGAGGCCTGGTGGACTTTTTATTATTTTTTTTCTGGAAAGATGCATTACCTGGATAAGAGGAGAGGAAACTAGGTGTTTGGATTCACTGGGCAAAAAGTTTTACCCTGTCCCATCGAATCTTGTTACACATACATAGAGTATTAAATGCAGTCAAAAAAATAATTAATTACATAGATTACGATAACTTTGTGAGACGAATTTTTAAAATCTAATTAGTCTATAATTTGACAATATTGTGCTACAGTAAACATTTGCTAATAACGGATTAATTATACTTAAAAATTTTATCTCATAGTCTCCCCGACGAAGTTCTGTAATTTGTTTTTTTATTGGTATTTGAAACCCCCATCCGACATCCTCCAACATTTCAATGTGACAGCAAAACTTTTTCCACACCTTCAAACACCCGCTAAATTACAATGTTTGGCGCGAGGGGCGTCCACTTTTTTTTTTTGCATGACTTCGGTGTTCGCTCACACAGTGACGCCACACCTCCCATACCGTTGTTTGCATTTAATTTACATTATGTTTATAATAATACTGGTATGAAACGACAATACCGATTCGAGTCCTCGATTTCCGCACGTATCCACATTCTTGCCTCGTCCTGAAGTGCAGTAAAAACTTGTTCCAGCGTTCCGTAGATGTTGTTGAAGATGCACCCGTTCCTCTCCTTCCATGTTACCCATAGCGTCAGCATGACTATTGATCATATTCCATCTCTTCTGGTTCCTTGACTGTCGTTGCCCAGTTGAATAAACCATTGACCCAAGTCGCTAGTTGGGGCCCAGTTTACCGGCTTGATAGACACCATCATAGTCCATGATGTCACTGTATTCAGTAGGGGTCGCGCCGGACGTCCGGACGCACGCCGGGCGTCCGGACGCCGTCGCCCCGCCCCCCCGGCGAGCTCCTCCCGGCCTCCTTCTTCCCGCGCCCTCGCCCCGCCAAGCGCCGGCCACCGCCTGCCATGTCTCTCTAGCTCGCCGGAGCTCCGGCGAACCCTAGCGCCCCTCGGGGCGGCCGCCTCCTCTTCCTCTTCGCCTTCGCCTACCATACCCACCGCCGGCCGGCCCCGCCCAGCCCAGCGGGTGCTGCCGCCGCCTGCTCACCGCCGCAACCTACCTCCACCGCCGTGTCGACGATCCGCCGCCAGCCGGCCGGCCGGCCGGTCGGGAATCTACACCGGAGGGAGAGCTTGAGCCCTGACCCGGGGAAGCTCGCCGGAGTTGGAGAGGAGGGGAGGAGGAGGACCTCGCCGGGAGAGGGGGAGGCTCGCCGGAGAGAGGTGGAGGCTCGCCGGAGTTACCTGGGCGGGGGGGGAGCTCGCCGGGGAGGAGCGCGGGGGGAGCTCGCCGGGTCGCGGGGAGGAGCGCTGGCGCGGGGGAGCGGGCGCGGATTGCGGCGTCCGTCCGCGACGTCCGTCCGGACGTCTGGCCCCCATCCTTACCGCACTGTATTCCAAATACTCATTGGCTGTCTTCTAATTCGAAGAGTACATTTGGAGAAGGGGTGTGAGGTCGACCCCTGTCGTCGCCGACTTATTTTTTTTGGCTTTTCCGCATTTTGCATGGCATGCGTGGCACAGTAGTGCTTTTTTGGCTTTTCCGCATTTTTCATGGCGTGCGTGGCACAGTGTGGCGGGGTACGATTTCGAGTTTTTCTATTGCTGATAAGAATTTTTTTCCTATACAGACATGAGTTGTTTACGTGTTTCTTTTTTTTTTTTACATCCACAACATGCTGTGCATCGTGTTTCTTTTTTTTTTTTTTTACATCTACAACATGCTATGCATGGAGTAGTAAACAAAGTTGTTCACGTACCGTGTTTCTTTTTTTTACATGTAGAACATGCTGTTCACGTCCCTGTTCAACTGTTCAAGCAAACCAGCGGAGAGGCAAGGCCACCGAGCGGAGAGGCAGAGCCGAGCGGAGGGCCGGCTGGGGGTCGCGCTTTACACGGGTCACGCTTTATCCAGGTCTACTCTGGAACTGGACGCGACTGCTACCAAGTAAGGAAGGCCTGAAGGTGTACCCTGATCACCTGATGAGCGTGTCGACCACGTTGACGAAAGCAGCGCGGCGCGGCGGGACACGAGCGCGTGGACGGCAACGCGGGGGCGGGCGAGGTCCGAGCCCAGATGGCCGCGAGGGCCGCGCCTGGCCCTGCAGCGCAGCCTCCATGACGGCCTCCTCGCAGGCCGGCTGCTTGTACGACGCACCCGCACTGAAAAGGACAGAGTTCCATCTCGCCCCAACCCAAGTGGCCACCAGAGTACTAGTACCAGACATGACGAGGGGCGACTGGACGAGTCTTCGTAGTCATGTTCGTAAATCCTCCAATAAAACGCTGTTAGCTTCCGATATGCTGATTTTTTTTTTTTTTTAATTCTCCATGCTGTTCGAGTTCTCATGCCCACCAATCCACCTCCTGTGTCCTCAACGGGATCCGAAGAAATGCCTCAGCATCGATAGGAATAAACATTTGCCTGTTTATTCGCCTGATCAAGCTTTCATTTCACAATCTCGTTTAGATCATTAACTCTTACTATTACAAAAATGATTTTGTGAGGCGGTGTCCTTTTTATTAACCGTGGCAGTCATAAAATCCAACCGCCATATAAAATACTTTAATTTACCGTAGTGGGCGTTTTTTATTTACCGTGGCGGTCAACAATAACCGTCACGGCAAATCAATTAACCGTGGCGCTTGCCTTAAAAGCAACAGCCACGGTAAAATTGTGGATTAGCCGTGGTGGTTGTTTTTAAGGCGACCGTCGCGGTTAATGATTGCAAACAGAATAAATTCATAACTTTTTCATATGAAATCGGATAAGAACAAACTTTATATTAAAATTATAGATCTCAACGAGATCTACAACTTCGTAGTTAATTTTTTTTGAATTGAAACTGTTTAGGGTCCCAAAATATTGTTGTAAGTGTGCATATTTGAAATTTGAAATTTAAAATTATCAAATGATCTCGAATATTGACATGGTCTATACAAAAGTTATAGTATTCAATAGAATCTACAATTTTGTAGTTGAAAAGTTGTTAACTTCGAAGATGTTTAAAGTCCCAAATATGTATTTAAAAGTTATAGATTTTGTAATTTAATTTTTTGATTTCCTAAATGATCCCAAATGTTCACATAGTTAATACCAAAGTTATAGTGGCCGATTTGAGCTACATCTTTGATATTGACAAGTTTTTGATTTAAAGTATTTTAGAGTTTCAAATATATGTTGGAACTTCACATGTCTTGAAACTCAGTTTTTTTTGAATTTTTCAAACTACCTTCTATGGAGATACATTCTATACAAAGTTGTAGCACTTGACAAGATTTAAAGCTATATAATTAAAAGTTTTTTTCGTTTAGTAGCTAAAATATGTAATATAAGATTACAAAATATTGATATAAAAAGGTAGCGTATTATATATATAGATATAAAATAGTGAGTGGTGCAGTGGTAAGACTTGTTGGTGTTGAGCATGAGGTCACGGGTTCAATTTCTTGAAGTTGCAATATTTTATGGTTTTCTGGACTCGATTTACCATGACAGTTGTTTTAAGAAAACCATCACGTTAAATACGATTAACCGTGGCCACGGTAAATACTGGCCTAAAACAACCGTCACGGTAAATACAGTTGTTTTAAGAAAACCATCACGTTAAATACGATTAACCGTGGCCACGGTAAATACTGGCCTAAAACAACCGTCACGGTAAATTGATCAACCGTGGCGGTTGGTGGTTATTTTTAACCATCACGATTAATTAGTGATTAACCGTGATTTTTGCTTGGTGGCAGTTGATAAAACCACCACGGTTAATAAGATTTGACGGCTACCATTAAAAAAACTATACTAGTGTCTTGAAACTTACGATTAACCGTGGCCACGGTAAATGCTGGCCTAAAACAACCGTCACGGTAAAATTAACCGTGACGGTTGGTGGTTATTTTTAACCGTCACGGTTAATTGGTGATTAACCGTGATCTTTGCTTGGTGGCAGTAGATAAAACCACCACGGTTAATAAGATTTGACGGCTACCATTAAAAAAACTATACAAGTGTCTTGAAACCATGGTGACATCCTGATCAGCTTCAGGAGTAAGCGGACGGGCATCAAAATGGTTGGGAATCCATCTATCTCGCCATATGTTAGTGGTTGTTCTATTGCCTATCCGCTTCCACCTAGCTCGGAGTACTCCTACTCCTAATCAAATCTGTGTCAACTATCAAGTAGTACACTGGTACTCCCTCCGTAACTAGTACAATCGGCCTGCGTATCGGTAACTCTGGGTCTGGCTTATTGCTGTGTACTACCAGTCTACCACCGGTGGTAGGAATCTGTAAAGGGTCATTCATAATCCAATTCACGGATTCAAGTTCTGCACGTGTGGTCCTCTGTACGCTAATGTAGGAGCACCACTAGGCGATAAGAGATCGCCAATGAGCGAAAACCGATCATCTCTGTCACTAGACCCGGCCGGGCAGCCAAGAATTAACGTCGATCTCATCTGCGATAGTAAACCCAGATCGATCAATTCACACTAGTTTATTATGGCAACCTTCACGGCCCCCCACCGCGTCCTGCCGATGGGGCTATTTCTAAAACGGAGCTCGCCCGACGTAGCTGGGCACACTCGCGCCGCACGCACTGTCCATGATTTACTTGCCATAATCGCACGCCCAGTATGGCTAGCCTGTTTCTTCCGGTACTTGGCACAAAACCCGAGTCATGCAAGTATTGGTCTTTAGCACGTTATTAGCAAACACCTATAAGACCATAAAGCAACACCCAGGGTGACATCCAATCCCGCGTGAATATTTGGTCATGGTTATACACTGACTAGGAAATCAGCTAGCCATCAGAAATTTGGTCCAAACTCGATCTCCAACTTGGCCACAGGAAGAACTAGGAACAATCAGCTAGCCATTAGAAATTTGGTCCAACTAGATCTCCAACTTGGCCAGGAAGAACTATTACCTAAACTGATTGAATCTCGAATTCATCGGACTAGTGGTGCATTAGAACTATTACATATGCATGGCGTACCCGAACCAGCAAGCTTTGAATCAGCTGGGGACATTATTATAAGCCAATCATCTTACAGTTGATCGAGAAATGGATAATCAGTGTAACCAACCACCGGATCGGAGGTGTAGAAGGTGCTCCTGTCCTGTCATACTTGTTCAGCGCGGCCTTCTTGGCAAAACGTGCCGGAAGGTCCGGGTTGGCGAGGAATATGCGGCCGTACGCGATCAGGTCGGCATAGCCATTGGCGATGGCGGCGATGCCTTCCTCACGGTCATATCCACCGCTAGCTATGAACGTTCCCTGAAAAGCCCTCCTGAATGGCAGCAGCATGTGTGGAAGGGCCATCTTGCCGTCGTCCGGGTTCACCCGCATCCTGGGCTTTACCATGTGGCAGTAGAGCACGCCGAGTGGGTTTAGTGTCTTGTCGATGACATGAAGCGCGAGCGCCTCTGGGTCGGAGTCGCTGCAGTCCATGTAGTCCGCGAACCGAGACAGGCGCACGCCCAGGCGATTGGCGCCGACCTCGGCCGCGACGGCTGCCGTCACCTCGGCGGTGAAACGGCACTGGTTCTCCAGGCTGCCCCCGTAGGCGTCGTCCCGGTCACTGGTGCCATCCTTCATGAACTGGTCGAACAGGTTCCCGTTTGCCGCGTGGATCTCAGCTATTAGCAAAGAGTTATAGTTTTTTAAACCATACCTGGAACATGGGTATCCCAACTATCAAAGGTATCAAATTCCATAACCACGTACCATCTGCTACTGAATGATTACCCATCCGTGGCGTGGTCTGCTTAACTTGATTCATCTCTTTGTGTTGATGTTCATCATTATTTCACATGTTCAATTGATGTCCTTTACGTGAGGTGCTTGTGGTTCAGACAATCTCCTGGTTATTGCAGCACGCCCTATTCCAGTATGTTCCTTTGATTTATGTTATTATTTCTGCATTTTAGCATCTATTTTCCATAGTTCCTTCTTTTCTGATTTGTCTACTACATTGGTTAAAGAAAATGTTAGGTACCCTGTTGGGAGTGCCACTGACAGAAATAGTCCAAGACCATCCTATGGCATTTGGCTGAGTTCTGTAGAGAACTTTTATTACTTTTCCATTCCCTGTTTATCATACCAATGTCTTCCTTTGAGCTCCATTATTTGTAAGTTAAGGGTTGCTCCGCTGTTGGTGTTCAACACAAAATCATGGATATCACAGGATAGGAACCTGGTGAATTTCCTATGCAGCTCATGGTGCTTTTTTTTTGGTTTACATGTGTTCTATTAACAAGAACCTGCATGGACTCTTTCCTTGCATGTTCCTTTCTGATAGTATTAGTGGCATGGTGCTTTAGTTCAGTGATAGTAGCAGTGGTGAGAATTCGTTCAGTGATAGCTAACCCATTAGTGTATTGATAGCAAGGAAGAAGATTTATGGTGATGACAGTCAGCAGTACAATCAACTGTGGGATTATGGACAGGAATTAAGAAGGAGCAATCCAGGAAGCACTTTCTTTGTGAATGTTCAGGATAGTCACTTGTCCACTTGTTACATGTCCCTAGATGCTTGCAAAAGGGGTTTCCTGGCTGGATGTAGGCCACTAATTTGTTTAGATGGTTGCCATATCAAAACAAAATTTGGTGGTCAGATACTGATAGCTGTTGGTCTAGATCCCAATGACTGTATATTTCCTATTGCTCTAGCAGTAGTGGAGGTGGAGTGTAAGGCAAGTTGGAAATGGTTTCTGGAAACTCTAAAGCAAGACTTGGGCATTCATAATACTTACCCATGGACCATTATGAGTGATAAACAGAAGGTAATTATGAAACACACCTTTATTTTTTGATAAACAGCAGATATTTCACATTTATTTTTGGCAACTACAGTTGGTTACAAGATTACATGTTTGTGCTTGCAGGGTCTGATTCTAGCAGTTGAAGACACATTTCCTGAGTCAGAGCATCGGTTTTGTGTGAGGCATCTGTATGCAAACTTCAGGGATGCTGGGTTCAAAGGTTAAGTATTGAAAAATCAACTCTGGACTTGTGCTAGAGCTTCAAGTGAACAAAAGTGGAAGTATCACATGGAAAAGATGAAGGCACTAAGTGTTGGTGCATACAATTGGTTAGACAAGATGGCTCCTAACACATGGGTAACAGCATATTTTTTTTGAGTTTCCAAAATCTGATCTGCTCTTGAACAACAGTTGTGAGGTGTTTAATAGTTCATTCTGGAGGCTAGGGAAATGCCAATTTAGTCCATGTTAGAAAAGATCAAGCAGCAGCTAATGACTAGGCACTACAACAAACAAAAGGCACTGTCAGAGCAGTTTGTTGGTCCTATTTGTCCTAAGATTAGAAAGAAATTAGCAAAGAATGTAGAACTTGCTAACATCTGTTATGCTATGCCATCTGGAAGTGGTGTATTCCAAGTACTAGAAAGGGAGTTTCAATACATTGTGGACATAAATGCCAAGACCTGTGAATATAGGAAGTGGAACCTCACAGGAATTCCCTGTCAGCATGCTATATCATGCTTAAGGCATGAAAGAATTGCAGTTGAATCTATTGTTCATGACTGCTACTCTGTACAAGCATTTCACAGATCCTATGAAAACAATGTCATACCATGTAGAGACATTACATTGTGGGAAAATACAAATGGGCCTACTGTTCTTCCACCAAAGTATGACAAAAAAGTAGGCAGGCCACCTAGGTGTAGGAGGAAGGAGCCACAGGAAATTCAAGGCAACTATGGACCTTCAATTTCCAAACATGGAGTGATCATCAAGTGCAGCTATTGTAAAGGAGAAAATCACAATGCCAGAGGTTTCCCCCTAAAGAAGGCTGGCATCAATCCAGATGACATATTGACTGAAGATGTGGTCATACCAATACCAACTGAACACACTCCAAATTTTCAGGTTCAATTCTTAATTTTGTAAGCACTTAGTGTCAAATATAAATATTGTGATTTATGTTTAATAGTTACATTTGTTCACTTGTAGGATGTCCAAGAATCTCAGTTTGCGGGCTTTGAAGATTTATACAGATAGCAATGGAGAAGCTGCTGCTATGGCACCATCATACTCCCAACTAATGACCACTATGAGCTCCACCATGTTACTACAAATGATAGAACAGGTTAACTACACTACATCCATGCCATTTACCTTGTTTGCTGAATGCACTAATGTTGCTCTGCATCTACAATTGGCAGGAATCACAGTCATCCATTCCTTATCAGCCTTCAGGCCCACTTCCAGATTCAGTCTTCATCAACACCAACAGGCCATTGGGAAGGCCTGTGCCTCTGCCAACAGCCACCAAGGAAGGAAAGGCAGCAGCAGGCCACAAGAGGAATGCAGCAGGCCAGAAGAAGGCTCCAACCAAAACCAAGAAGTGATGACTGATCTGGGGATTAGATAGTGATTACACCTTTTGTTCTTTTGTGTATGTCACATATTTGGAAAACTGTTAGTCCAGATACCTTTTGGTGAAATAGGCAGTCAACTTTTGGGTAATAGACAGTCATCAATAGATTTTGGGTAATAGACAGTCAACTTTTGGGGACTAGTTAGTGAACTGAACCTTTTGGGAACATAGGTTCATTATGCAGCATCTTAGTTTCAGAAAACAATGTACCATGGCACCAAGACAGATTTGTGATGCCAACGCTACAGGTCTGAAATGCATTGAGAGATGTCAATGTTAAAGCTCTGAAATTACATCTGATGTCTTCTGTGTTTGTATGCTGACAAATCTTACATATTGGTTATTGTTTGCAACACATGATTCATTGGACAGAAAGTATTGATACACATGCAACCAACACAGATAGGCAATTTCATTGATCCTATGTTCTGCACATTGTCGACAATTGTCAGGTGCAGCTGAATCTGCTTCTGCTGAAACATTCTTCATCCAGCTAGCGACGGCAATTTCCAGGCGCAAAGCTGAGTTGTCGCGTACTAGAACCAAACTGTAAAGAATGTATATTCATCTTGTGTTTATATTTACGTATGTTTCAGTGAGAGGTAGAATCTCAAAAAGGGTTAAGAGATGAGCATTAGGAATAAGCAGGTACAGTTACCAAAATCTACGTACTCCTGCAGGCACCATATTAAAAAGGAAATAGTTTATTAATAGGAAGGGATTAGATTTGTCCGGCAATAGTAGTTTATTAGCAGCAAGGGATTAATCCAACATTTTGGCAACCATCACCAGACCCTGCCATACTTGAGCTCCCAGCCATGGCTCTGCCTTCGTCGAAATGCGAGAAGCTGTGGCCCCAAATTACCAAGCAATTTTGGATGGGCAAGGAGGGAGCAGCAGATCAGAGAGGGAAGGAAGGAAGGAAGGAGAGGCTGGACAGCCAGCGTTCAAGACCAGTGAAGAACAGGGATTGGGGATTCAGTTGCCGCGAAGACGAGAATGAAGGAGAGGGAGCAGGGGAACGGGCCGCGTCCGGTTTTGGACGGGCGGATCCACGTCAGCGCCAGCGTGGCTCGCCACGGAGGCAAGGAAAAGCGGGTCGCGGGCAGTTTGTACCTTGGGTGCCGCCGGGACGACCTGAAAATCATGACCGCTCGTGAATTTTCCTCTTTCTTCTCTCTCCCTCGCTCTTCATTGGCGCCGCCACTTCCAGCGTCCCTACGCTTCACCGGGCGCTGCCTGCCCTCAAGTATGCATCCGGGCGGGCACTGTGCTTATGCCCGCGTCGGTCGTGCGCCGTCGAAACCCCTGCTCTCGCTGTGCTGCATTCCCGTCTCCCTCGCTCTCCTCGTCCTGGCCGCCAAGGCTGCCCGCACCACCACCGCTGCTAGGGGCGGCGCCCCTAGGCACGCGGGCGCCGGGCCACGCGGCCAGCCCCGCTCTCCCTTCCCCGGCGGCCTCATGCGGCCATTCCGCGGGGCCAAACGGCGACAGCGCGGCGCTGACGGGTGACACGGCGGCACAACACCGCCCGGGGCTCGGCGATGGCCGCCCGGCCGTCCCTCGCCCGACGCACCATCGGGGCTGCAGGGGCTCTCCACGGCCTTCGCTCTGGCGTGGCGGCGCGCTGGCCACTGGCGAAGGCCGACGGACCCCACGCATCGCAGCCGTGGAGGCGCGGCTCCCATCTTGCGCGGTGCCCGCCGCGAACGCTCCCGGCGATTGGTACCCCCACAAAGACAGCGCTGGCGGCGGAGCGCTGGCACGTGCTGCTGCAGTTGTTCAGCGGTCCGTTGTTTCCTCATGTTGTCCACTAGCGGTCCCAACCCCGCCACCCCCCCCTCCCCTCTCCTCTCTCTCCCCTCCCTTCGTTGCATGGTTTTCTCTGGATGTCAGGTTTGGAGGGGGAGTTTTGGTGAAAGGAGGCAGACAAGCAAGGCAAGGTTAGTTTTGCCCTAGATCTATTGCAGTCTCCTTTCCTTACAAATATACAGGCTCCTACAGATTGTTTTGCGTTTTTTAGGTTGTGGTCTGTTCGGTTCAGGTTGAATTTTGAGAGCAGACAATTAGATCTGAGTACGTGACTTTCATTCCTTACTGCACGGTTTTCTAGAAATTGACAATGTACTACACTGCAGCCCTGATGGTTCCCTGTTTATTATTTGCGTTTTGGTCACCTGCAATGATGAATTCACTTTTCTCGCGCTGTTACATTTTACTTTGAGGGAATGGCCAACTGCTGTGATGATTCAGTGTTTAATCTCCATTGCTTCGGTAATCACGGTTAAATTGGTTTTCGATAAATTTCCTTCCTTTCTGTCAGTTGCTGCTTGCATTAAAAACGAATTTCATAGTCAGTCTCAGATTTGTTAACGGTATGAAAGCAGCCCAAATATGTATGCTTTTTACATATGTTCATATTATCCTTCTAAACCCTCGTGCTCCGGCAGCTCCTTGCATGACAAAAGAAATTCATAGCCAGGCTCTAGAGATAAAATGGAAATTATTCATGCTGATCCCCTACAGTACAGCGGATAACCCCCACAGACACCACCACTGACAATCTAGATTAGAGATAAATGCCGATTAGGAGAGATGGCTCTATACGACTTCCCTGAACCTAACACAATTGTCTGCAGATCGTTCGTTCAGATATCAAGTTTCGTTCATGCTGTCATTCATCAACCAGGCACATGAATGATCTTACCATATGCAGTTGGGATAGCATCTCGATAGCCTTTGTTTGTTTGTTTTTTTTTGAGGTAATAGCCTCTGTTTGTTCATCTCTCATCTGTTGCCTTATTAGCGCTCTTGAGTTCTGCTTCCCCTCTTTGTTTTGCTACTTTATTTGGATTTGGCCTCCTTGTTTCTGTCGCCTTGCCAGGGGGTTCACAGGTAGTGCGTATGATTCATGGATGAACGTGACCTCACTTGACGGGGACGTGATTCCCGATCTTCCGTTAGGTCCTGGATAACTCTCGCTTTGAGTGGAACGCGAAACACCGATCCGGCTTCAGATCAAAAGACCTGAACCCTGTAACCTTAGCACCACGAATCCTCAGGTTATCAACCGTGTCACCAACCGGTTGACCTCGCCAAGAAGGCTAATCCGTGCCTGTGAAACGAAGAACACAAGCAAGAACTCGAAAGAACGCAGCTCAGAAAGTTGGGATAAACTGCAGATGAAAGATTAAGTTCTCAAGTTGGGGTTCCACAAACCGACGATCGGCGACTGTCAATGGACAGAATAATCTTAAGTAAAACCCCAAACCTTAACTTGGGCGGCGGCTACTGATTATAAAGAGTCTAAGGTCGTGCAAGACCCCCTGGACGCACCCCTAATGGGTTCCAACACGTTACAAGGCCCAAAGACCAAAATACGACGTCTCAGCGTCGGGACAGATTCTGGACGTCAACTTGTTCGGACGATTACCGATGACTCCGGATGAATTTGGGCCTCCAACAAGACTCATTGGAAAGGTCTTCTCGTTTTCTTTCTTTAGAGTCTAAGAACGTCCAATTCCGAGTCAGGACGCATCCTGGGCGTCCGATTTAGTACAGACTGCTCCTGGACTCCGAGATGGATTTGAAGTCGACTTGGTCTGGGCCTCCACCTTGACTTGAGCGCTCTTGCTGGCCCTCCACGCCTCCAAGGCCTCCTCTATGTATCTCCCGGTCCTCTCCATGATTCCTAATCATAATATAATCATTAGGTAGTAATCTATTCTCCAAATCATATAAAGAGTTGCTTAGGAACGAGCTCACCTGTAAATTTAATTGTCGCGTGCGAGCTCTTGTGATTGGACCTTGAATGTTCAGTGGAGGATCATTAAGTGTATCCGAAGGAGTGATGTCCTCATCATCCTTCCCCTCTTGAATCGGAGTCGTCCTCGACTCAAACTCATCTTCTTCTCCCAAGTATGGTGTCAAATCTGCAATGTTAAAAGAAGGACTAACCCCGAACTCAGGTGGCAACTCAAGTTTGTATGCATTATCATTTATTTTCTCAATAACTTTATAAGGACCAGCAGCTCTTGGTATTAATTTAGACTTACGCAGCTCTGAAAACCTATCCTTTCTCAAATGTAACCATACTAAATCTCCTGGTTCAAGTTTAATTTCTTTCCTACCTTCACTTCCAGCAGTTCTATACTTTTCATTCATCTTTTCGATATTTTCTTTAGTTGTTTCATGCAACTTACGAATAAATTCAGTACGTACACTGGCATCACTATGTGTTCTTTCAATGGTAGGTAAAGGCAAAAGATCAATGGGAGTACGAGGGTTGAAACCATACACTATCTGAAAAAAAGACTTACCTTAGTGGTAGAATGTATTGTCCGATTATAAGCAAACTCCACATGAGGCAAACATTTATTCCACATCTTTAAAATTTTCTTCAAAATAGCTCTCAACATGGTGCCCAAAGTGCGGTTTACTACCTCTGTTTGTCCATCGGTT
Source organism: Chrysopogon serrulatus (assembly GCA_015844335.1). Lineage (NCBI taxonomy): Eukaryota > Viridiplantae > Streptophyta > Magnoliopsida > Poales > Poaceae > Chrysopogon > Chrysopogon serrulatus. Next base: position 102,345 of record JADLZL010001957.1, on the reverse strand, counting down.
TGTGGGTGACAAGTTATAGAAAATAACAATTTCGTACCCAACTTATTCCATAGAGTGCGCAAAAAATGACTCAAGAATTTTGCATCGCGATCTGAAACAATAGTACAAGACATACCATGCAAGCGAACAATCTCTTTGAAAAAGAGATCAGCAATAAGAACAGCATCATCACTTTTATGACAAGGTATAAAATGAGCCATCTTAGAAAATCGATCCACAACAACAAAAATGCTATCCCTCCCCCTCTTAGTCCTAGGCAATCCCAAAACAAAGTCCATCGAAATATCCGCCTAAGAAATAGAAGGAACAGGAAGAGGCATGTACAAACCATGTGGATTCAAGCGAGACTTAGCTTTTTGACATGTGGTGCAGCGTGCCACGAACCGCTCAATATCTCTCCTCATCCTTGGCCAAAAGAAGTGTGTGGCCAGCATATCCTCCGTCTTAGCACCAAAATGCCCCATCAAACCTCCTCCATGTGCTTCCTGCAACAACATTAGACGAACAGAACCAACTGGAATACATAGACGGTTAGCTCTAAACACAAAACCATCATTGATCACAAACTTATTCCAAGTATGTCCCTCTTTACAATTGAGCAGCACATCTTTAAAAACAGGATCAAGCACATATTGTTCTTTTATAAATTCAAGTCCAAAAATCCTACAATCAAGTTGAGACAAGAAAGCATAGTGTCGAGACAAGGCATCGGCAATCACATTATCCTTCCTTTTTTTATGTTTAATAATATAAGGAAAAGATTCAATAAATTCAACCCACTTAGCATGTCTACGATTCAGATTATTTTGAGAGCGAAGATACTTAAGCGATTCATGATCTAAATGTATAATAAATTCTTTAGGCCACAAATAATAACGCCACGTCTCTAAAGAACGTACAAGTGCATATAATTCTTTATCATACGTAGAGTAATTAAGAACAGGACCATGCAATTTTTCGCTAAAGTAGGCAACCGGCTTACCTTCTTGCATCAAAATACCTCCAATGCTAACACCACTAGCATCACATTCTAGCTCAAAAGTCTTACCAAAGTTAGAAAGTTGCAGCAATGGCGCGTGTGTAAGCTTGTCCTTCAAAGTGTCAAAGGACGCCTCTTGTGCCGTACCCCAATGAAACACCACACCTTTCTTTGTCAACTCATGCAATGGGGCAGCAATGGCGCTGAAATCCTTGACAAAGCGCCGATAGAAACCTGCAAGACCAAGAAAACTTCTCACCATTGTGATGCTTGTAGGCACCGCCAACTCCTTATGGCTTCAATTTTCGTCTCATCCACTTGAATTCCCTGCGGAGTAACAACATAGACAAGAAAAGAGACTCGATCCGTGCAGAATATGCACTTCTCAAGGTTACCAAATAAACGTACATCGCGCAAAGCATTAAAAACAGCACGTAAGTGTTCCATATGTTCATCCAAAGACTTACTGAAAATCAGTATATCATCAAAGTAAACTACCACAAATCGACCGATGAAAGCTCTTAAAACCTCATTCATTAAGCGCATGAAAGTACTAGGTGCATTAGTCAAACCAAAAGGCATTACTAACCACTCATACAACCCGAATTTAGTTTTGAAAGCTGTTTTCCATTCATCTCTAAGTTTCATTCTAATTTGGTGGTAGCCACTGCGCAAGTCAATCTTTATAAAAATTACAGAGCCATACAACTCATCAAGTATGTCATCAAGCCTAGGAATAAAGTGACGATATCTAATATTAATATTATTAATGGCTCTACAATCAACACACATATGCCAAGAACCATCTTTCTTAGGAACCAAAATCACTGGAACAACACAAGGACTAAGGCTCTCACGTACATACCCGCGGTCCAATAGATCTTGGACTTGGCACTAAATCTCCTTCGTCTCCTCAGGGTTGGCACGATAGGCAGCTCGGTTTGGTAGGCTTGCTCTAGGAATTAAGTCGATCTGGTGCTCGATCCCTCGAATAGGTGGAAGTCCGAAGGTACCACAAAGCGGGAAAAATGTCATCGTACTCTCGCAAAAGGTTAGTGACGAGGGGGTGGCAAAGCGCTAGCTATATCATCAATAGAAAATAAAGCATCTTTGCATACCAAAACATAACATGTATCATCAATTTTAGCAAGATCAGATTTATTTACAAGCATAACAGGATGTTTCAATTTAGCTACTGGTTGTTTATTTTTATTCTCAAAGAACTCGCTCTCTATCAGCTTGAACAATTTGAGCAGGGGTCATAGGTACCAAAGTAATATTTTTGCCTTTGTGCATAAATGTATATTTATTACTTTTTCTATGGTGGATCACATCGTTATCAAATTCTCAAGGTCTACCCAATAAAAGAGAACAAGCTTGCATAGGAACCACATCACAATCTACAAAATCGAGTATGTACCAAGGGAGAAGTGTACACGTCTTTTTGTGTTACCTTGGCCTTACCTCGAGTCGTTTAGCTACCGAATATGGTATGGATGTCGATGTGGATGAGTTGGCAAGTCAAGCTTCCGAACTAAATCAGAACTCACCGATTGTTGCAGCTTCCTCCATCAATGATGACTTGTGCACGCCGATCCTTAATGACGAATAAAATCTGAAACAAGTTGTGGCGCCGCAAATCGTTTCGCCTTCTCCATCTGTGTACTAAGAACCCGTTGCACGATGATTGTGCGCCGGTGACCTGCATCGTCAATGCTCAAAGACGCACCTTCATCTTGTGAGGTGGGCTGTTCTTCAATATCATCCTCCACATCAGAAGTGCTCACATAGCCTCCATCGTCTGTAGCAATATATGCCCGCTTGCTAGGACAGTCCTTGACGACATGACCAATCCCATGGCAGCGATGGCACTGAATGGATGAAGAGCGTCCGGTGGAAGCTATCGAGAAAGCACTCTTGGGCGGTTCCTGCAAACGAGGTTTACCAGCGGCTGAAGGAGTAGACGCGGATGGAGCTGTTCGCACGCTTCCGCTTTGGAGTTGATGGAGATGCCCCCGAGGACTTGGGGGCCTGAAACGTTGTCGTCTTGGGCGTGAAGGGGCTGCTGTAGTTTCTCCCCTTCCGAAGTTTGTCGCCCTCGTATTCCTTCTCTCAAGCATAGCAAGCTGGAATAACTGGTTGGTAGTGTTAAAATCTTTATAATCAATGATATCCTGAATTTCACGTCTCAGTCCACCATAAAAACGATAAATTTTATCCTCGGAATCCTCCTCTATACCGCAACGCAAAGATACCCTTTTGAAGCTCAAGAAAATATTCTTGAACAGACATGTCTCCCTGCTCTAAACGTTGTAATTTTTTTCGTAAATCACGTTTGAAAGAAGGAGGTACAAACCTATCACGCATTGCTGTTTTTAGCCCGTCCCATGATAAAGGTTTTGGATCTAAAGTTTGCCACCGATTATAGCAAAATCTTTAAATTCACTAGTGGCATGTCTAATCTTATAGCAACCAGGCACTCTATAGGACTCAAATTTTTGTTCTACTGTCATCTCCCAATCAAGATATTCCTCAGCGTCATATTTGCCATGAAAAGGAGGTATGGTAAATTTTACCTTAGCAAAAGGATCATCTTTACCTTTATTGCGTCGCCCTCGATGTCCTCCTCTCATACCTGTTCTGTTATATTCTAGCCGTCGACGCAGTTTATTCTCATTTGTGGATCTTTCATCAAGGCTTCCATCAGCGTTGTAGACTTTATCTTCTTCAAGCACGTGGCTAAAATCCAAATCCTTGCTGGCATGGTTCTCGAGCTCTTCAACCTTCCCTAATAGTGTGGACAGTCACTTGTCCACACCCTCAACAAAATAGTTGAGTTCTTTAACTTCCTTCACTAGCTTTTCCATCTGTTGAAGCATCATATCCTTAAATTCCTGCAACTGACTAGACAAAACAGGAACGTCGTCTGGCATAGTTAGTTGTCAAAGAAAATCCCTAACAACTATTTATTGGTCACTTGGTGGAATCACACCCTCACCAGACGTCTTACCAAGTTCTTACCGGCATTCTTACAAATGCAAGCAGTGGATGGCAACACTCGGTGGACGGTTGTGATACCTGTGGAGATGTGGCCCCACGATTGCAAGGGTCCTTTTTCTGTACTGATCTGAAGAATATGTGGAGTTTGGAAGGTACACAAGAAGAAAAATATGTATATATGGCACACAAGTCAGTAACAGATAGTAATGCTGAATTATAGTTCTAAGTACCCCTTCTCGTTGCTGGTTTTAAGTGCTGTAAGTCCCAGTTGTGTGAGGAACAAGGTGGAGAAATAAATATGATGGATGACAAGAGCACACGGAACAGCCAACTAAGGACACAAGACAGCACACGCTCACTTTGCCAAGAAGAGCTCGGACTTTTCCTTTTTTCTGAATTTTCTCGGATTTTTACAAAAGGCACTAGTAGAAATCAAACTTTTTTATTTTTTCACTATTTTTTTTATATTTTTCTCTGAACAAGGATCATAAAGATGTAACCACAAAAATTGGCACCTACAACGGAGGTGGGATGTGGGCTACAGAAAATCAGCACGTTCTCTAAAAAGCGTGCAGAAACCTTGACAATTTTTTTTCTTTATTTTTCCAAATTTTTTTGACAATTTTAACGAAACCAAACAGGCCAAAAGGCAGTTTGGGTCCCCTCCAAATAGTGTTAAGAAGCTGCTGAATTTTTTTTAGATTTTTCTAATAACCGAGCGAAAAGTTATGTCTGTTTTACCGAAGGTATCTCAAGTTATGTTTTCTGGAAGGCACAGCACGGCGGCGGCAGTTAGGGCAAAGAGTCCCTAAACTCCAACACCGATCTCAGGTATTCGTCAGATGATGTAAGGAGGGCTGCGATACAGGCGAAATAACAGCGGCTGGCAACCTATCTAGGGTTAGCGCGGCGAGAGATCACACAAGGCGGCTAGCGGGGGCAAGTCGAGTAATATGGTGGCTTCGACTTGTTGTTTGGGGACAGTGGATGGGACAGATACGATTAAGATCAAACACACACAATGGACTCTAACACAACCTAACCAGCAACAAGACCTCGACCTGGACACAAAGTCAACACGACGAACTCTGAAACCGAAATATGCAAAGGCTATGGCGCGGAGAGGTTGTAGGACAGGAAACAATTATGGTCGTGGACTATGGGATGAAAACGAACTAAGGGATAACTTCGAACCTGACGGTATACCTTAAGCTCTGAATACCACTTGATGGGGACGTGATTCCCGATCTTCCGTTAGGTCCTGGATAACTCTCGCTTTGAGTGGAACGCGACACACCGATCCGGCTTCAGATCAAAAGACCCGAACCCTGCAACCTTAGCACCACGAATCCTCAGGTTATCAACCGTGTCACCAACCGGTTGACCTCGCCAAGAAGGCTAATCCATGCCTGCGAAACGAAGAACACAAGCAAGAACTCGAAAGAACGCAGCTCAGAAAGTCGGGACAAACTGCAGATAAAAGGTTAAGTTCTCAAGTTGGGGTTCCACAAACCGACGATCGGCGACTGTCAATGGACAGAATAATCTTAAGCAAAACCCCAAACCCTAACTTGGGCGGCGACTACTGATTATAAAGAGTCTAAGGTCGTGCAAGACCCCCTGGACGCACCCCTAATGGGTTCCAACACATTACAAGGCCCAAAGACCAAAATACGATGTCGCAGCGTCGGGACAGATTCTGGACGTCAACTTGTTTGGATGATTCCTGATGACTCCAGATGAATTTTGGCCTCCAACAAGACTCATTGGAGAGGTCTTCTCGTTATCTTTCTTTAGAGTCTAAGAACGTCCAATTCCGAGTTCGGACACATCCTGGGCGTCCGATTTAGTACAGACTGCTCCTGGACTCCGAGATGGATTCAAAGTCGACTTGGTCTGGGCCTCCACCTTGACTTGAGCGCCCTTGCTGGCCCTCCACGCCTCCAAGCCCTCCTCTATGTATTTCCTGGTCCTCTCCATGATTCCTAATCATAATATAATCATTAGGTAGTAATCTATTCTCCAAATCATATAAAGAGTTACTTAGGAACGAGCTCACCTGTAAATTTAATTGTCGCGCGCGAGCTCTTGTGATTGGACCTTGAATGTTCAGTGGAGGATCATTAAGTGTATCCGAAGGAGTGATGTCCTCATCATCACTACTGTTTAGTCCCTCATGCCATTTGCTATTTTCCCCCTTTGGAGCGTGGGATGAAAATTCCATATCCATTGTTCAACCATATGATCTGATGTTCATTCGCTTGTGAGGTACTGGGCATGGCTGTTAATTATATCGTGCAGTTCCTGAGGGTAAACCAGTTGTCAGCATGCCTTGAAGCTCCAAGTTGATGAACAAATGATGATTATTATGCTTCTGAGGAATCTAAAAATCCTGTCTTCCTTCAAAAAAGATTCTTGGCTTCTTCATCGCTACAACATACTTTTGCTGTCATTGTTATTTTACAGGTTTGTTGTGAGGAAATGATAATTCGAAAGCATGATGTTGCCAAAGGCCTTCAGGAACTTATCACCCTATACAGAGTATATTTACTTATTGAGATTATTCGAAAATCTAACTACAGCAAACTTATTGTTTAGAGTTTCACTATTTAGATAGGCTTCTTTTGTTATCTACATTTATTTTACCACCATTCTTTCAATGTTTGCACCTTTTTAATCTCTTTGCTACATGGTACATACTTTCTCCAAACGAATAAATAATTCAGCAGCATAATTGAATGGGTTGGTATGTTAGTGTATGTTAGTGTACTCAGTGCAGACCTCTACAAAAATATTTACAAGCTGTATTATTATCCGATAACAGCAATTGCCTTTTACCTAGCTATTTACATTCAAATGTGCGGCTTCTGGATAAGTAGATGCTATTCACAACCTGCTCAATATTTTATTTTCAGCCTAGACACAAAACTGCAGAGAAGGCTCTTTTATCTACCACTAAATCAATCAAATCCCATTACTCAGGCATGGGGTTATTATTATTGTTTTGCTCTACTTTATCGAAGGATGCAGTCACACTTTGACTTCGGCTGCAAAGAAAATATGGTTATCAATGATGTCAAAGTGGAATTCACAAGAAATTCCACATATTGCCATAGCTCCCAATCTCATTACCAGCTTCAATGGATTGATCAAAGCGAATTTTGTCCTTAGCTCTCAGTCTCTAATTCATCACTGGCCTGTTGTCTTTGCCATACTGTCACTCATGGGAACTCTTGTGGTCCAAATGTGTCCAGTTGCTGGCTTCTAGAGTTGCATTATGATGGCACCATTACCCATTCATTATTAACATTTGCTACCGCTTTGGGGAGAAAACGAACAAGTGATATTAAGATGATAGGTGGTGCTTTTCATCTTTGTTATTTCCATAACAAGTTTATGAGTGCATCACTGACTCAACATCAGCCATGTGTCATACAATTTCTCTTCATGTTGTCTTCCCATCGTGGTACACGCAGAGGTGTGTGATTTCTCTGTTCTCTTTAGTATAGTGGTTCCATATGTTCCACGTGCTAAGTAGAGGGGCATCGTGCACAAAATATTAACCTTTTCATGTCTGTTGCCTTAGGTCATCTCCATAACTATTACAGGACTATAGGGGACATACATGCAAGGACGTACATGCAAGATATCTCTTCAATAATCGTCATCTATGATATTTCCAAAAAATCTGGTGCTTATGGATGTACTTGCATTGATGATAATGCTTGATTTCAGCTTAAACAGAAAAGTTCCAATTAAGAATAGAAGGAATATATACAGCTGTGCAAAAATAGTGAACCATGATACATGAGTAGCTTTTCAGTGGATAAAGTATAGAAACACTACTAACCTGCTCAATTCATTAAAGGAGACCAGAGAGCTTGCTTCATGTTACATCTAAAAAAAACTAAATAAACCATTACATTCAATGATGCAGGGGTTATCAATAGAAACTATTATCCTATTAATTTGTGTCATCTAATTTCTAAATTACAATATTTGCAGTCCATCATGGATTCCGGTCTGACAAATGACGATGATTTGTTGTTGGTGGATCTGAGCGTACCTATATTTTCTTCAGGGAGTTACTGGATGTACCTGTTGCAGGATTCAGGGCAAATAATTTTGTTGGGTTTTTTTCTTCCCAGAATTGCACCTTGTGTTGTGTAACAGCTTAATATAAATGTACCTATCACTATTTCTTATCGCAGGCAAGTAGCATTAGTTACCACCCAACGAAGACCTCCATATTAGCATCTTTTGTGGATGCCTCTGTTGTTGTTTGGACCTGAACACTCTCGTACTGCCCCTCCAAATCATCCAGTTATCTAGCACCACGGATCCAGCAGCATGGAAGATGAATACATGTCTAACCTAATGGGTACTCTTTGTAAAATCTGTACCTAATATGTCTTGCGATGTATAAATCAAACATCCATCTTTTAGCTATAGACGCACCTTGTACCATCTAGCAATCCATAAACGTATATTATCTACTGTTCTCAGATAGTATGTTACAATCCGTAACTCATATGTTTCTGTGGAGCCACTTGCGGCCATAACATATGGATTTACCTGTATAAATGTAAACATGCTCACTTACCTGGCGTGCGTGGCGCGCCCTTTCTACTAGTATATATATGGGTGCATAGCTATATTGTTCCATCTGTGACTATTGTGCTAACTTTAGATGTACAGTATAGGGTGTGAATCTTATGAGAATGTTTTTCCTAATCCCCCTGATGTTGAGTTGTATCATTGTTTTCAACATGCTAAAAGTAGTAATTATAGTGTGAAGTTTGAACTTAGCGTGACAACTGATTTCAGGAACAAAGTGTCATGTTGCACAAACTGAAAATCCAGACTTAATGCACCCAAAGTTTTGACTCATCATCACAGCACTTGCCCGCGACTTCTCATGCCTTGTGTACAGCCAGATGAGAAGCGTGGAAGAGCCTCTCATGCCTTGTGTACAGCCAGATGAGAAGCGTGGAAGAGCCTGGTGGTGGCACGAGGGATCAGACTATTGGAGGCGTGGTGGTCGTGGAGATAGTAGGTGGCGAGGCAAAGCTGCCAAGATGATGCAACAGATTGAGATGGGGAAGTTATTGATCTCCCGCCACCAAAGTCTGTTGATCCAAAATGTGCAATGGCACTCCAAAGATTGGATGCGATTTACAGAATCGATCAATACCAACATGATTGAGTTGCGAAGTACCTAGGAGACAATGTCCTTGATGCAGTTCAAGTGGTCCAGGAAGCCTGACGATGTGATGTACCTGGGAGACAACGTTCTTGATGCAGTTGATGTGGTCCAGCACACGCCCAGGAAGCCTGTGACTTGAATTGGGCTGTGTGCGCTTCTTGTCGACCGTCAGGGTGGCTGTAGTTCCTGGCAATGATGGAGATGATGGCGGTGTTCTTCTTCGACGGCGTTGTTGATCCTGTGGCCTGTGGGTTGTGTGAATTGCCTTTGATGGCGTCAGTTTCTGTACGTGGAGGCAAACTACGATGACAGATCATGTGCTTCCTGTTTTTTAGCGGAAGTGCTTTTTTTCGCGGAATGTTTCTTTTTTCCACAGATGGGTGCGTTGTCGCTGGGTAGTTTTTACAATAACTTGATTGTCGAATCTGACCCATGGCTCTTTTGGTCAGGCTGTTTTAGATGTCCACAATTTTTTGGATAAAAAAAAGTTGGTTTCTTCAAATATATATTCACCGATTTAATTTCACCTTTCATGGAATCAATCTTAAGTTCAGGCCCTCTTTGGATTGTAGTATTTTCACAGGAATTTCGAAGGAACAAAGGAACGCTCCTACCCTTTCCTCTGGAATGGATCCTTCTGCTGCACAAAACGCAGGAAGCGAAAAATGCAGTCCAAAGTTGAGGTGATGTTTGGATGGTGGGATATGATCATATGAGAGGAGAGATAGAGATAGAGAGATAGATGAACGATTAGAATCAAATGGTGTATGAAAATAAATGACTAGGATACAATATTACCCTTTAAAAAGTGGGATATAATATCTCATTTCCTGAATCCAAATATACCATAAAAGTTTGGTGGAAGCCCGAGGCAAGAGCCATATGTGTGACTAAAATACGATTAGAGAGGAGAGAGAACCATAGAATCCAAGCTTGATCACGACCGGCGTACCAGTGCTTGCTAGTTGCTACTGTCAACATGCAATCATTTTTTATCAGTTAATGAAAGTACAATTTTCCTTTTATCATTTCTATGGTAAATATGTCATTCCAAACGCTACCTCCTAATCATTTCCTGTATTTTCGCAATCCTCTGTCTACTTTCATATCTTATTCCTATGTTTTTTCCCCATTCCGCCATTTTTCATTCCAATGTTCCAAACAAGCCCTCTTTTCAATCTCCTTGACTTGAAAAATGCTTTCCTTCAGTGGCAGCAGCTTACATATACCGATGGGGCCATCTGAATCCCCGGTGCTGCAGGACAGGAGGCAAGTGCAACCAGGCAAGTGCAACCAGCAGTGCCCATTAAGCAATGCAACATCAGCTTCATTCAGGGGCGTCCTTGTCAGCCCAATTCTGCATTGCTAATCCTCCTTGCTGCAATAGGTTGTATAATAAAAGAATTTTTTGGTTGCCAGGCGGCCCTCGCGGGCTAAAATTCTTTTTTTTTTAGATATAGAAAAATGCCTCCTCGCAGGCCGCCTGCGACGCACCCGCACGCACAAGGAGCTCCGCCACCTCCCGTGCCGCAGCCGATGTCGGGTAGGCGAGGATAACCCCGGAACACCTTTGGCATTCACGTAGGCTTCCTTTGCCCACGTGTGTCACATCAAGTGAGAACATTATTATTGAGAATCGGCTTATTCACGGATTACTAATCCGGTTTTTCATTCTCGATCCTAAAAATAAGACGCGTAGGAGTTGTAGATAGATCCCATCTCAATTGTCCAATCCCAAGAACAATACATAATAATACATATGAGATAAGTATATGAGGAGCGAGTCATCTCTTTATTGTCATTATAGATACACATAGAGTCTTTTAATGTAGATGTAGTCTACAGGGTATATGGTAGCCTTTAAGGCTCATATGGTATGAACACATCAATTCTCTAATTAAGGAATTCTTAACACTCCTCTTTGGACGAATACCATGACAAATACATGTCTTATTCAAACTCCAAAAACCTAATAGAAAAGGACTTGGAGCAAGAGTGCATTATTGTCGCTTAATGCATTTGCATATTATTGCCTCATTAAAAACCTTACATGAGAAACTTTAGAAAAACTTACCAAGAAAAAAAGAGTACAAATTATATCTTTATGATAATTGTGACCTTCTAGATCATATCATTTTGAATTCTCTAGAATTTTGATTAAAGACTAATATTCTAAGAAAATTCTCCCCCTGAACTTTGTAGAACTATCTTATTGTACCAAGAACATTTTCTATATGAAGCATATTGCCTACTGTATAATCCGCAAGCGCACGGATAAGATGTAGCACTTCACCGGATGAATAGACCCAGTTTTAATATCGAACCCAAAGGAAGATGTGTGAGGGTAATCTAAACTACAACTTAACCACCTGAGTAGCAAACAAGGCTGTAGAAGATAGGGATACAGAGAAGACAACTAAGGCTTCTAATTCAAGCTTAAGCAAGATATGTCTAGGTTGTTTTACTGGGGAATTGAATAGAAGAGCACAGGCAAAACTGTAACCCGACTACCAATTATTCTCCTGCTTGGTCTACCGATGGGATAGTGGAATATATAAAGATTCAACAGAGCTATAAAGTCACCTCCGTGAGCTACCACCAAGTCCAGAAGATAGGGTACATCTATGAGTAACGAAGCCTAAGCACCACGCTTACACTACGAATACTACTCTAACCCAAGAGCTATAAAGATTAAAGTACTCAAAAGAGTCATAAACCAGTAAAACAAGATAAACAATGTTACTTACTTGAACTTTAAATTCGATTCCGAAGCAATCTCAGATACAAGCCATAGAGGCAGCACCGACAGGCCGATACTTCCCCTAAAACTCTCTCTTTGACTCTTATCTCTCTATTTTTGATATAGAACTAGCTTCTAGAGGTATAGATGAAACGACCCGCGATTTCCTCGAACGGAAATCCACAGAGTACATCATTTACAGTTGATACCACAGTTCATACATCACAAAAAGGTATAAGTTATAAGGTTTTACAACACTTGGAGGCACACCTAAGTACAAAGTATCCTAGCGGTATACGTACACAGGTCAACATCAAAGTAGGCGTAGCGTCACCGCGGGTGAAGGCTCCTCCTTCACAGACGATCATCAGAGTCGGGGTAGAGTATCAGCGGGTGTAGATTTGATCTCCTTAACCAAACTTAAGTGTAGGAACGAGACCACCTAATCTTCCAGCTCCATTATCGTCGTAGGCCTCCTCAGGTACCAAACCTACTCAACTCTATCAGTACAATTTGTACTGGCCACCGGCTCCCACCCTATGCTTTGCTTTGCTATGTGGTAAGTGGAATGCAAGGGTAGAGAGAAAAAGGCCTATATTTGGCTATAGTTTTCCTATGCTAGTTCATAATGTAAATATAATATAGTTCATTAAGTTTTAACCATCTCATCCACTCATCCATCCACCCCATCCGCATCCACACATCTCTCCACACTCTCACTCTCTAGTCGGCAAGGAAGACTCCCGCTCCTCCTTGCCTCAACGGCCTAAGCCGGAATCCAACATCACCCAGGGGGAGAGAAGAATTGGACACCTCTCACTATAATGAACATATGGTAACTCATGGGAATGTCCATACCTGGAACACGGCTATACATATAGATTTAGTAACTCTGCAGAGCTTGTACACCTAGAACCACAAGATCACCATCATCGACGATGCCTCGTCTAGGCTGATACCAAGCCGCCGCCTAACTGGCCCGATGCCACCCTACCACTCAGCTCTGGGGCACCCCGGAGATCCACTGGCACGCTGAGACTATGAGACGTGGTACCGGATCCCTGAGGGTTCCACGTTGTCTCAGGAGGGTGTGGGTCTCAGCACTCGTACCTCCCTACACTATCACCTACCAACCTAGTAGTAATGGCAGGGGGGCCAGCTAGCCGTCAAGTCATTTCCCGCCTATCAGGAACGAGTGGTGTGTACGAAAAGGTCCCATGAACCGCGCCTTCGCCCAATCAGTCCTTAACGGGACTGGACATGATATCTTCACAAGGGGCTCGACGCCCCATGCCTCGACGGCACCTCCACTCCGGGGATTCGTCCCACGAAGACACTCCTCCCCAGAATCTACTCACATCACATGTACCCGCCATAGGCACTCTCTCACATAGGGAGTGCCCAGATCACACTCCCCCGGTAAGACTTGTCCCCTGACTCATCGTAGATCCTGCTCAGTCAACACAACCCTCACCACACACCCAAGACACACGCCAAGATCTCTCCCACGTTATCCCCAGTTATCCAATTTATGGCACCACGTGCCTTAGCCACACACAAGCATGTATGAGTAAAGTGTTAGTGTGTAGCAAGTATCATGAAGTAGGCGAGCGTCTATCCTAGCAGTGGGTGTGCAGGAGAAAGGTTGCGTCAAGGTAATGGCTTATCAAGCAATCTACCATGCATCCTATCATAGTTTATTTGCATAAAGTAAAGCGCTAGCAGCTACATATTGCATGCCTAATAGGATTCTACAAGGTTGGGTGGGACGTGGCACCTGTTTATAGCAATCCATGGTCATCCACATCTGGTTGCTCTTCGCATCTCCTCCTCCTAGTAGATCTCCGGTCTATCCAATGTCACCGCGATGCAACTACCTCGATATAGCGACAAACAAGGCAAAAGAGAAATCAATCCCTAACCAAAATCCAGTACTCCCCAAAAAGGCAACAAGATATGGAAGGAACCAGATAACTCTGAATAAACACTAAAAAGACTTAGCCGTCGCGGAGAGTGTTTGATCCTCGGGCTCCAAACAAACAGAAGTGGTTGTTTGTTAAGCATAAGCTCGGATCGAGGCCTCGAGATAGCCAGTACCTCCCGGGTCAACCATGTCGACCTATACAGCCCTAAGAGAAGAGGCCTTGATCCTCACTTAACTTAAACAAACATCACGGCTTGTGGCCTCACAATCCGAACGTCAAGGAAATTGGCGGGGACCGGAGGATCACAAGCAAGAGGGAAAGCGAAATAGGAATAGCAGGGTTTGGCCATTGCGGCCTTTAACCCACGAGTCACAACTAGTATATAAGAATCTAGTAAGAACGAGTAACACGAAACTAAAGAGTTGTGACCTAGTTCCAAGGTACTTTGACTTACTCACCACGATAGCCGGTGGTAGCCAAAGAGATTGGAACATGAACAGTAGGGGAGTGGCTACAGGCCCTCTCGACCCACACGATACAACAACGTCGAGAGCCGAAAAGCGAATAGCAAAATAAGAAAAGAAAGAAGAGAGTTAGCTAGGCATGTCCATGTCACGGTCTCGGTCACATCCTCGACGAGGATGGTTTTCCAATGGTCGATCAGGTCAACTCACACGGTCCGGGAACAAGACATAGACCATAGTTTCGCTAACTAGAAGAGATAGTCCGGTCTTTGATCCAATCGTCATGGCTAAGACGGGATCGAACAGAACGTCCTAGAGGGAAAAAATAGAGGGTAGAAAAGAGAGGGAACGGTGGTCTATCCCTTCCAATGCACATGCCACGGCAAAAGGCGAGGCATCAGAGAGGAGCGATGCACGAGAGATAAAGGTGCCTAAACCACTTGTAGGGTACCTCGACCAAGGTGCACCAAATGCACTAAGACGTTCCTAGAGTTTCTCACAGTGCGGTTGTCACCACGAGAACTTGGGAATGTCATGGCATAATCTAGGTACAAACATACAAGGGCCTAAGCACAAAAGAGCCAAAAAGAGTGTAAGGCGGGATTCATCTCCCTTTGATCCACTCGCCATTGCGATCGGCGGAAATCAAAGGAATGGAACAAGTGGCACATAAAGAACACTAACATCATAGATAAGCGAGAAAAGGGGCCCTTGGTCCCGCAGCACTTCGATTCACATGTCATCGGGAAGACATGAATCAAAGTTGGGATGAGAGACTCGATCCATGCCTTACTGGATTAGCGAGAATCGAAGGAGAACAAAAGGGGAAGAATGGTTCCACACTCTCTCAACCTACCCGTCATGGATAAGGACGGTGGTCGGAAGAAAAGAGACGGACGTCCCGCACGGTTCCTTGATCCCCACCAACTCGTAGGGCACCACGACCTCCGTGCAACTAAAGCGGCAAAAGCTATCCCTTAGGTTCATAGTGATGCGGTTGTCATCACGAGAACTGGGGAATGCTTCGGTCTCGGTGGTGCAAGCATACAAGGTGATAAGGGAAAGGGTAAAAGAAGGAAAAGGAAGAGAAAGAGTTAGAGCCCAATGGCCATGGTGAGGTAACTCGCGGCCACAAGCTTTACCTTCTTGGGTTGGCTCCTGTCGTCCCATGATAGTTGCTTCCTAGTTCGTCTCCCACTAGACTAGGTCTTAGGAGGCTCAATGTGCGCGGGTAAGATCCGCATCGATAGCGATATCGAGCTCCTTCATGACCATGTCCTAGGGCCGAAGGTAGAAGCTAACACTCAGGGGACGACGAAGACAACTAAAGCACGAGTGAACGAGTCACGCTCGGTGTCGCGATCACGGTGGGACGAACCCACGATCAAAATACTCAAAGGAGTTACGGTCCCTCGACTGGCTCGAAGGCTCGGTCCACATACAAGCACCGCGCAAACACACAACCCAATGCAAGACGATGACCACACTCGGAGCAGCACATATCCATAGCATGAGGGACAAACCGGCGCGAAGGCACGGCAAAGCGTGCATGTATCGACATAGATATGATAAAGTGCGACAAGTGAATATATGGTATGAAAAAGGGGCTTTGCCGACGCCGAGGATGGCGTCGGCGAGGTTTCGAGGGTTCGACCTTGGCGGGGAAGACGGCGGGCTTCCAAGCAGAGGTTCAACGGAGGCCGCCGCCGAGGTGGCAAGAGGTCCACGGCTGACCGGACTTGGACCCGCCAGTCAGGTGGTCTCCGGCCGATCATGCTTGGTGCGGCCACCCATGGCCAGCTCTAGCTGGTGGCAAACATTTCGCTAGCTACTCACAGCCAGCGGATCGGGCGACGGCCGGGCCGGGTAGCCGCAAGGGCCGGGCTGGCCGGCATGAGCCGGATATGGCCGGGAGAGGCCGGGCGCCGGCTACTACTGCCGGAGACACTCCCCGCAAGGTGAAGGACATGGCACGAAGGCCAGTTTCATCATGGTGGTCGGCAAGTCTAATGTGAGGGAGGGAAAAAGGCGAGGTTTTTGGGCGCCGGCGGCTCACCAATGGCAAAGGAGAGCTCCAGCAGGTAGCCGGGCATCGTGGAGGGCCTCCCTCACGCTCGCCCCACCCGAAGAATGGCTAACCCACGCCAGTCCCGCCGGCTTGCACGTAGCTCTAACCGCCATGGCCCCGCTGGTCGGCTGCGAAGGTGGTCGCGGCTGACGCTGCCCTAGCCGTGGCTGGCCGCCCCGTGCCGGTGTGGGGCATTGGCCCCCGGAGTGGTCTTCCGGAGGTACCGCAGGACGAGAGGCCGGAAGCGACGAGGGCGGTGGGCGTCCTCGCCGGGGACGACGCGTGAACTCGGGCGCGGACGCTGAGGCAAACGGGCGCCGGGTGGCCACGGTCGAGGCAAGCGGGAGGTGCTCGGCGGGCAACGCTGGCCGGAGCCGTGAGCGGCGCGAGGCGTCGAGGAGGACGCCATCGCGGTACGGCATCGCGGCTCGGCGGGGGCGGCCGCGCCGCGGGCTGCCGCAGCCGGGCCGCGCGCGCCGCCGCCACGGGAGCACGGCTTGGCCGCGGCTCGGCGCGCGGTGTTCAGCGCGACACTCGGGAGGCGGCAGTCCTAGCGCAGTGGAGGAAGAGGAGCTCCGGGTCGACATCACCATGGCTAGCCGGAAGCGGTGGCGTCCGAAGCGGGCGGGCGCTGTCAGGGGGCGTGACGCCGGCCGGCGGCTTGCGCTGCTCTCGCAAAGACGAGGTAAACGACCGCCGGGCGATCACCAGCGCCGGCTGCTCGGGGCGTGGCGGCCGGCAAGAGGGGAGAAGGAGAGCAAGTGGGGCATGTCGGGAGGAAGCGAGGCGCGCGGGCAGCGTGGCAGCGAGCAATGGAAGAGGAAAAGGGCGGCGGGCGGCCGGGAAGGAGAGAGCAAAGGTGGTCGGGCGTTGCTTTTTATGGGGGCGGCCGCCTAGGGCTTCGAACGCCGACGGCCGGATGCCTCAGCTGCAGAGCCTCGCGACGCGTGGCGTGAATCCTCCAAAGGCAGACGCCAAGCAGAGGCGGGGCGCAGAGCGCCGACGCGCCAAGGCGGGTTCGGCCGGCGTCCCTACCGCCCTCCGCCCCTTAGGGTTTGGGGGACGGGGACACGGACCGGATGGGCCTCGGCGGCAAGCAGACTGGCTGCTCGGCTACGCGGTCGTGGGCCTTGCGTGCGCGAGAATGGAAGGGAGGCCGAGCCGGGCCTGCCGTGGTGGGGAGAAGGGGTGCGGCTTGGGCCGTGGCGCGAACGGGCCCGAGGAGCAAAGGTGGGCTAGGCTGGTTGGGGGTTTGGGTCCAAGAAAGGAGGGCTATTTCCCATTTTGATTTATGACCACTAAGAAGGATTCAAAATGGAGTTTTGAGATGAATTCAAAAGGGAAGTGAGATAGAGTTCCTAAGGATATTGAGAGAGAAATTTATAATCGAGGAAGAGGGTTTCTTCTCGTGTGGTTTAAAATGATTTGAGGGAAATTCAAATAGGGCTTAGGAGAAACTCGGAGGGAGGTGCATGAGGTTCTTGAAAGGGAGCCCGTGAGTGTGGGGCGAAAATGGAAAAAGGGTAAAAGAACTACTTTGCTTTATATGATTTGAGTTTGTGAGGAATTTTGGATAAAGGGAAAAGGGATTTGAAGAAATATATGAAGAGAAGAATTTTAATATCGACTTTGTGCACTCTGAAATCCAGACAAACCCAGACAAAATCGAGAACACGAGCACACTCCTACAAACAAATCTACATGCATGCGACAATCGTTGTAGAACTTCCCTCTGTTCAACCTCGGTTTAACCTAGTAACTACATGGTTCACATGATTGCAGAAAATTTTTTAAAAAGTTTAGATTTTGGGTGCCTGGAAAACCTAGGATGTTACAGACTACCCCCCTTACAAGAATCTCGTCCCCCGAGATTCAGGTGTTGTCTAGGGTTGATGGCTCTTGCGAAATGTCATACTTGCGTCATTGCACCGAAGTTTCGCTAAGAAACCCCTTTTTTTGGGGAAAGGCTTTGAGGAGAGGCTTTTGAATGGAGGAAGACATTTATAAACAGCATGGAAGCACTTTTTGCTTGATCAAAAGGGTTTTCGTAGAAAGCCCGTTTCGAAACTCATTTTGAAATTGAGAAGAGCTCTTTGAATTTTTGTAAATCAAATTTAAAGTACCTTCCTAAAAAATAGGATCTGCTCCTAACAAAATCCTTGGATTTTGAAATATCTTTTTAAAACGAGATGGAGGGTTAAGAAGGGAATTTGTAAAATCAAAAATGATTTGGAAACAAAACAAGTTTGTGGGAACAAAATTTCTTTCTAGGAATTTTATTTTCGTAATTGATTTTCAAAAAAGGAGGGGGGTTTGAGATTCGGGTGGTGTGCGGTACTGATTTGGGTGGTCATGATCACTTTCCTCGATACCAAAGATACGCCTGGTAGCAAGCCATGTGGAGGCCTCACACACATGGGGCCCCAAGTTTCGTAGTGGCACCGTAGCTCAAGATCACGACTCATCCGCAAATGAGCTACCAACAATGCCCCAATGTTCTGAACTGAAGGGTGAGGGATGGGGGGTTCAGAAGGGAGGAAAAGGCCTTTTGCAAACCATTTTAAAAGCATTTTTTGAATCGGGGTCTTTAAAGAGAAGCCTTTGTAAACTATTTTAAAAGCATTTTTCAAAAAACAGAGGTTTTTATATCTTTTTTATTTTGCAAATTTTTGAGAGGAAGAAGGTTGCAACCCTTGGTTTAAAAAGTAACCCAAATAATTTGAAATTGGTTGCAACCCATTTTGATCCAAAAACTTGTAAATCATGAGTTTTCATTTTTACCAAGCTAGAGCAAACCCCCAAAAAGACAGATTTGAAAAGGTTTGAAAAAGACTTTTAATTTGTGAAACAAATCAAAACTTTTAGGGTTTTTTTTCAAACCTTTTTGAAAAGTGTGGGGGTTAAGATCCAAATCGTTTTGAAAACTTGCGCACCGTTTTTTAAATAAAAGTGGGCTTTTTAAGTCACCAAGCACGCGAGGGTTCCAAACCATTTTTTTAATAAAAGGTTTTGCAAATGCCAAAGATTTTCCAAAACTTTTAAAAGTGAGTCATTTTGAAACTCTATTCGAACAAGGCGTAGAGTTGTTTGAAACACTTCTCAAATCCAGTTTTAAAAGCCTAATATGCGCTTTCAAAAGGGATTGAAATCAAAGATTATGGAAACTTAAATCTTTTGGAAAATCTTATTTGTGGTAAAACAAGTTCGAAATGGAGTGCAAAGCCAAAAGTTTCCAAAAGCTTCGTTTATTTTCAAAACAAATCGTTGCCTCTTGTTGAATGAAACAAAACAAGTTTTGAAATTGATTCAAAATCATCTTTTTTTTTTGCCAGATGGTAAAACTTTCACAAATAAATCCCCTTTTCTTAAAACACGCTTTTGAAATCAGATTTGGAAAGCACATTTTGATTTGTAAAAGTAACTTTTGATAAGTTTGCAGTAAAAAAAATCTTTTTGGAGCTATGTTGTTTCATAAAATTGGTTGTAAAACACATTTGAAATTAGAGATGGTTGCTTTCAAAAAAGGAATTTGGATTACAAGGTGAAATCAAAGCTTTTAAAAACGAAATCGAGCCAAAAGGATCTTTGATTTTGAAATTATTTTGTTGATTGGAAAACAAAGTCTTGCTCTTGAAAGTGAATCCGTGGCACGCGTTTTGAAAAAAAATATTTTTCCAAATTTTAAAGACAATTCTCGATATCAAATCAGGTTTTGAAGCAGAAGTTAAAACCACTTTCTTTCAAAAAGGGAAATCTTTCTAAAACCCTTTGAAACTTTTCTTTTTGAATTAAAATCACTCTTTTTCTGAATAAGGGTTTTGAAGGTAAAGGGGAATTTTGGAAGAGAAGTTTGGTTCAAAAGACTAGAACCAATTTGAAGAGAGGTTGACAAAAATTGATGCATTGACTTTCTATTTCTAGTCGTAGGTTAGGCTTAGGTTTAGAGGGCTAGGTTACTGTTGGCATCTCATAGCGTTATCAGAATAACAACACTGCAAGATGTATGGTACTGATTAACTTGTCTTTAGCAACTAGCCACTACCTCTTACCTATACTCCTAAGCATTGAACTAGGTTGTCATCCCCAATTATATAGCTAGGAATAATTAATGGTACTAATATTAATCTATCATTTTATGTGACTAGGCAAAAATAATAATGATGTATAGATGAAGAATGATTACGTAAGTGGACGAGATAATTATACCATTGTAGCATTTTACCTAGAGTATTACCAGGTTGTCGATTTATATTTATACCACTGGGAAGGTCTATCTAAACATATAATCTATAGCATTGATGACACTTATATGCAATGAATGAGAGATGTAACCAATGTCATGTTCTAATCATAACAGGAATAAGTCACATAATATATATATATATATATATATATATATATGATAAGCATAGATCAGTCATCAATAATAATACTAATTTACTCGAGCAATCTAATCATGTTAACGTCGTCTAATCAATTAATAGAGAAATAACTCCTAAGTGTTTTAGCTACAGTCAAGGCTACTCTATTTAGTGCAAGTATGTCTAACAATCATTGCTAAGTTATACTACTATAGTTCCCTAACACATCGGAGCAATGTACATGAGAAGATGAGTACAGGAACCTCCTCTTAACCTGACAATCCCACTCTACCAATCCACCGTACGGGGGAAGGCCTACAAAGAACTCAATGGGTCTGTCACACCCACGATCTACCTCACTACCCGACACGACTGGGGATACTCGCAGATAAGTAATGCATCTAGACACCATGCCTACACACAACCTACCACTCACCAACCGATCGAATTGATGAACGCTATACGAACCAATGTATGAATATAATAGCAAACTAACTATACTAGACACATTAAAGTAGACAATGAATAATGCAATCAAGAACATAATAATAAAGAATAATGTTGCTAGTAATGATCATATAAACGTAGATATTACAATAAGAAAGAAAAGCTTAAGAACTATACCAGACTCTTCTCTTCTTGACAACGTCGGGAATCCAAGATCAATGAACAACTTGACTTCCTCTACTCTAGATCTAACTAGGCTAAACTATGAACTAGAAAGGCTCTGGATGAACTAGGTCTTCTTGGCTCTGGATGACTTGATCACCAAATAACTTGAATGAATTAGGGTTTCCCTAGAGGGGGGTCTGGCTCCGCTTATATAGCCCGGTGGGATGCACGACAGCCGTTTGATCAAACCGACTTCACGTAGGGCTAAGATTGATCCTCAAAGGCGGTGGAGGAAGACTCCAGAAGGGGGGAGAGGCTTCCCCCTAGGGGGCCGGCCGGCCTGACTGGTGGGGCCAGGCGGCCCCACCTGGTTGTGGCTCGTGCTCCCTCTTGCTCCAGTGTCTTCTAGATCCTTCTAGGGTAGTTTGGTGTATTCTTGAGTTGCGGATAATTCCGTGGTGTAGATTTGTAGTTATGCCCCTTTTTCGGTGTTTTCTGGTTCGGTCCCTGAAAATTGGTAAATCACCAAAACTCGTAAAAATTGTTAGATAAAACCCTAGCCTTCTAGATATTGATGTATATTTCATGTCTTTTGATATATAAAAGGTTGACGCTATCCACCGTCAACAACTCCCCCAAGCTTACCTTTTGCTAGTCCCTTAGCAAAACCTAGAGTTGGATCAGAAGTTGCTACAATGCTTTTGTTCTAACAAGTACACATGCTCTCAAACAAAAATTTCCTCTGGATTAGACAAAACTGCTCTAAACCTTCAAACTCACCCATATTACCTTCAACTATAGAGCTTTCAACCTTCACGTGGGTCTTGAGTAATTGAAAGACAGAACAGTCAAGTCAAGCACCATGTCTCAAATTCTTCACTCAACTAGTATTCCAGAGTTTTGCAAGTTTTCGCAATAAAATTCAGAGCTTAATTGTATGGCACCCTCAGTCTCTCAAAGTATGTGATATTTGTGGATCTTACTGAGGCATCCATGATGTCATGCCTTCCTAATTCTATGGGTTATAGTGGAGTTTATAGGAGTGGCATTGAACAAGGATTAGCATACCTGCAATTCATATATCGTAAAGTCAAATAATGGATCTATAGGGAATCGAGTCATACAATCAAACCAAGATGTGCATGTGTGTGAAATATGGTGGATAGGTGTATATGTGGTGGCTACTTCTAATTCTACTTTTTCTCTTCAGAATGAATCTCTCTTCTTTCTTAGACTTTTAGAACTTCTTAGGAAAACATGGGCTATCTTTATTCTTCTTCATTTTTTCATTGGGAGGCGGGCATCTATGTACCCATTGTTTTAATATTGGGACACTTGTCCATCTTTTACTCCCTTTTTGTTTCTGCATAGCCACATGCATCCTTTAATACAATTGATTGAAGAAATAACAATAAAGAACTTGGAGCAAATAAACAAAGGTTGTCCTATGGGTTTATGTATATATATATATTTTTGGGATGTTCTCTCCCAAAGTAGGAGAAAAACATTTTAGGGTGGAAATGGATAAAAGTGGAAAATGGTCGCGCTTACTCTCAAGGTAAGAGTAATGCATATTTGGATGGAGTGTGTGAGTGATCTTGATTTTAAAAGCATGACAAGACTCTCTTAAGTATACGACAAAGGTTGACTAAACTCGATTACAAAGCAAATAGCATAAATGAGCAAAGGTTTCCTAATCTAAATATGTATCATATGTGGCTTTGGTAGGAATTCAAACTTTATCATACAAGAGCTCATCATGTAAGGTTTTGAATTTTTAAAAGATAAATCTCTAGAATTTAGCATCGTTAAGAATAAGATAAATAGCAGCTCAGACTCTCTTATATCATATCCGTCAATCACCTAGACTTAGCTCAAGCATATTACTCCACAAGTTTTAGGCTTAGAGTAAATTATCAAGTTAAAGCAATCATGTCCGAGAACTCAAGGTTGAAAACTAGGTATTTGAAAGAATTCTAACAGAGCAACTATTCATCATCTCCAAGATAAAACTTCTAGTTCATAGTTGACTCTAGACACACTCTAATTAACTAAGACAGACAAACTTTTTTTATTGCTTTTTAGATTTTATTTAACTAAAGACTCTTAAAAGACTCAACAGACGTGGACCTTCATGTGCCCACATATTTTTTTTGGGTATTTTTAGGTTTTTTTTATGATACTATGGTGAACCTTTATGTGCTCACATATTTTTGGTATTTTATGACTATAAAAAGACTCAATAATCGCTTAGGTATACTTACCTGATAACTAGGGGATGCTCTCCCCCAAGCTAGTTATTGTCGTGGTTGAGCGCTGAAGCTGAGTGGTCCTCACAGAGGAGCTCATGCTTTATAAGAGTAAGTGTTGCCAGGAATACTTCAATCTCATCACCCATGAAGTTACTTCCTTCACACAGGAGTTAGCTATGTGTTAGAAAGGTGTACTTCAAGTGATGAAGATGAACTTCCTGGGTGAGCTAGCTCTTGGAGTCATCCTGTAGAAAGCTCTCACAAAACACTAAAACTCGTGGAACGGATTAGGATAAAAAGTGTAATGGATAGCCATTTTTAGAGGATTCGGTGTTGTGGAGGTTCCAAAGTATTTTTTATGATAACAAGATTACAGTGAGAATGCTCATTAATATTTTTAGAGTTTTTTTTAGATTTATATGCAGAGAGAAAATATGCATGATATTTATTTTTACTTTCTAGGCCACCACGGTGAGAACTCCTATAGTTTTTACACCGCAAGGGTTTCACACTGTAACGCCCTAAATTTGCATCTTTTCAAAAATAGGTGAAATTGAATTTTATTATGCAAATGTATGTGTGCATTTCAATATAGAATAATAATTAATTTTATTAAATTAAAATCAACTATAAGGTAGACACATGTTTGATGCATACATGCTGGTGCACTAATATTTCATATTGAGTGGTTTGGTTCAAATTTGAATTTGGATTTTGAATTATATTTCAAATTACGGTTTAAGCAAAAGAAAAAGAAAAGGAAATGAATTCCTCACCCTCTTTCTCCCTATTTTTGGCCCGAAGGCCCATTCCCTCCTCCTTCTTTTCTTTTCCGCGGCCCAGTAGAAGGCCCATGCCAGGCCCAAACGAGCCCTCCCCTTTCTCTTACGTTCGGCGCCGGCGAGTGGGACCCGCTACGTCGGGGACACCGCCTTCCTTCTTCTTCCTCGGTCACCTTCCAAAAATGGAGGTCGCCGCCTTCCTTCGTCGAACCCGCTCGGAGCTCCCCTTTCCATGCACGGCGCGGCCTCCAAGCTATAAAACCCCGAGCCCCGCACACCACCGCCTCCACCCCACCTGTTGCGGCCCGGCCATCCGCCACGCGGCAAGCCTGACGGCCCGCCCGCAACCCTAGCCCGAACGCTGCCGCCATTCCGTCTCTCCGCCCGTCGTTTTGCCCGCCGTAAGCTCACGGCCGAGCTGCGCAATGACCTTGCGACGCCGCCAAGCCTTTTCTTTTCCTTTTTCATGCTTTGGTTCACGCCACCGGACCTTCACCGAACCTCGCGAGGGGAGCCCGCCCCCGCCATTCTCCATCACCCCGCCTCTCCGATCCCTCTCGGTCCCTCGCCGACGCCGTGGGTGAGTCCTCGTTGCACGCTCTATCTCCCCGTGCCATCGGTTCGGTCAATCGCGCGCTGAATCGGTGGATTGGCGAACGCCGACGAAGCTTTGCTCGGTTCCGGCAATAATGGCGCCGCCGAGCTACAAATCGCCCCGCCGGAATCCCTCTCTCTCCCTTCTTTTAATCTGGGCCGTCCAGATTGGATCGGGCGGCCCACGTCATCCCGTACCCTTTCGCGGTCGATTTTGCAAAAGAGACCCTGAGTTCTTTATATATATAACCCGCAGTCCTCTGTTCAATTTAAAAACCGGATTTTATTTATTTTAATTCGAAATTCAAGTTTAGATTATCTACAAGTTTGCCACTAGTTTATTTTGAGTATAACTTCTCCAATTTAGCTCCGATTTGATCCGTTCAAGTTGCGTTAGATTCGTAATTTCATAATCTACATGTTTATGGTACTGCTAACCATGTTTCTCAACTTTTAATTTTATTGTTTAATAAAATTTATAAGTTTTCTACATGAAATCTAGTGTAATTCATAACTTGTCCGTTTTAGCTCCGATTTTGGTGATCCAAACGTCTGTGTGATCCTAGCGATGCGTAGATTCATATTCTAACTTTTTATCTTTGTTTTATGATATTGGTGTACTGTTCTAATCTATGCTCTTGTTTGCTATGCATGATTGCGCTTGGATGATTGTATATTGATTGTTGTGGAGTATAGACGGTGAGCAATACGTTGGTGATCGAGAATACTTTGACGAGCCGTATCACCAAGGGTTCGTTGAGCAAAGCAAGTATAGCATGGGATCATCCTTGTTACCTATTCACCATTAATCATTAAATTCATATTGCATGTGTCTTCCTTGTTTACCACTAAGGATTTCCTAGCAATTGTATCTTGTGCCTTGATTACCGTGGGTTTATGCATTTGGGTAGCTTATGCTAGTGCTTAATGAATAACCATTATGATCTCAGAACATGATTAATGCTATATGCAACAAAGGTTTAAAACTCGCTTTTAGCAATGGAAAATTAAAGGGGAAGAGTACTTGTTTGCTCTTGTCCTCCCTAAGGACTTATCTGTAAGTGAGCACCCGGGACTTACAAAGACAAACCGTGGGGGCTATATGGCTCGGCTTTAGTCAAGTATGAGGACCCTCTTCTAGCTTGTTAGAGGTTACCCTTGTGGCGCAAAAGGGGCTTTACACGATGGGCATAGCGTGGCTTCGTCCTCTCATGTGTTCTTTGCTGCGGTGTGAACCATTTGGAAGGGGGATTCTATGTCTCGCTTGTCGAGGAAACCTAGCGGCCCTAACTTGTTAGACGAACCTTTGAAAGACTTCATAGTGAAACCCCCGCTATGCACCTCGGCAGTGTAGTTTGGGAGTAATTAACCCAAGCATATGGGAATCACGACTCACGGTGAAAGTGTACAACCTCTCTCAGAAAGTTAAATCGTTATAACAGTAGTGTTCTCGGTCACGAGCGGCCCGGACTTCTTATGGAATAATGATTTATGCGATGGAAACTTTTTGAGTATTGTTTTTGATATACTTTAATCATTGTTTACATGATCATATGGTTTAATTGGGATTTATGCTACTTGTTGCTATTCACATATGCTAAAATTGAGATATGATAAGAGATGCTAACCGTCAGAACCGTGTCGACCTTTTGAGCCTCATTAACCCATGTTATTCTTGTTAAGTACGACATGTACTTACGTTTGTTTATTTTTATTACTTGGAAAATCCCGGATGGGTAACAGATAATCGTGTCTATGAGGACTCTGATGAGGACTACTAGTCTTGTGCTTCACCAGTTGATGTCCCTGTGGCTTTGGAGTCTATCGGAGTGCTAGTTATCTTATTTTGTTTCCGCTGAGACTTTGAATAAATTTATGTAATAAAGTACAATTCGTGATGTAATAAAGGCACTGAGCTTGATACTCCAGTGGTTTGTCTCTATATGTGTGTGATTGATCTCTGGGCACACATATGGTTTTATATTTAGTTTTATTCTTAAAACTGGGTATGACAAATTGGTATCAGAGCCGTGTTGACTGTAGGACGCAAGCCTAGTTAGCAATGGTCATTTTTAGCATCTCCTGTTTCACTTATTTCATGCTTACTTTCTTAGTCTTGTTATTTGCTAAATTTTTATGCTGTTTCCCATCTTATTCTATTATAAAATTTATTGACTCTATTTCTAACTTAATCTTGGTCTAATTCTATAGATGACACGTGCCCATAAGACCGCTCGCATTAGCACTGGAGGCTACATCACACCCCGTGCAGAGTACGCCCCGATGGAGCCCCGCGACGAGGTCATGATCGAGGAAGATGAGGATGTGCAGATGCACCAAGTGGAACCTGAAGAAGAAGAGCCTGAAGTGGTGATCATCGAGCTCTCTGATGATGAAGAGGAGACTGTGGAGGTACACCAAGAAGAAGGCGCCGCTGGAGCTGATCCACCACCACCACCCCCCCAGGTGGTGCAGCAGAGGAGATGATCTTCCCATGGGATGGACCAAGAGGCTCTACTCCAAGCGGGGAGATTATGCCAACTACTACCATGCTCATCTTATGGATATGTTCCATAGCTACTATGATGGCCAGTTCGCAGTGGAGTACTTTTGCGAGGAGAACATCCACCCTGTTGAGGGCACTTACTGGAAGGCGAAGGTGGTTGTCTACATCTGGAATGAGGAGGTAGAAGCTTTCCAAGTGGACTCGATGCTGAGGCATACGGCTGGACGTACCACTCTTCGGGCCAGCATGGAAGACGCAGCTCTGGAAGCCTACCTTGTATACCATGAGAGGCGCTATGAGGACATGATGGAGGATGAGGACCGCTACCTTCCTCGTTATGATGAGGAGCTGGGATGGGTGATGCTGAATCCCCAGGGTGCGGATCCTACCACTCGATCGCTAGTCCTCTTTGCTCATGAGTTGATGCGCGACAACGCGCGACTCAAGACTGAGCTGCGGGCACAACAAAGGTCACGCAAGAGAAGCCAGAGGGAAGCTGATGACCTTAGGGAGGAACTCCACCGTCCAAGACTTTATGAGAAGCTAGATCGAGCCTAGGAGTTGGAGTCTATCTTTTTCATAATACGATAGTATCGTGGTTTGAGTCTAGTCAAGTGTGTGCGTGTGAACTTTTAGTGTGTGGATGATTATCATTATGCTTATGTTTGAGTTGGATCTTTGTTATGAGTGCTGGGAGATTGTGGGCATGTCCACAAGTCCCAATGTTTAAGAATTTTTAAGATTAGATTAATAAATGTTTAAGTTTGGGTCGGTTATATCGTTTTGCTGAAATCTGTCTCTGGAGCAGTCTGTGTTCTTTAGTTGATACCCGCCAATCTGTTCATGCAAAATTTATGAAATTTTTATGAGAGTAACTAGACTTCAGTATCTTTCAAATGCCGCTGGAATCACCTTTTTATCAGTTATAGTTTGAGAGATATAATTGTTGGAGTTGAAGGTTTCTGCGCTAACAGCCTCTCTGGACAGAATTAAAGTTTTGCTGTTTTACTCCTAGTTAACGTCAGAATCTGGAAATCTCACCTGAACGAAAGTTGTAGATAATTTCTTAAGCTTTCCATCCATATATGCCACGACACATTTGATTATCTGTAGCTTGAGTTATGACTGAATTACTGTGCTTCTGTTGCATGGAGACGCCCAGAAACTTTCAGATTCAGTGTTTACTTGCATTAGTGATTCGTTTGGTTGGGTATATGCTAAACTTGAGCATTTGCTTTTGGAAACCAGATGGCAGCCAGGGGCAGAGGAGCTAGAGGGCGTAGGGGTGGTAGGGGTGCTGGCAACTATCCACCACCACCACCACCGCCACCTCCACCACCGCCACCGCCCGACCATGGAACAGATGTTTGCAACACAAACTCGCTTGCTGCAAACCTTGGTGCAACACATCCGTAACCAGCCAGCCTGCACCACCGCCACCACCACCACCGCTAGAGACAAGCGTGGTGATTTCTTGAAGGGTCGCCCTCCGGTATTCTCCCATACCGCAGATCCACTTTGAGGCCGATGACTGGCTTCGTGCAGGCCGAGAAGCAGCTCAATATAGCACAATGCAATGACTATGAGAAGGTGCTATATGGTTCTGGATAGTTACAGGGGGCAGCTCAAACCTGGTGGGAGTCATATCAGTATGGCCACCCTCACCCAAATCAGATCACCTGGCAGGAGTTCCAGGAAGCATTCAGAGCTCACCACATCCCCGAGGGGGAGATTGAAATTAAGGAGGAGTTCCGAAGACTGAAGCAAGGTTCCATGACAGTGGGTGATGTTGACTCGGATGCGAAGAAGCAGGGGCGCTTTCTAAAGGGATTGTATGATGATCTCAGGTTGCAGCTCTCATCTACTCTCTACCCCAATTTCCATGCATTGGTGGACCGAGCAATAGTGGTGGGTAACTTACGCCAGCGCTAGACCACAAGAAGAGAAGGTGGCAGGGATGTGGCTCGAAGCAACACTCGCTCCCGCACTAATCGGGGGCAACAACCGCCAAGGTACCAAGCTTCCTATCCCCGGTGGAACCGCAATCGGGACAGCAAGCGCGCCCAAGCATCTACAAAGAAGCCTAGTGGACAGCCCACAAAGCAGCAGAGATGGCAATCGACGCCTCGCCCGAAACCCCAACAATACCCCAAAGTGAAGAGCAAAGGCACCTAACACCCCCAATAGGTGCTACATCCGTGGTGAAGCAGTCACATGTCTTACCACTGCCCCAAGAAGCGTAACCCGCAAACTCCACGTAACCAGGCGAGCAACTTAAGACGCACCCTCGGCTGAACAACACTGGGAAGGTGAATCATGTGTCCACCGATACCGTCCAGGAAGCACCAGAGGTCATGCTCGGTACGTTCAGTGTCAATTCCATCCCCGCTTACGTTCTTTTTTGACTCGATCTTCGCATTCCTTTATTTCGCATATTTTTATCCAAATGCATGGCATCCCAAAGATGTGCTCAAAAAACAACTTCATAGTAAATTCACCGGGTGGAAGTATGTCAAGACAAAGATAAATGTCCGGCAGCTAGTCCGTCTATAAGGGGGTAGACTTCAAGGTTTGCCCTATAGTGTTGAGAACAAATTGGATTGATCTTATTCTGGTATGGACTGGATGAAGAAATATCATGTAGTGATTCAAAGTCAAGAGAAGGTTGTAGTTCGACAACGCCAAGTGGAGACGTAATCGGTGTTGATGTAGTGGTACGGCCCGCACAAAGAAACCGCCACCGTGACTCACCTGAATGGAGATGGCAACCAGCCAGACCGCGCCGTGGATGAGTTCCCGATGTGTTCCCGATGATTTGCCAGGTATGCCACCTGACCGTGATATTGAATTTCTTATTGAGCTTTTACCTGGCACTGCACCTATAGCCAAGCGACCATATAGAATGGGGGTACCTGAGTTAGAAGAGTTAAAGAAGCAACTAAAAGAGTTGTCTGAGAAAGGTTTTATTCGTCCAAGTTCTTCGCCTTGGGGAGCACCTGTCATATTTGTTGACAAGAAGGATGGTACTTAGAGAATGTGTGTTGATTATCGATCACTCAATGAGGTTACCATCAAGAACAAGTATCCTTTGCCTAGAATTGATGACTTATTTGACCAGTTGAAAGGTGCTTGTGTATTCTCTAAGATTGATCTTCGTTCTGGTTATCATCAATTGAAGATTCGTGCCACCGACATACCTAAGACTGCATTTACTACAAGGTATGGGTTGTATGAGTACACAATGATGTCATTTGGGCTGACTAATGCACCTGCATACTTTATGTATTTGATGAACAAGGTGTTTATGGAGTATCTGGACAAGTTTGTTGTGGTATTCATTGATGATATATTGGTATTCTCCAAGAATGAGGAAGAACACGCTGAGCATTTGAGGTTGGTTTTGCAGAAGCTCAGGGAGCACAAGCTATATGCTAAGCGAAGTAAGTGTGAGTTCTGGTTGAAGGAAGTTTCCTTTCTAGGCCATGTTGTATCCAATGGTGGTATTGCAGTGGATCCTAGCAAAGTGAAGGATGTGTTAGATTGGACACCACCTACCAATGTCAGTGAGATCCGTAGCTTCCTTGGGTTAGCTGGCTATTACCGGAGATTCATTGAAGGATTCTCTAAACTTGCTAAGCCTATGACTGCACTATTGGAGAAGAATGCTAAGTTTGTGTGGTCTTCTGAGTGTCAGTCTAGCTTTGATGAGTTGAAGAAGAGATTAACCACAGCCCCCGTGTTGATATTGCCAGATCTGAGTAAGAATTTCTCCATCTTTTGTGATGCATCTCGTCTTGGTCTAGGATGTGTTCTTATGCAAGAAGGAAGAGTAGTGGCCTATGCATCAAGGCAACTGAGGAAGCATGAGTTAAATTATCCTACTCATGACTTGGAGTTAGCAGCAGTGGTTCATGCTTTGAAGATATGGAGACACTATCTTATCGGGCATAAGAGTGACATTTACACTGACCATAAGAGTTTGAAGTATATTTTCACTCAGTCAGACTTGAACTTGAGACAACGTCGATGGTTGGAACTGATTAAGGATTATGATTTAGAAGTACATTATCACCCAGGGAAGGCCAATGTTGTAGCCGATGCTCTTAGCGGGAAGAGTTATGCAAATGAGATTCGAACAACACCCATGCCTAAGGAGTTGTGTGCTGAAATTGATTATCTCAATCTGGTTTTGCCAATAATGCAAAGGAGTTAGTAGTAGAGCCGACTCTAGAGCAAGAAATCCGTAAGGGTCAGCTTGACGATGAGAAACTAAAAGAGATTGCGGAGAATATAGTAATCGGCAAAGCACCGTGGATTTCGTTTGGATGACAATGGGACTCTATGGTTTGGAAAAAGGATTTGTGTACCAAATTGTGAAGGCTATCGAGATGCAATTTTTGCGAGAGGCCCATGAGTCGGCTTATTCTATACACCTAGGTAGTACCAAGATGTACTTGGATTTAAAGGAGAAATATTGGTGGTATGGACTAAAGAGAGATGTGGCAGAATATGTAGCTTTGTGTGACACTTGTCAGAGAGTCAAAGCAGAGCATCAACGACCTGCAGGGTTACTACAACCAATGAAGATACCCGAGTGGAAATGGGAAGAAGTTGGTATGGATTTTATAGTTGGATTGCCACGGACTCAGAGAGGGTATGATTCGATATGGGTAATAGTGGATCGGTTAACTAAAGTTGCTCACTTTATACCAGTCAAGACTACTTACCATGGACCGAAGTTAGCAGAGCTATACATGGAAAGGATAGTGTGTTTACATGGTGTACCCAAGAAGATCGTGTCTGATAGGGGTTCTCAGTTCACATCACATTTCTGGAAGGGTGTACATGAGTCACTTGGGACGAAGCTAAATTTTAGTTCGGCCTATCATCCTCAGACTGACGGACAGACTGAGAGGACTAACCAGATATTGGAGGATATGTTGAGAGCATGCGCTTTGCAATATGGTACTAGTTGGGATAAGAGTTTGCCATATGCAGAGTTCTCATACAACAATAGTTATCAGAGAGTCTCAAGATGGCACCGTTTGAAGCATTGTATGGTCGCAAGTGCAGGACACCACTGTTTTGGAATCAAACAGGGGAGAGTCAAGTATTTGGACCTGATGTTCTTAAAGATGCCGAAGAACAAGTGAGAATGATCAGAGATAATTTAAGAGTGGCACAGTCTCGTCAGAAAAGTTATGCTGATACTAGGAGACGGGAATTGGTTTTTAAAGTGGGTGACTATGTTTATTTAAAAGTGTCACCTATGAGAGGTGTGAAGAGGTTTAACATGAAAGGAAAGTTAGCCCCGAGGTATATCGGACCTTTCAAGATTTTAGAGAGACGTGGAGAAGTGGCCTACCAGCTAGAGTTGCCAGACAGATTGTCAGGTGTGCATGATGTGTTCCATGTGTCTCAGCTAAAGAAGTGTTTGCGAGTACCCGAGGAACAAATACCATTAGAGGAGATTGCTGTTAGTGATGATCTAACGTATGAGGAATTTCCAGTGAGGATTTTGGAGACCGCAGAACGAGTCACTAGAAGCAGGGGTTATCAAGATGTGCAAGGTGCAAGTGGAACCGGTATTCCGAGGATGAGGCAACTTGGGAAAGAGAGGATGATCTCGAGGAAGTCATATCCGCAGTTGTTTGAGTAAGCTTATCCAATTCTCGAGGACGAGAATTAGTTAAGGGGGGTAGAATTTGTAACGCCCTAAATTTGCATCTTTTCAAAAATAGGTGAAATTGAATTTTATTATGCAAATGTATGTGTGCATTTCAATATAGAATAATAATTAATTTTATTAAATTAAAATCAACTATAAGGTAGACACATGTTTGATGCATACATGCTGGTGCACTAATATTTCGTATTGAGTGGTTTGGTTCAAATTTGAATTTGGATTTTGAATTATATTTCAAATTCTGGTTTAAGCAAAAGAAAAAGAAAAGGAAATGAATTCCTCACCCTCTTTCTCCCTATTTGGCCCGAAGGCCCATTCCCTCCTCCTTCTTTTCTTTTCCCGCGGCCCAGCCGAGAAGGCCCAGCCGAGCAGGCCCAACGAGCCCTCCCCTTTCTCTTCTGTTCGGCGCCGACAGGTGGGACCCGCACGTCAGCCGGACACCCCGCCTTCCTTCTTCTTCCTCGGTCACCTTCCAAAAATGGAGGTCGCCGCCTTCCTTCGTCGAACCCGCTCGGAGCTCCCCTTTCCATGCACGGCGCGGCCTCCAAGCTATAAAACCCGAGCCCCCGCACACCACCGCCTCCACCCCACCCTGTTGCAGCAGCCGCCACGCTTCGCAGCAAGCACAGCAGCCGCCGCAACCCTAGCCGAACGCCGCCGCCATTCCGTCTCTCCGCCGTCGTTTTGCCCGCCGTAAGCTCACGGCCGAGCTGCGCAATGACCTTGCGACGCCGCCAAGCCTTTTCTTTTCCTTTTTCATGCTTTGGTTCACGCCCTGACCTTCACCGAACCTCGCAGGAGCCCGCCGTCCGCCATTCTCCATCACCCGCCGTCTCCGATCCCTCTCGGTCCCTGCCGACGTCGTGGGTGAGTCCCTCGTTGCACGCTCTATCTCCCCGTGCCATCGGTTCGGTCAATCGCGCGCGAATCGGTGGATTGGCGAACGCCGACGAAGCTTTGCTCGGTTCCGCAATGGCCGCCGCCGAGCTACAAAGGCGCCCCGAATCCCTCTCTCTCTCCCTTCTTTTTAATCTGGGCCGTCCGCATTGGATCGGGCGCCCACGCCATCCCGCCCTTTCGCGGTCGATTTTGCAAAAGAGACCCTGAGTTCTTTATATATATAACCCGCAGTCCTGTTCTCAATTTAAAAACCGGATTTTATTTATTTTAATTCGAAATTCAAGTTTAGATTATCTACAAGTTTGCCACTAGTTTATTTTGAGTATAACTTCTCCAATTTAGCTCCGATTTGATCCGTTCAAGTTGCGTTAGATTCGTAATTTCATAATCTACATGTTTATGGTACTGCTAACCATGTTTCTCAACTTTTAATTTTATTGTTTAATAAAATTTATAAGTTTTCTACATGAAATCTAGTGTAATTCATAACTTGTCCGCTTTTAGCTCCGATTTTGGTGATCCAAACGTCTGGTGATCCTAGCGATGCGTAGATTCATATTCTAACTTTTTATCTTTGTTTTATGATATTGGTGTACTGTTCTAATCTATGCTCTTGTTTGCTATGCATGATTGCGTTTGGATGATTGTATGTTGATTGTTGTGGAGTATAGACGGTGAGCAATACGCTGGTGATCAGGAATACTTTGACGAGCCGTATCACCAAGGGTTCGTTGAGCAAGGCAAGTATAGCATGGGATCATCCTTGTTACCTATTCACCATTAATCATTAAATTCATATTGCATGTGTCTTCCTTGTTTACCACTAAGGATTTCCTAGCAATTGTATCTTGTGCCTTGATTACCGTGGGTTTATGCATTTGGGTAGCTTATGCTAGTGCTTAATGAATAACCATTATGATCTGTAACATGATTAATGCTATATGCAACAAAGGTTTAAAACTCGCTTTTTAGCAATGGAAAATTAAAGGGGAAGAGTACTTGTTTGCTCTTGTCCTCCCTAAGGACTTATCTGTAAGTGAGCACCCGGGACTTACAAAGACAACCGTGGGGGGCTATATGGCTCGCTTTAGTCAAGTATGAGGACCCTCTTCTAGCTTGTTAGAGGTTACCCTTGTGGCGCAAAAAAGGGGCTTTACACGATGGGCATAGCGTGGCTTCGGTCCTCATGTGTTGCCTTTGCGGTGTGAACCATTTGGAAGGGGGATTCTATGTCCGCTTGTCGAGGAAACCTAGCGGCCCTAACTTGTTAGACGAACCTTTGAAAGACTTCATAGTGAAACCCCTGCTATGCACCTCGGCAGTGTAGTTTGGGAGTAATTAACCCAAGCATATGGGAATCACGACTCACGGTGAAAGTGTACAACCTCTGCAGAGTTAAATCAAGTTATAATAACCGTGTGCTCTCGGTCACGAGCGGCCTGGACTTCTTATGGAATAATGATTTATGCGATGGAAACTTTTTGAGTATTGTTTTTGATATACTTTAATCATTGTTTACATGATCATATGGTTTAATTGGGATTTATGCTACTTGTTGCTATTCACATATGCTAAAATTGAGATATGATAAGAGATGCTAACCGCCAGAAAACGTGTCGGCCTTTTGAGCCTCATTAACCCATGTTATTCTTGTTAAGTACGACATGTACTTACGTTTGTTTATTTTTATTACTTGGAAAATCCCGGATGGGTAAATGATAATCGTGTCTATGAGGACTCGATGAGGACTACTAGTCTTGTGCTTCACCAGCTTGATGTCCCTCGTGGCTTTAGAGTCTATCGGAGTGCTAGTTATCTTATTTTGTTTCCGCCGAGACTTTGAATAAATTTATGTAATAAAGTACAATTCGTGATGTAATAAAGGCACCGAGCTTGATACTCCAAAGGGTTTGTCTCTATATGTTTGTGATTGATCTCTGGGCACACATATGGTTTTATATTCAGTTTTATTCTTAAAACTGGGTATGACAACCTGGGGCTTCGAGTTTTTTAAGATTCTTGAATGTAGCCTAATGCATATCTATTTATTTTTATTGTTTTCTATGCGGTACTAATGTAGAAAAGTAATCATGTAGAGGAGAAAATAAATCATGCAATGTAAGAAAGTAGATATGGATAACTACCGATGTTATCTCACGGCGAGGGTTCGAGACGACTCCTTGCAAATGGTTCAAGTACTTCGGTTTGCTCTGTGAGGATGAGGATTGAGGTGGTACCTCCACTAGTGGCGATTCCAATGGTTGTTCCACCTTCTTTCTTCTGTTTTTAGCATCTTGAAACCAATCTTATGCGCATTTATTGGTTGAGAACTTCCATTTATAGAATTTGGAGAATCTTTCCACACTGTACTCAGGGTGTGTTCTACTCATAAAGACAAGGTAGAGATCAAGTGCATGGGCTCTGTTGGTAGGAAAACACCAACAGAACCAGAGATTTATTCATTCTTCTCTATCCTTGGGCACAATAAGATTGATGTTGTTCATATTATTGATTTATAACATGGGTGAGAAGATCAAAAGTA
Source organism: Chrysopogon serrulatus (assembly GCA_015844335.1). NCBI lineage: Eukaryota > Viridiplantae > Streptophyta > Magnoliopsida > Poales > Poaceae > Chrysopogon > Chrysopogon serrulatus. Next base: position 65,728 of record JADLZL010001957.1, on the reverse strand, counting down.
TAAATATGGCATTTAAGTTTATGAGATAAAGGAGTGGAGTTCATTAACCTATGGAAGGATTGTTCATCTTTATAAGTTATTCAGATTAACATGCATGATGACTATCATCTTCCAAAAAAATAAGATATATAATATTTTAGCTCCTTAGGTTAAGACTGAGATCAAGAGAATGGTGCTATGATGTGTTCTTCAAGACCAAGAGAAAATGATGACCACTTGCCTTTTAAGATATTACCTTTATGTATGATGACACCATGTGGTAAAGGATAGATGAATTTCACTGGTCTTCTTCTTTCTTCCATCTTGAGATGTTTATTAGCATCTTGTCTCATATGTTGTATTCCTTTCTCACTCTTCTAGCCTTCTGCTTCTCTTATTTTCTCTGCAAGGGATTAGTAGACAACATATACCCGAAGGAATATAATAATTAAGGTATGGATAGTGTTTTCCACGGAGTTCATGGTTCACCATTACTACAATAAGGTTGAGGTGAAGATATTATTTTCAAGAATACCTCTAACCTTGATTTGATTCTATGAATAGTCTCTCTAATATGATTTAAACATTTTAATATATGAGAGGGTAGTCTAACCAAATTCTTATACAAGGATGCTTTGATTCAATAATCATGTTTAAGTAGTAATATTCTAAAGCATACTCATAATAGAACAAGGAGGTTTAAAAGCCTAAGCTTCAATTAGAAACAAGGGTCTGTATGGTGAACCAAAGGATCATTTCGTTTGTTTAAACTTTTAGCAAATTGAGCATGGCATAAGGTAAAGATAAATTAGCAACATGGTATAAGATGTTGAATATAGTTTAATGTTGCACGGACTCAGATAAACGTACCTTATGTCTTTATCCTCTCTTCCTTGCAAGTGGTGATAGACTTACCTGAAGAAGGAGGGGCGTCCGACTCATCTATTGGCGATGGCTTGTGGTCCTTCGAGAAGGGCCTTCCTTCTATTACTTTAGCCTTTTCACCTTTCGATAGCAGTACGAACAACTGTATGCTCTTCATCAACATTTTCTTGATCTTGATTGATTCATGGTTGATGAGCTGGGGTCCACTGGAGGTGCAAACTCAAGTTCCACTCTGGTTGTCTTTATCTTCCTTCGACATGGCGATGAGGGATTCTTCTTTGTGAGTAATACGCCAGCCGTCTTGATGGTTTGATGAGGGAACTTCTATGATGCTCACGTGAAAACTTCATCTCCAATGGTTTAGTTGCATCTCTTCTATGATCATGGTCATCTATGGCCTTACTAGACATCCTTATTGCCGATATACAAAGTGGTGTCTTCGAAGGTGATGAGAAAAACAGGACACTCATTGATTGATATAAAGTGAACTGCTCTCTGCTTCTCACCATCCACCTAGCTTGAGTCTTGGAAAGGCTCAATGCTAGATTGCCTTTGACATTACTCATGATCAGTTAATTTGTTTCTTTCCTGTAAAATGTTAATGGACATATACCTGAGGGAATATAGCAAATTTGGAATACGGGTTTTGTTGTCCATACTATTTGCAACTCTATGCTAACAAGGTGATGTATGGTTTTAAGACTGTTTAGCATAGATTGTTTCTATGATGTTTCATATTGTTGTTGTATTCTAATATGGTTTAGGACAGAGATAGCTTGCAACAAGGATAAATGAATAAACATTGATACTTATAGTTCTTCATTAATGAAGGATGAGCTGGGTCTTCTTTGTACAGAGTTTATTACTATCTTGATTCATCTCATATATGAATTCCTTCCTTGACTTACCCAGATTGAATTTAAGAATTCTCCTATAGGGGTTAGTCCAACGAAATAACCAGTATCTACTAAGTGTACTATCGGCTCAAAAAAATCAACCTAGACTCACGTCTAATTTGATTCAGGAAAGGATTTTAACCTAAGCACCTTGCTTAATTTAAAACCCTTTTAGAAGTAAGATCAATACACCTTGTGATTCAAAAATTAAACTAGACACCATGTCTACTTTAACTTAGAAAAACAATCAATGCCTAATTTCACAGGTGTATGAAGATACTTCCAACCCTAAGCATACTATAGCAAAAATAGGTAGTATGAAAGTACTGTAGAAGTTTATTCAAGTAGAGATGAACGAGCATGATCATGGTGAGTTTTTTTTATTTGTAAGAATGCAAGTGGGGTGAATATATGAACGGAACTAAACATGTAATGGATGAGAAACTTTAAACTAAACAAGGTGGATATATGAATTGAAGTAAACATGCAGTGGAATGCACAAGCTAACTACTCATCAAATTTAAAGTCTATGAGCAAGACTTTCTCACCTTTATTTGACCATACTTACATGACTCACATGTTGGAATTTGTGAGTGATGCAGCATCTTTGTACCCGTCACTTGAGATATGAATTGAATTCTTATGACGTCGACCTTTTTGTCTAATCTTGGATTCTTCAATGTGTTTCTTTTTTCTTGTAGGAGATTATCGGAAGGTCGTAAACCACTTATTCATTACCCTACATAAGATATTAAAGTAGGCAAAACAAGGATAATCCTGCTTGAGCAGGGGTAAATTGGGTGATCGATCTTATTCATGGTGCATCTAAGTCATCAATACTTTCTAAGTTTAAATGCCTTCCCCGGCAACGGCGCCAAAAATGCTTGTTGGCATCTCATAGCGTTATCAAAATAACAAAACTGCAAGATGTATGGTACTGATTAACTTGTCTTTAGCAACTAGCCACTACCTCTTACCTATACTCCTAAACATTGAACTAGGTTGTCATCCCCAATTATATAGCTAGAAATAATTAATGGTACTAATATTAATCTATCATTTTATGTGACTAGGCAGAAATAATAATGATGTATAGATGAAGAATGATTCTGCAAGCGAACAGATAATTATACCATTGTAGCATTTTATCTAGAGTATTACCAGGTTGTCGATTTAAATTTATACCACTGGGAAGGTCTAGCTAAACATATAATCTATAGCATTGATGACACTTATATGCAATGAATGAGAGATGTAACCAATGTCATGTTCTACTCATAACAGGAATAAGTCACATGATAAAGATATATATGATAAGCATAGATCAGTCATCAATAATAATACTAATTTACTCAGAGCAATCTAATCATGTTAACGTCGTCTAATCAATTAATAGAGAAATAACTCCTAAGTATTTGTTGGTATTTCTAACGTCACTGCAATAAAACCCAAATTCTTATCCCACGCAATGACACTAGAAATGTTGTTATTAATTAACTTGCCTTTAGCAACTAGCCACTAGCCTCTTTACCCCTTACTCCTAACTATGAAACTAGGTTGTCATCCCTAATTGTAAAGCTAGGAATAAACTCGGTACTAAATCTTATCATTTTATGTGACTAGACAGAAAATAAATAAAGATAAATATAAACTAAGAATGATTCTGCAAGTTTTACAGATAATACCATTGTAGCATTTTACCTAGAATATTACCAGGTTGTCATTTATATTCTACCACTGGGAAGGCATTGCTAAGAAGCTACTCTATAGTATTGATAACACTTATATATGCAGTGAATAAGAGATGTAGCCAATGTCAACTCTCTCCTCAATAACAGGAAGGTGTCACAAGATAAATAATAGATAACTGATAAATATGATAAATATGATCAATATGATAAATCATCTCCTAATAATACTAATCCCATCATAGCACTCTAATCATGTCAAGCATTTGTCTAATCAGGTAATAGAGAAATAACTCCTAAGTATTCAAGCTACAGTCAAAGCAATTTCATTTAGTGCAAGTATGTCTAACAATCATAGCTAAGTTATACTACTATAGTTCCCTAACACATCGGAGCAATGTACAGGAGAAGATGAGTCTAACCCGATAATCCCACTCTACCAATCCACCGTACGGGGGAAGGCCTACAAAGGACTCAATAGATCTGTCACACCCATGATCTACCTCACTACCCGGCACGACTGGGGATACTCGCAGATAAGCAAAGCATCTAGACACCACGTCTACATATTGCCTACCACTCACCATGCAATTGAATAGATGAGCGCTATACGAACCAGTGTATGAATATAATAGCAAACTAACTATACTAGACATATTAAATTAGACAATGAACAATGCAATCAAGAACATAATAATGAAGAATAATGTTGCTAGTAATAATCGTACAAACGCAGATATTACAATAAGAAAGAAAAGCTTAAGAACTATACCAGACTCTTATCTTCTTGACAACGTCGGGAATCCAAGATCGATGAAGAACTTGACTTCCTCTACTCTAGATCTAACTAGGCTAAACTATGAACTAGAAGGCTATGTGGAACTAGAACTTGAAGCTCTAAATAACTTGATCACCAAATATCTCGAGATGGAATGAATGAATGAATTCTAGGGTTTCCAGGGGGAGGTCTGGCTCCGCTTATATAGCCCGGTGGGTTGCATGACAGCCGTTTGATCAAACCAGACTTCACGTAGGGCTAAGATGAATCCTCAAAGGCGGTGGAAGAACATTCTAGAAGGGGGGAGAGGGTTCCCCTCACAGGAGGCCGGCCGGCCTAGCACCTGGAGGTGGCCTTGTCTCTCCTTCGCTCCGGTTTCTTCTAGATCCTTCTAGAGTAGTTTGGTATATTCCTAAGTTTTAGATAATTCCGTGATGTAGATTTGCAGTTATACCCCTTTTTCGGTGTTTTCTGGTTCAGTCCCTGAAAATTAATAAATCACCAAAACTCATGAAAATTGTTAAATAAACCCCTAGCCTTCTAGATATTGATGTGTGTTTCATGCCTTTCGATATATAAAATGTTGACGCTATCCACCGTCAACAACTCCCTCAAGCTTACCTTTTGTTAGTCCCTTAGCAAAACCTAGAGTTGGATCAGAAGTTGCTACAATGCTTTTATTCTGATAAGTACACATGCTCTCAAACAAAAATTTCCTCTGGATTAATCAAAATTGCTCTAACTCTCAAACTCACCCATATTACCTTTAACTGTAGAGCTTTTAACCTTCACGTGGGTCTTGAGTAATTGAGAGACAGAACAATCAAGTTGAGCACTATGTCTCGAATTCTTGTACTCAACTAATGTTCTAGAATTTTTGCAAATTTTCGCAATAAAACTCAGAGCCTAATTGTATGACACCCTCAGTCTCTCAAAGTATGTGGTATTTGTGGATCTCACTGAGGCATTCGTGATGTCATGCCTTCCTAATTCTAAGGATTATAGTGGAGTTTATAGGAGTGGCATTTAGCAAGGATAAGCATACTTGTAATTCATATATTGTAAAGTCAAACAATGGATCTATAGAGAATCGAGTCATACAATCAAACCAAGATATGCATGTGTGTAGAATATGGTGGATAGGTGTATATATGGTGGCTAATTCTAATTCTACTTTTGCTCTTCAGAATAAATCTCTCTTCTTTCTTAGATGTATAAGATTTTTTTAGAAAAACATGGGCTATCTTTGTTCTTCTCCTTTTTTTCATTGGGAGGCGGGTATCTGAGTACCCATTATTTTGATGCTAGGACACTTGTCCATCTTTTACTCCCCTTTTCTTCTCTTTCTTCTTCTTCTTTTTTTAGCCACATGCATTCTTAGATACAATAATTGATTGAAGAGATAACAATAAAGAACTTAGAGCAGATAAACAAAGGCTGTCCTAGGGGTTATTATATATTTTTGGGTGTTTTCTCCCAGAGTAGGAGCAAAACATTTTTGAGGTGGAAATGGATAAAAGTGGAAAATGGTTGCGTCTACTCTCGGGGTGAGAGTAATGCATATGTGGATGGAGTGTGTGAGTGATCTTGATTTTAAAAGTATGACAAGACTCTCTTAAGTACACGACAAAGGTTGACTAAACTCAATGGAAAGCAAGTAGCATAAATGAGCAAATGTTTCCTAATCTAAATATGTATCATATATGGCTTTGGTAGGAATTCAACTTTGTCATACAAGAGCTCATCATGTAAGGGTTTGAAATTTTCAAAAGATAAATCTCCAGAATTTAGCTTCGTTAAGAATAAGATAAATAGTAGCTCAAACTCTCTTATATCATATCCGTCAATCACCTAGACTTAGCTTAAGCATATTACTCCACAAGTTTCAGATTCGGAGTAAATTATCAAGTTAAAGCAATCATGTCCAAAACTTAGAACAACTCAAGGTTAAAAACTAGGTACTTGGAAGAATTCTAACAGAGCAACTATTCATCATTTCCAAAACAAAAACTCCTAGTTCATAGTTGACTCTAGACACACTCTCATTAACTAAGACTTCTTTTTGTTGCTTTTTAGATTTTATTTAACTAAAGACTCTTAAAAGACTCAACAGACGTGGACCTTCATGTGCCCACATATTTTTGGTATTTTATAACTATAAGACAGACTCGATAAATCGCATAGGTATAGTTACCTGATAACTAGAGGATGCTCCTCCCCCAAGCTAGATGTTCGCCATATTTCACTTGAATAATCTTTTAGAGTAGTGACCCACTGTCTTGTCTCACTCTTTTATATAATCCTGCAAATATATACTCCAACAAGAAAACCAAAAATCGAGGCTCGAATATGATAATGGGTTGGCGGTCAGCCAGATGAGTAATTGATTATCTTTATGAGCAAATATGAATGTGTAGCATGATGATGATTTTTTTTAATAAAAAAAAGAAATGAAAATTTATTTTTGTGCTACCATAGTGAATATTCTTATGGGGTAAACCATAAGTCTAATCCTTTAGAGCTTTTTAAAGTTTTATAATTAAGCAATAAGAGATTTTTATCTTCTTTTTAAACATGCAAAAGAATGAATGTACTAAAGTAATTAGATAACTACCATTATTACCTTATGGTAAGGGTGTGGATTTTAAAGTCTACCGACAAGACTAGGTTGGAAAGAGTACTTACTTATAGGATTCATTGTCTGAGGAAGCCTCAGACAGTTCTTCATCTTGCAATGATGTCTCTTTATTCTCTTCCAACCATCTTTAATTTTGTTCTTGTATTTCTCTTGCTTCTTGCTTAGCAATTTGCTCCATTCTCTCAGCTTCTTTGTCCCATTCGCTCCAGTGAGGTTCTTGTTTAGTGATTTGATCCTCGTACCTTGTAGCTTCACTAGGATAGTCTTCTTCTTCCTTCTTTGAGAGTAAATTCGCTCTACGGTGAGATCAGCGTCTCCTATTTTGAATCTTCTAGGGCGAATTATTGTCGGTGTAACTATTGAAGTCACAACGTACCTTTCCTACGGGGAGGTGGAAGTGAACTTGTCCGGATCTCATGTAGAGGATTGCATTAGTGGTGTTGAGGAAAGGTCTTCTCAAAATGATAGGTGTATCGTCATCTTCCTGCATGTCAAGAACCAAGAAATCTGCAGGTATATAATAATCTTTAATTTTTACCGCAACGTTCTTTACTATACCTTCTAGGAATCTTGTTGATAGGTCTGTCATCTGCAGCTGTATATAGGTTGGGTATAACGGTTCATCACCAAATAAATAATTGTACGCTACCTTTGACATGACGTTGACCCCTGATCCAGTGTCACAAAAGGTCTTCGGAAAAACCATTTGCTTAATTGTGCATTCAATAGTCGGGACTCCTGGGTCTTCTCTTTTGATAATGTATGGTGGTGCTAACAGGTGGTCATATTCGGTGTTAACCGAATTGATTAGTTGAACCGTCTCTTCTGGAATTTGACTGAGCTCACTCTTCCTCCTTCTTCTGTTATTTTTCTTCTTCTTGGGTTCAGCTGGTTGTTGGGCTTGCTCATATGGCTTCTGTGGGAATGCGGGGGTTGTGAGGATACGGTTCTTGAATGAGAACTTCTCCTTTTTGCTCTTGATGGAAAACACAATCTTGGCATGCTTCGCATAGATGATGGCTTTAGTTGTGCATAAGAATGGTCGGCTCAGTATGATAGGTGCTCTTTCATCTCCTCCACTCTCCATGACTACAAAGTCAACGGGAAGATAGGATTGTCCCACTCGAACAATAGCTTCTTCCAAAACTCCTTTGGGGTAGCAAATGGACTGATCTGCAAGCTGCAAACGCATGGTTGTGTACAACAAAGGATCTACTAGAATCTTTTCATAAATTACCTTAGGCATAATGTTGACACTTGCACCGAAATCACAGATAGCCTCTGGAAAGGTGTGACATCCTATGGAAATAGGAATGACAGGCCTTCCAGGGTCTCCTTTCTTCTCAGGGAGTGAGTGGCCAACCCACTGCACATCCGCTGGTTGAGTGTAGTAATGACCTGCATTATGAATATCCATAAGATTTGCAGTTTCTAAATCTTCTAATTGGCCCAGAGCCTTACCTTTTTCTATTGGAGGAACAGCAGCTGCTAATTGAGCTAATTGTGATTCTAATATTTTATTGAAGCTGTGTTGATTCTTAATAGCAGAAGCAAAGCTATCCAGTCTAGTGTTTATATTTTCTAAAGCTTTATCATTCAAAGTTACTTTTTTAAACATTTGGTCTAGTAGTTTAGATTGACCAGCAACTAGATCTCGTAAAGGTGGTAAATTATAATTGCTGTAATTATTGTTATCTTAGAAATTACCTTGTCGTGGTTGCTGATTCCATCCTTAATTTGATTGATTCCATCCTTGACCTTGTTGAGGACGATAGTTGGTGTTATTGTTGATGTAATTCACGATCTCTTGGATTTCAGGACAGTTGACTGCTGAGTGTCCCGTGTTTCCACATTCTTCACATTTTATGTAGGAGCCATTGATGTGCATGACTTCTCTCTTTTCAGTGTCTCTATCTTTGAGCTTCTTCATGATGAGGTCTAGCTTTTCAGTGAATGTATCGACTTCCTTGAGATGATGAGTGCCTCCTCCTCTCTTACGAGGTTGAGTGCGTTCTTCATTCCAGCTTTGATTTGAGGCCGTCTTCTCAACGAGTGCTGTTGCATCGGCGAGCTTAAGTGACAGGAAAGCGCCTCCAGCTGCAGCATCCATGGACTCACAAGTGCTAGAGACTAGCCCATGATAGAAAGTCTGCATAAGTAGCCAATCCTCCATTCCATGATGAGGGCATTCTGCGATGTAATCTTGAAAGCGTTCCCATGCCTCGGCGAACGATTCATCATGTTGCTGTTGAAAGCTTGAGATCTTTCCACGCAGTGCAGTGGTCTTGCCTGTTGGAAAGAATCTGGCCAGGAAAGCAGTAGAGCATTTGTCCCATGTAATGTTGGTTGCCTTGTTGTTATAAAACCACTGTTTTGCTTTTCCTAGCAGCGAAAATGGAAATAGGCGAAGTAAGATAGCATCCTTTGGTACATCTTTGATCTTGAAGGTGCTGCATATCTCTAGAAAATGTTGTAAGTGTGCGCTTGCATCTTCATGTGCCTTTCCACAAAACTGATTAGCTTGCACCATGGTGATAAGCGCAGGCTTGAGCTCAAATCCATTGTTTCTGATATTGACATTAGGTCCAGTACGGATGTTGGCGGTTGTTGGAGCAGAGAATTCACATAGTGTCTTCTCAGCCATGGCTTGAAAAACTAGTGTTAAGTTAACTTCTAATCCTTCTGATTCTTCTCCTTCGGATGATGGAGCTTGCTCCTGTGAAGAACAAGTTTTAGTGGAGGGTGTCCTTGATGGTGATTCAAAAATGTCCCTCGTTCTTGCAAACTTCCTTCTTCTTAAGAGTTTCTCTGGATCTTCAGTGTAATTGTCCGGGAGATCAAAAACCATTTATTCATTCATTACCCTGCATAAGATACACAAGTAGACGAAACAAGGGTAAGCCTGTTTGAGTTAGAGGCCATTGGATGATCGATCTTATTGTGGTGCATATGGTTATCAATACTTTTCCTAAGTTTATTAGCCTTCCTCGGCAACGGCGCCAAAAATACTTGTTGGCATTTCTAATTCACTGCAATAAAACCCAAATTCTTATCCCACGCAATGACACTAGAAATGTTAGTATTAATTAACTTGCCTTTAGCAACTAGCCACTAGCCTCTTTACCCTTACTCCTAACTGTGAAACTAGGTTGTCATCCCTAATTGTAAAGCTAGGAATAAACTCTGGTACTAAATCTTATCATTTTATGTGACTAGGCAGAAATAAATAAAGATAAATATAAACTAAGAATGATTCTGCAAGTGGACAGATAATTATACCATTGTAGCATTTTACCTAGAGTATTACCAGGTTGTCATTTATATTCTACCACTGGGAAGGCATTGCTAAGAAGCTACTCTATAGTATTGATAACACTTATATATGCAGTGAATAAGAATGTAGCCAATGTCAACTCTCTCCTCAATAACAGGAAGGTGTCACAAGATAAATAATAGATAACTGATAAATATGATAAATATGATCAATATGATAAATCATCTCCTAATAATACTAATCCCATCATAGCACTCTAATCATGTCAGCATTTGTCTAATCAGGTAATAGAGAAATAACTCCTAAGTATTCAAGCTATAGTCAAAGCTACTTCATTTAGTGCAAGTATGTCTAACAATCATGGCTAAGTAGAGCAAGCGCTATTATATGCAATCGATATGTTAGGGAACTATAGTAGTATAACTTAGCCATGATTGTTAGACATACTTGCACTAAATGAAGTAGCTTTAACTATAGCTTGAATACTTAGGAGTTATTTCTCTATTACCTAATTAGACAAATGCTGACATGATTAGAGTGCTATGATGGAATTAGTATTATTAGAAGATGATTTATCATATTGATCATATTTATCATATTTATCAGTTATCTATTATTTATCTTGTGACACCTTCCTGTTATTGAGGAGAGAGTTGACATTGGCTACATCTCTTATTCACTGCATATATAAGTGTTATCAATACTATAGAGTAGCTTCTTAGTAATGCCTTCCCAGTGGTAGAATATAATTGACAACCTAGTAATACTCTAGGTAAAATGCTACAATGGTATAATTATCTGTCCGCTTGCAGAATCATTCTTAGTTTATATTTATCTTTATTTATTTCTGCCTAGTCACATAAAATGATAAGATTTAGTACCGTAGTTTATTCCTAGCTTTACAATTAGGGATGACAACCTAGTTTCACAGCTTAGAGTAAGGGTAAAGAGGCTAGTGGCTAGTTGCTAAAGGCAAGTTAATTAATACCAACATTTCTAGTGTCATTGAGTGGGATAAGAATTTGGGTTTTATTGCAGTGACGTTAGAAATGCCAACAATGGACAAAGTAAGTGAGATCATAAGATTTTCACAATATTTGGTCTTCATGATGTCTGTCTCCCTATTGTTCAAGATCTCTAAGATTAGAGATTAATAATGCTAAAAATAATTTATTGCATTCTATTATGTATACATCAGGATTTATATTTGTGCACTATAAAGTTGCAATGACACTCATCTTCGAGATGTGATGAATAATTATTATTCTTTATATCATTTTTATTTTCTCTATTCATAATAGGGATGGCTTCTTCTAGGACTGATTCTAGATTCTTCGAGAATCTTTATCTTTAATACATAGTAAGACATCACAAGTCTGTATTTGTAGTGTTATAGGAAAAATAATGCTAGTAACACCAAAATATATCATATCGATTTCTAGAGGACACTAACTCCAAAAACTTTGGGTGCAAAACATATTTTACGACATTAAATACACTCATATTAAAAGCTCATAAAATACGCATGTGCTTATATAGTATACTTTTGTTCTTTTTCAGTCCCTCTTCTTATTCTTGTCTCTCGGGTTTTATGGGTTTTTATTCCTTCTAAGGAATTTACTTACTTTGGTGCTTTTAGACTTATAACCATATGTTCCTTCAAGGAAAAAGCCTTCAGGGAGTTGTTATCTTTATAGGAGATTTCTATGTTGCTATTCATTGATTTTCATAATCCCTTAACTGCATATTTTAATTCATGCCACTTCCAAATTAATTATATAACAGACTATATTTTGTAAAATTTATGTCAGAACTGGTCTCTATTAGGACCCTTTTGAACCATCGCTTTCACCACCTATTATTTCAATGATGACCATAATTATCTGAACATCTGGTTCAAGATACTCATTTAGCGATTTTTAGTTCAACCTGAATTACATATTTCATTTGACTTGATATGAGAGCTTTAAGCACTCTTGCCATGGACTTTAGTCCGGATCCGGTTCTCACATGAAGACTCATTTAGCAATTATAGAGGCAAACAAGTGTGGACATATATTTTGTAACTTTAAATATCCTAACAATGATCTTTGTTATTTTCCAAAATAAGAGATCCATTTTTGTTCCGTATTCCTAGCTTTGTAGTACACGCGTATTGCTAGGATTTTTATCTTGAGGACTTTAGGATGAACCTTATCATGAGGTGACTCACGAGCAGGATGATTTCTCAATAAGAGTACGAGAAGAGTTTTATCACACTAATGTGAGTTTGCTTCATGAGCATATGCTTTTGAGTTAGGCTTCTAGATCGTATTTGCAGACATCCCCGCATAATTTGATCAAAATACCTAAATTAGGTGGATATAAAATTAATTTTGGGTATATCCACAACTACTTCAGGTAGAAGAATTCATTTATATTTTAACCAATCTGGTTCCTCCTCATCGATACAAATAGGTATCTGGCATAACTCCATGCTATGGAATAGTGGAGTGTAACTAAACAACTAATTTAGTTTAGATTTATGCGTTTTGATTCATAAATATCAAGGCATTATTCTATATCATGGGCATTTGTCTCCCTCTAATGTCGAGAAATTTAACAGGATACTAAAGTTCTCCATTCACCAACTTCAAGTGGTGAATATGTATGCTTTAGTGGTGATTTATTTGGAAATATTATGCACTTTATTAGAGGTCTATTACTATTTTTATATGCAGTGAGCTCGAACTTTATTAACGTAGTTACATGCATACTACGTGTATTTCTTCTACAGGAGAAGTATTCTCAACTTCTTGTTGAGTCTATAACTTCCGGTAAATTGTAAACTACTGTTTTGCAAGTCTTTGATTTCACCAAATGCATCTGCAGCCTTCTGGACTTAACACCAGTAGTTACGGACATAATCCATAATTTAGCTATAACAACCCCTTCAGGGGCTAACGCTCACCAAATTGTTGTATAATTGACATCACTTGTTCACATTACCTGTATTGACCTTCGAGGTCATATGCATGAGGAAAAAACAATTAATGTTGGCATTGCGCTTTCAGGCGCGTTAAGTTTGGTGTGCACAAGTATTGATAGCAAGATATATAGCATTTAGCCATGATTGCCAACCAAAAATTTTGGATGCAGAATTATTTCATAGTCTAGCTCTTTTTTTGTTTATTGCCCACATTTGACTCAATTACTCATTCCATATAAATAAAATTGAGTCATTGTATTTATTGCAATATATTATGTGTTCTATGTAAAGCATTGCTTGGATTAATTCATTGTTCAGCATGAAGATAAGATTCTAAAATAGAACATAGCAGTCAAAAAAATATTTATCTAGGAAAAATTATTTTAATGCAAAGTCGTTGACTTAAGAAAAAAAATGACAGATTGGCAAGAGAAACAACGATCAATATCCTTTTGGGATAGACTCTCAACTTTTATAGGCAATAAAAGATAAATGTAAGAAACATTTGTAGTTTTTAAGATCCATATGGCCTTTCAGAGGCTAGGGTAACTACTATAACCAATAATCGATTAATATCAAAATTGGCTTCTAGCTCTATTCTGATGTGGGATTCATACTTATTGCCTGTTTTTCATCTTCTCGCATTTGGCAGGTAGAACTAATAAATGAGGTGAGCTGTGGCATATACAGGGTTACTAGCCACTATATTGTACATAGATTAGTCACTCCACAAATATTATTCGGCTTACTCATAGACAATACAATAGTTTCTCGTCATGATGCCCACAGTCATTTTAGTGACTGTGGGGTACCTATAATTCTGAGTTATGATATACAAGATAGGGCTTCACTAGTCTAAGAAAGGACACACAATTTTCTTTGTTAGGAAGAAGTACTGCATGTTCGCACTAATTATGAAAAATAATATTAGAATATTAATTCTTTTCATACTTTTGTAGCAACTTCATGTCCCTAAGGGGAGTGTATTGTCTTGTTAGAAATAAACCTCAATTAGGATGCCACCTCATGCTTATTCTTTAGGGAGAGACAAGGGGAAACATCATGACTTCATGTCTTGTGTTGACCCGACTAATGTTGTAAAAAAAGGTATTAGCTCCTGAACGAAAGTTTCAAATGAATCCTGTCGGTGTCAAGAATGAACACCAACGAGTAATCGAAATGAGAGCACAATTATCCTCTGTATGGTTTCCCAAGTGGACACAACGATGTATACTGGTTCAGGCAAGTCGCCCTACGTTCAGTGCGAGTGGGGTCATGTTACTCAGGAACTTGTATGGGGCAGTACAAGAGGGGTCGAGAGAGGGAGAGCCTCCCAAGTCTCTAAGAGAATCTAGGTTTGAGGTGAGTTTGTATCGTATGTGGAGTGGGAATGGGGCGAGAGTCGCACACGTGCTCAATGGCCCAAGTCCTCCCTTTTATAGTTCGAAGGGAGGCTCACAGAGGAGGGCTAGTCGATGTGGAGATCGGGGAAGCTTGAAGAGTAAGGATCCGATAATTCTAATAGGTGTCGTGAACATTGTAGCCATCGTCATCCTTTCCCACTGAGGGTCTTCTCTTTGGCATCGTAGTCCTTCAGGTATACAGGGCTATACCCGTAGGTACTGGGATAGCGTTGTTGATGACGGGCGCCATGGGTCAAAGTTTTGGACGTAGGAACATAGGCTGCGGCGAGGCCAGATGAGCAGAGTTGATTCCTGATGCGCCTGGTCCCTCCTGCAGAAAGTGGCTGGCACGGCCGCTGCTCAGGCACGTTGGCCACGGTGTTGGTATGAACGATGTTGCCTTCCCTGTGCTCCCTGTTCTGTCAGGGTGACCGTCCGTGAGAGGTACGAAAACCCGGCGCCAACGGTGGACACTTGTACAGGGAGGCTGGCACCGTAGACCCTAGGGTAGAAGCGTGGGGCAACGCAAGACCCATGGGTTACTTGAGGGCCCCGTCTTCTACTGTTCTGGTGCCGGGGGTGACGACGGTAGCGCGTCCTGTGCCTGCTATGGAATCGTGCAGATTCCATCATACGCTCCGTACGTATGATGGTCCTGGGTGATGCGCCCTGCCTTTTGTTCACAGGACAGGGTCGACCTCCAACCCTCCTCAGCGGGTGGGGGTCGGACGAATCGGACGTTCCCCGGAGAGTCGAGAGCTCCGGGTGGCGACCTCGCCCCGTGGACCCTAGGGGGCCTTGGTCACATTGGTATTTGGTCGTTGCTGGGCCAAGAGTGCTATCGTGCCTTTAGGCCCTCGTGGGCCGGGCCGCAAGCGCGCAGACCCTGACTTAGCAATTTGTTTTGAGAGCCGTTTAACCGGGCCTTTAGGGGACCTGGTTTTGATCCTCGACAGTAGCCCCCGAGCACGGAGGGGAGCATGGAGGTTCCCTTCGTGCTGAGCCACTTGTCAGAGGAAAAGTGAAGGATTGATTGGAAGGTCGGTCCGGGGGGGTGTGCGCGAGCACACCCACCGGGTGTAGCCCTCGAGCCTTCTACAGGAGTGGTGCAGTCCTGTAGAGGCTCAAATTTTGCCACAGAAGCCCTTCAGAGAGGTTACGTGGATCGGCCTAGGTCGTCACGGCGGTTGTACCCGAGCACAAGTCCTAGCCATAGCCCCCGAGCTCTTCTTCGAAGAGTGGCGTGCACCCATTTGCGTTGGTAACGCGCCGGAACATGACCGTGTCCCATAAGCGGTTTCAACTCGCGCCTTTTGATTTTCTATTTTAGCACAGGGGCATTTTAGTCTTTGCACATCCTATTTTGATGCCCAAGGTGGCGGAACCCAGAGGCTTCGCGGCCATTGGTGAGAACCGCCTCGGGGTGCGCGGAGCGGCGGTTCCTCTTCCGTCGTGGCGCCATTAACATCATGAACAGGGCGGCGGGCGACGTGGAACGCCAAGGGGCGTTTTTGCATATCTACCCTAGGCTTCGCTCACCTATAAATGAGTGAGTTGCGGGGCGAACGGAGTCACTCATTCCACACTTTGCCGCTGATCCAAGCTCCAGTAGTTTTCCTTCTCTCCCGCTTCTTCCTCTTCTTCCACCGCTCTGCAGAGAGAGATGGACCGCGGGAAGCGTCCGACGGAGGGCTCGTCGGAGGAGCTGCCCTGGGGCCACCGCCGCATCCCAGGGTAAGCTCAGCAGGATTAACCCTGAAGAGGGTTTTCCTTTTCAACCAAAGCTTTGATTAGAGAGGGGTTTTTTTATCTTAACTCATCATCCTTGCAGGGTGCTTTTCAGCGTGCCCATCCCTCGCCACCTCCTCTCCACTGGAGGCGCCGGTCGTGGAAGCGCTGAGGGGGCCGACGAGGGGGCGGAGCCGAAGTCTGGCGGCCGAGCCCAGTGCCCGCCTCAACGCGGTCATCGTCGCGCTTCGGTGCACAGAGGAGGAGGCGGACGATGCCCGGGCCAACTTGGAGGAGGCCAACAGGGCGTGTTGCGGAGCTGGAGGCCGAGCTCCGTGCCGTGCGCCCGGCGGCCGAGGCCATCGTGGGCCTACGTCCCGGGCTCTCGGAGCTCCCGCCGGAGCGGCCGAGCCACGTGCTTGGCCACATCCGAGACCTGGTGTCCCACGGCGTGCGTCGCAGGCGGCGTCCGCATTGGCGGTGGCGCGCCGCCGTTCGGCCGACCTCCGGGGCTACATCGAGCTCCCGGAGGGCGAGCGTGTCGGGGACCTGGAGCACTTGGTGCGCCAAGTACCTCAACGCCGCCGACGCCATCGTGGAGGAGGTGACGGCAGATGAGGTGATCCGCGACGCGCCCTGAAGCACCGCGGGATCTTCCCAGTCAGCGTGGCTCCGTCTTGGCGTCGGGCCGTGCCAAGGGCCGTGAGCATCTCCATGGTCTCCTTGTCCCTGGGGTGTCGCTGCCCCAGGAACGAGGTCCATGCGGCGCTCGCGTTCCGCCGTTCGCCGGTGCCAGCCGATAGTCTAAGGCTAGGGCAGCCATGCTGAGGGCTTTTGTTTAGTGCCGCCGGTGCAGCTATTTTGTGTCTTGGGACACCAATTTGGCGTTCCCTATCGTTAGCTTGTAATTAGGAATATGGATGATAATTTCAACTCTTTTGCTATGATCATCTGATTCTGTTGCTTGCACTTTCATCATTGTTGATCTTGGTGGCGTTCGTGCCGTCCGGGCGAGTAGATAGCGCTCGTGCTCCCTTTAGGGTTTTCTTGCTCGTCGGAGAGCCGTGGAGCCGGATCCGGTTAGGTTTACCGCAGAGGGTCCGGAAGCGGACAAAACACCTCTAGATTCCCTTCCGACCCCAGCAGCCATCATTATGGCTGTTCGCCGTAGCCTACCCCGTAGGTGCGCCGCCCGGCCTCCCGTATGGTCAATGCGAGTCTCAAAACTGTGTAGAGAGCCGATCGATGATGGTCTGCACAGTGTTTCGATGCGACGGGACGGGGCCGTCAGCACGCGCGGACTGACAGCCGTACGCTGCGGGAACCGAGAGGTGGAGTTAAGGCAAACTGGGAACATGCGCACGTCCCCCCGTTTCTGGGTGGGCCCGCGCCATGTCACCCACATTTCGAGGTGCAGCTGAACGGGCGGCCTCCTCCTTTAAAGGTACTGGATGGAGGAGGGGAGGCTCCCCAGCCGCATTTGCGCCTTCAACCCAAAGCCAAAAGAAAAGCCCCCGAGCCTTCTTCTGCTTCTTTGTGCGTACGCCGCCACCGCCACCGCCAGCCAACTTCCCGTCTCCTCCAGCGTCCTTCTGTAACTCGTGATGGCTGGTGAAGATGCATTCTCGTGGACGCGGAGTACCGTGATGGTGCCGGAGATGGAGCGCCTCGGGCGGAGGGTGTTTTGCCTCCGCTAACGGAGGCGAAGGAGTGGATCGTGCCCTTCGAGGACGATGCCCTAGAGCCACCAATGGGGTACATCATCTCATTCATGGCCTTCCATGAGTAGGGACTGGGCTTCCCCATTCATGACTTCGTGCGCGGGGTGCTTTTGCACTACCGCATCAAGCTCCACCACCTGAATCCAAACGGGATTCTGCACATGGCGGTGTTCGTCGCTCTGTGCGAGGGGTATTTGGGGATCCCCCTCCACTATGGCCTCTGGAAGTATTTCTTCGCCGTGCAACTTCAGAAGTGGTGGGCGAAGGAAGGGCTGCCGAAGCGTGCCCTCCCCGTGGGATGCGCTGGCATTGCTCTCCGCGGGGAGCGCGTGAAGGGGTACGTGGACCTGAAGATGTCCACATCGAACCGTGGGTGGCACTCTGGATGGTTCTACCTTAAAACTTCGAGGCGACGCTGCTCCCGGACTTCTTCGGCGTGACGTTCGAAGAGAGTCCGCGGGAGTGGAAGTATGGAGTGAACACCAAGGAGATCGAGAAGCTTGAACACCACCTAGCGGCCATCAGGATTCTGCAGGGCCACGCATGCCGGCTCCAACTGTGGGAGATGTCCCCCGGCGTGGATCTTGCCGGTAGCGTGCTCCGGGCTGGCCCGTTCTCGGATGCCGCCGCCACGAGACACCTCTGGAACCTGCTCGTGGCCCCGGGATGCCTCCGGTGCGTTGATTCCTTGGGAATCGCTAGTTTCGTGCCAGCCACCTGTTGACGGTCGTTATCGTATGAAATTAACCATTAACTAGCCATAGAAAAGGATGCAAATACAATCATCAAAGTAGATATAGGGTTACGCTGACAGAATTCCATGAGTTTTAGTGTTTCACTGTTTCTGCAGGTGTAAACTAGAAAAGACGCAAACCCAAGAGCTTATCGGAACATAAAATGGGAAATTAGAAACCGCGGCATCGTAGGAACAATCTAGAAGAAACGAGAAGGCACCACGCCGAAGCCGAGAGGCCCAGGGCCGAACCGGCCACCGGCCTGTCCTGCCCCCCGTCGTGGCCCGCTTCGCCTGGTTAGCTCCACCGCCTTTGAGGGTCAATCTCACCGCATGTCAAAGTCGGTTTGATCCGATGGCCCACCGTGTGAAGGAAGCAACTTCTTGTTGAATGAGATGAAGGTTTACGGCTACACCAACTCTTGCAAGCATGAGCTCCACCGAGAGGACTGCTCAGCTTTAATGCTCAATCACGACAACAACCAGCTTGGGGGAAGGCATCCTCTAGGTACCCAGGTAAGTGTACCTACGCGATTATCGAGTCAGTCATAAAAATAAAAAATACCAAAAATATGTGAGCCATGAAGGTTCACCATAGTATCATAAGAAAACCTAAAAATACCAAAAATATATGGGCACATGAAGGTCCATACTTTTTAGAGTCTTTAGAGTTTTTAGAGTCTTATATAGTATGAGTCTTTGAAAAATAAAAAACCAAATAAAAATGTTTGTCTGTCTAGAGTCAATAAAAAGAAAGCTCTTGAGATGATTTGAATTGATGATAAGCTGCTTTGTTACAACACCTCTAAAATGTCTAGAGTTGGGACAAAAGTTTTTTCAAGTTTTAGCTCCAACTGCTTTGACATGAGAATTTGCTCTGGGCCTAAAACTTGTGGGTTGCATATGCTTGAACTAAGTCTAGGTACCTAATTGATAAGATTGAGAAAGTCTGAGCTGCTATCTATCTTGTTCTAAGTGACACTAGAGTTCTAGAGATTTATCTTTTGAAAAATGCAAAAATATGATGAGTTCCTATATTTCAAAGCTTACATTCCCACCAGAGCCAAACATGATGAGATAGGCTAGTTAAACATCCACATACATGCTGCTTGTCTTGCATTGAGTTTTGTCAACCTTTGTGACCCTAGTGAGAAATTTGTCATGCTCTTGAATCAAGATCCACCTCCATATACACTATTCTACATTGGAGTAGGCGCAACAACATGCCATTCCACCTACATCCATTGCAAAAATATTTTTCTCCTACACTGGGAGAAAACACCAAAAATATTCCATTAGGATAGCCACCCAATAAATGCTCCAAGTTCCTGTTACTGTCTCTCTAAATCCTATCAATGCCAAAAAGAGTGCTATGAGCTATGCAAAAAGATATTTGAAAAAAAAGAAGAGAAAAAAGAGGAAAAGATAGCTCATAACCTTAGGCCAGTTTTCAAAGTCCAAAGGAGAGGTAGGCATTCAAGGAGCTGAGTAGAATTAGGTTTCACCATATATCCACCATATCCATCCACCTATACATCTTGATTCAACTGTATGACTTGTTTCTCCATGGATCCATTGATTGACTTTACAACACATGCATTGTAAGTTTGCTCTTTCAGTTTTCTCCTTACCTATGAGCTCCACATAAGCTTTAGTTATAGGATGAAAAGAAAGGCAATCATCATTACTGGCTTGGTGAGAATCCATAAATACCACATATATTGAGAGACTTAAGAGTGTCATACATGGGAAGCTCTGAGATTTATTTGAAAACCTTTAAAAACTCTAGAATGATAGTTGATCGAAGAGCTTGAGACATAGTGCTTAGATGAGACTCACGCATTTTAATCTGGTGATAACCAGAATAGGCATCGAGGAAGCACAGGGTTTCGCACCTAGAAGTGGAGTCCACAACTTGATCTATACATGGTAAAGGAAACGGATCCTTAGGACACGCTTTATTTAGACCAGTGTAGTCAACACACATTCTCTATTTCCCGCCTTTCTTTTGTACAATGACAGGATTGGCTAACCACTCTGGGCGATACACTTCCTTGATGAACCCGGCCGCTAAGAGCTTCTTGACCTCCTCGCCAATGACCTTGCGTTTTACCTCGTCAAAATGTCGAAGACGCTGCTTCACCGGTTTGGAGTCGGACCTGATCCATAAGGCGTGCTCGGTGACATCCCTCGGTATGCTAGGCATATCCGAGGGCCTCGACGTGAAGATGTCACGATTCGCGTGGAGGAAGTCGACGAGCGTGTCTTCCTATTTGGGGTCGAGGGCGGTGCCGATGCGCACCGTCATGCTATCGGGGTAGCCGGGGTCGAGGGATACGAGCTTGGTGTCCTTATCGAGTGTGAAGGACGCGGTGGCTTTCGGGATGTCGGGCACATCCTAGTCGGTGCTGGTGAGGGAGTCGACGATGTATAACTCGTGGGAGTTCAGCATCGATTCGGTGACGTCGCACTGCTCGATGTCGCACAGGTACGCGTGCTGAACAGACGAGTGCACGATGATGATGCTGCGAGGGCCCGGCATCTTAAGCTTGAGGTAGGTGTAGTTTGGGACAGCCATGAACTTGGCGTAGCACGGCCGGCCCAAGACTGCATGGTAAGAGCCGAGGAAGTTCACCACCTGAAAGGTCAATGTCTCCTTTCGGAAGTTAGTGTGAGTCCTGAAGGTAACGAGCAGATTAATCTATCCAATGGGGACAGCGCGCTGGCCAGGGACGATGCCATGGAATGGTGCCCCTCTAGGTCAAATCCTCGCCCGGTTGAACCCCATGGTGTCGAGGGTATCCTGGTAGATGATGTTGAGGCCACTTCCCCCATCCATCAACACCTTGGTGAGCCGTTTAGTGCCAATGATGGGGTCGATGACGAGGGGATATCAACCCGGATTTGGCACGTACTTCGGGTGGTCGGACTGATCGAAGGTGATAGGGTGCTTTGCCCACTTGGAGGGAGCCGGGACGATCGGCTCGACCTGGCAGACCATACGCGTGGTGTAGTAGTCAGGGCCTCCAAAGATCATAAGGCAGTTGGTGACATGGGGAAACCCGACCTGTCCTCCCCTTGGCCGTCGCCTTGGGGAGGCGAGTTGGTCTTTCGCTTAGTCTCTACCTTGCCCTTCTCCATCCCAAAGAACTTGGGGATGAGACGGCACTCTCGAAGAGTATGGTTAACCGTACCCTCATGATGTGGGCACGGTTCGTCGAGCTTCTTCTCGAAGTAGTCGGTAGGTGGTTTGGCGGAAGGCCTTCTTTTTGCCTTTCGCGTCAACGGCGGCGACCAACTCACCGTCACCTTGTCGACATCCCTTGCAGCCCTTCTTCTTCTGGCCCTTGCGATCAGAGGGATCGTCGTCGACATCCTCTTCACGCTTGGCCTTGCCGCGGGAATTGAAGATGGCGCCCACCGCATCTTCCCCTGACGCGAAGCTCGTGGCCACATCCAAGAGCTCCTTAGTGGTATGAGGGGGTCGGCGTCCCAACTCATGCACCAAGGTTTTGCAGGACGTGCCGGAGATGAAGGCCCCGATCACGTCTGCATCAGTGACGTGAGAGAGGCTCATGCATTTCTTGGAAAAGTGCTTAATATAATCGTGCAGGGACTCGTTTGGCTTCTGTTGGCAGCTCCGAAGATCCCACGGGTTTCCAGGGCGCGAGTATGTGCCCTAAAAATTGCTGACAAAGATGTCG
Organism: Chrysopogon serrulatus; assembly: GCA_015844335.1. Classification (NCBI taxonomy): domain Eukaryota; kingdom Viridiplantae; phylum Streptophyta; class Magnoliopsida; order Poales; family Poaceae; genus Chrysopogon; species Chrysopogon serrulatus. Next base: position 43,333 of record JADLZL010001957.1, on the reverse strand, counting down.
ACAAGGTCTCCCAACTGTTAATACACCCCTCGGGTAGGTGTTCCAGCCAAGTCCTCGCGGAGTCGGCTAGGTACAGAGGGAGGTTGCGGATGATGTACCCGTGGTCGGCCCCGCCCGCTTCACATACGAGATGGTAGTCCTCGAGCCACGTGCCGGGGTTCGTCTCCCCAGAGTACTTGACGATGGTGGTCGGCGTGCAGAAACGCCGTGGAAAGGATAAGCGGAGAATATTTCGTCCGAATGCCGGTGAGCCCGAGGAAGGTGGGCTCCTGATGAGGACATCCTCCACTATTACCCACTGGCAAAGACGCAACAATGGGCCAAGTGGCCCAGTTGTAGTCGGGCGGCGACCGTGTGAGCCTCTAAATAATCCCACCTTGCTTAGCTTGGGAGGAGGAAGCCACCTTAAAAGGGAGAGCCACCCTTCCCCCATCAGACTAGTCTTTTGGGGCGATTGGGCCTTTTCTGGAAGGGGGTGCGCCGCGCCGGCGCGGTGCTAAGATTGCCGAGGCTCAACAAGAGGCCCTAGTGGCATTGTAGCCGGATCGGTGCGTTGTAATTTCGGCTGTCGGTGTTAAGATTGCAGGATTCAGGGAATCCGGATCGGTGTGTCGGGCTTTTCATCCAACCCCACCTGGGCCGGATGCATCATTTTGGTATCAGAGCTAGGCCCTTGTTTAAGGGGGTGGGAATGATGAGGACATCCTCCACTATTACCGCTGGCAAAGACGCAACAATGGGCCAAGTGGCCCAGTTGTAGTCGGGCGGCGACCGTGTGAGCCTCTAAATAATCCCACCTTGCTTAGCTTGGGAGGAGGAAACCACCTTAAAAGGGAGAGCCACCCTTCCCCCATCAGACTAGTCTTTTGGGGCGATTGGGCCTTTTCTGGAAGGGTGCGCCGAAGTGCGGTGCTAAGATTGCCGAGGCTCAACAAGAGGCCCTAGTGGCGTTGTAGCCGGATCGGTGTGTTGTAATTTCGGCTGTCGGTGCTAAGATTGCAGGATTCAGGGAATCCGGATCGGTGTGTCGGGCTTTTCATCCAACCCCACCTGGGCCGGATGCATCAGCTCCGTCCTCTGTCCTCCTCTGGGTCAAAGCGTCCTCCTCGACGGGGGCTGTATTCCCTAGTCCGAGCGTTGGGGATGGCGCGGGCGTCCCGGATGGGCCCGATGCGTTTCTGCATAGGTGGCAGGCTCTCAGCGGGCATGAGGATCGGCTGGTGCACCGACGGCTCCCGGTCTCAGCAACCGTCAAACATATGGCGGCTTGGGGAAGCGCCGCGATGTCGTGATCATGAGCATAGGTGGCAGGCTCTCAGCGGGCATGAGGATCTCCTGCTGAATTCACCACTCAGCAGGGGTCGTTGGTGGAGGAAGCTGTTGAAGTAGGGCCGCCGCAGCCGCGATGTTCTGGCTCGTGCGCCTGAAGAGTGGGGGACCGTTGTCACCCTCCAAGATCCACCGGTGGACGTCGCGAGCCATGCCGCGTGCTCGCCCGGCGCAGAGGTAGGGCGAGGGGTCCTCCCTCCTAAGGTGCTCTCGATGCCGTTCAGCCTTGCGGCGCTCGTCGTCGAGCTCAGCGCGGCACGCCAGCTCTCGTTGCTCCTCTGAGCTGTCGAAGCGTGAGGTAGGAGGGGTTGGCGATCATCGTGGTGAAGGCGTTCGCTCGAGTGCTGGGTTAAGCATGCCCTCGTCTTCCCCCGCGACATCGTCAGCCTGTCCCTCAGGAGTTTCTGCCATGAAACATTCCCAAGAGGGGTCAAAGTTGCCGTCGTCGTCGTCGTTGGTGCCAGTGTAGCCGTCGGAATCCGGCATGAAGATGGGCTCAACGATAGGCCCAGCCACAGCCACGAGCTCGACGTCTTCGGGGGTGGGCGTGATCCCCCTCATGATGAGATGCGCCATGGTTGCCACGGCGTTGTGGTACCCAGACGGGGCCGGCGCAGATGCCTCCTATATGAGGACCGTCCGGGGGATGGGATCGCTCCCGGTGAGGCTAACCATAATGGTCTCATACCAGTATGAGAGCGCGAATATCTTGTCGGTGGAGGGATATGGCCCCAGGTGAGGTAAGAGCCGTCGGTCTAGCTGTGTCAACTCACTTATGTCCGAGGCATGGTGGCTCCGCTTTGGTGCCAACGACACACGGTTAGCGGTCCTTGGTGACGTAGAAGTCGGCGCCCGCAGTCGAGCAGGTCCTGCGTCGCGCGGCGACGGAGGAGACCGAAGACTCACGTCGTCCATGGCCGCAACAAGGTCGTCGATGGAACCGTGGGTGAGACCACGGTTCGTGCCGTTCGCCCGAGGCTCCATCGCGGGAGCAAGGGTGACGTTGTCAGGGTCAGGGAGGTCGGCTGGTGGCTCAGGAGGAAGCCAAGTCACGTTGTCCTCCGTGAGGATGAAATCCAGGTTTCCAAAGCGGATTTGGGTTCCTGGAGCGAGGTCGAGCGGTGCATGGCCATCCAGAAGTTTGTTGGAGTCGTAGAAGTGCGTTTGCCCCCCTACCTGGCACGCCAACTGTCGGTGTCAAGAATGAACACCAACGAGTAATCTAAATGAGATCACACTTATCCTCTGGATGGTTTTCCAAGTGGACACGACGATATATACTGGTTCGGGCAAGTCGCCCTACGTCCAGTGCAAGCGGGGTCGTGTTACTCAGGAACTTGTATGGGGCAGTATAAGAGGGGTCGAGAGAGGGAGAGCCTCTCAAGTCTCCGAGAGAATCTAGGTTCGAGGTGAGTTTGTATCGTATGTGGAGGGGAATGGGGCGAGAGTCGCACACGCCTCAATGGCCCAAGTCCTCCCTTTATAGTTCGAAGGGAGGCTCACGGAGGAGGGCTAGTCGACGTGGATCGGGAAGCTTGAAGAGTAAGGATCCGATAATTTTGACAGTGTCATGAACACCGTGAGCCGCTGTCATCCTTCCCCTCGGAGGGTCTTCTCCTTGGCATCATAGTCCTTCAGGTATACAGGGCTATACCCGTAGGTACCGGGGTAGCGTTGTTGACGACGGGCGCTGTGGGTCAAAGTTTCGGACGTAGGAACGTAGGCTGCGGCGAGGCCAGATGAGCAGAGTTGATTCCTGATGCGCCCGGTCCCTCTTGCAGAAAGTGGCTGGCATGGCCGCCGCTCAGGCACGTTGGCCACGGTGTCGGTACGAACGACGTTGCCTTCTCCGTGCTCCCTGTTCTGTCAGGGTGACCATCCGTGAGAGGTACGAAAACCCGGCGCCAATGGTGGAGACTCAGACAGGGGTGCTCCCCGCACCGGATGGTACGGGAGGCCGGCACCAGATCCCAAGGTAGAAGCATGGGGGCAACGCAAGACCCATGGGTTACTTGAGGGCCCCGTCTTCTACTGTTCAGGTGCGGGGGTGACGACGGTAGCGCGTCCCGTGCCTGCTACGGAATCGTGTAGATTCCATCGTACGCTCTGTACGTACGATGGTCCTGGGTGATGCACCGTGCCTTTTGTTCACAGGACGGGGTCGGCCTCCGACCCCCCTCAGCGAGCGGGGGTCGGACGAATCGGACGTTCCCCGGAGAGTCGAGAACTCCGGGTGGCGACCTCGCCCCGTGGACCACGGGGGCCTTGGTCGCATTGGTATTTGGTCGTTCTGCTGGGCCAAGAGTGCTATCGTGTCTTTAGGCCCTCGTGGGCCGGGCCGCAAGGGCGCAGACCCTGACTTAGCAATTTGTTTTTAAGAGCCGTTTAACTGAACCTTTAGGGGACCGTGGTTTTGATCCTCGACAAATCCCAAATTCATATGTCTAATCTATCAACAAGTCTCATGCAATGGTTTTTTTTTCAGGTTACTTCATGTAAATAAACCAAAGTATCAAAGCGAGCGCTAGAGAGAAAATAATGGTCTTGCATAGCCATACATATTTCATTTATTTCTAGAATTTTCCGTGCAGATATGTTGTTTCAGGGTATCTATATTGGTCTTACGATAATACTTCAAGATTATATAACCTATAAAAAACATAATCATACGTAATCGTTTGCAAGAGAAGGATAAAGCCAATAGAAACGTTCAAGGGCTCTATCATAAATTTAATAGAAGCCTATAAATCTAGAAAATTTTGCTCCAAGATTACAAGATCTTCAGGATCTACGAGCAAATACGAGCAAAAACCATATGACAAAATTTAATTTAAAAGGGCTATACATCATTGTCGGCATCAAAATATGAGGTTATCCAAACGACGGGGGATAGGAAAAAAATGTAATCGACCATATATGAAAAAAATACCACCGCTTCTATTATCCATAACTTCAGGGGGCTAAATAGTAGCAGTGAACGGTAGTTGCACTTGGGCAATCTGAGGGTGGCTGCATGACCGCACGGGCAGACACCGTTCAGCAGCGAACTCTTGGAATACGATGTGCGATGATGGTTGCAAGAACATCAAGGCTCTGTGGGCGTGGCGGGTACTGCTTCAGGCCACATGTATTCTTTAGGCCAACGCACACACATGAACACCATGCAGTCAGATCAGCTCAGTAGCCACCGTTTATAGAGAAAATGTAGTTAAGTCATTATAATGCCCGCAGCGACATACTAGCAAGGGTCTGAAGGCAAATCGTCTCCGGTCCGTTGTCACGCAAAGTAAGCCCCGGACGGCCATGATGACTGCAGGTCTCGATATGGCTGCAGACTCCTTCGCTTTATCCAGATAATGACTAAACTATGGTAGACTCAGGAGGTTGTATCATCTTCACGATTACAAGAAAATTAAGGGCATGACAAGCAAAACTAGAAACGATTCTAGTGGCATGCGAAGGTCTACTAGTATGCTAGCAATAAAATAATCTATTGATTAAACAAGCTAGCAGTAAGAACTAAAGAACCGATCTACTAGAGACTAATCTGCAGGATTAAACCAAGTAGATTAAAACAAAAAAATGTATTTGTGAAGACATACCGGGGATGTTGGAGTTAGAAAGCACCTCCGCGTGTTGGATCATTGACGTGATTGCCACTCGACGATGATCGGACGTCTGGCCGAGACGATCGTGGCATGCTGTTGTGGTCGAGGGCAACGGCGCGTGTGCACTGACCATAGACGGCGTCGTGAGCAACTCGTCCCCGGCGAATCAAACATGGGTCAGAAACAAATTCCTGAATAGCCACAAATTCAAATTTCTCCGGTGCAAATAAAATAAGAAAAACGCATCCACTTGCCTTTGTCCCCTAAAGAATCCATCTACTATTACTCTACGGGATTCAATCTCGTAGAGAATAATTAAATTAAATGGAAAAAACGTCGAAGATAAACCGTGGCGTGCGAAACTGATGGCAACAATTGAGGCTTCTGCTCTTTCATACGAACACAGACTAGATGCATATTGCATCAGATGCGTGTATGTACTTGTTGACGCCTACACATTGAACTCTGATTCAAGGAGACCAATTCTTCTCCAGCGTGGCCACGGCCGATGGTACATGCGGCGTGACTCGTGAGCGTCCCAGCCATGATCGATGCGTTGGACAACATAAATCAATTTATGATTGATTAGCATCAAAATTCAAGATGCATAGGTAATCAAAAAAAATTAAGAATATCTCACCTAGTTGGTAGAGCTGATGATAACGAGTTAAGAATTGGTCTATTCACAAATTATCAGATCCGTTTTCCATTCCTACAGGACATCAAACAGGGCGTGACAATAAATGAGCATCCACAACAAAGTCATGTCAAGTGAGAACAATATGATGTGGTGCTCTGCACAACCTGTCTGTCGTGCCGCTCCGTCACATCATGTCAAATACTGAGTATTGTACCGGATAAAATATGAATCTAGAGTCTACTATTGGATTGTTGCAACTTTTGTTTCCAACCAAATGGGTCCCAAGCATTATTGTACTCTCAGCAAATGTGTCCCACCATTTGGCGCACTAGTCCACTCGACCTAGTACAGAGATGCTGTTGTGTTCCGGTGCCTGGACAAGGGCCAGGGCACGGCCGGCCATGGGCCGTACTGGTATTCGGCTGGGATTTGCCTTGCATGGTGCTCTCATGCTTTGGCTGAATCATATTAGATGAGAGACAAAAGTTTTTATATTCCATTTGGACTGCGAAAGAGGGAGATCGGGACGGGCATCGTCAAATCATAATGGTATTGTAAAGTTGTATCAAACCCCACTCGGCACTCAGCTTGGTTGCCATTCCTCGCATCTGTTGCTGGCCGCCGCCAAGTGTTGCAGCGGCAGTAATCTCTGCGCACGCATCTATTGATGGGGGAACCAAAGCTCGGACAGATCGCTCGTCAGAGGCGGAACCAGGGGGCGGTAGAGGCCATGCCCCACCCCCAAAAAGAACAATTTTTTTATATACTATACAAAATGAATAAAATTTTTATGAAGAATCAATAAAAATTTAATTTCATTCAAAAATCAATAGAAATCCAATTTTTTATCAAAAATTCAATGATATATCTAAAAAATATCTTGTTTTGCCTAATAACGATGTGTCGTATATTACTTGGCCCCCTTGTTCATGAGTGTTGGTTCCGTCACTGTCGCCCGTATATCGTCTACTCTACTCATCACTGTATGTAGCCCGCCTGTAGTCTACTCTCTACTCTCCTTATTTATCTTTGTCCTCTCTCTAGCCGTGGTGATGGTCTAGATAAACAAACCTCCATCTCAGTGTAGTAAATTAGGAGTACATTAAGTAGGATCATATTTTACTATTTCTACTTGCAGTAAGTCCAAGTTCTATATTAAATTAAATTAGTGTAAATTGATTTTCACAAATGAAAATGGTCTCGAACAATTATTTAATTATTTTTAGGCTTTATTTATTTTTCTGTATATTTATTGTGTCTTATGTAGAACATATGTTTTATTGTGTCTTTTTTTGAATTTTTCTAATTTGTCTTGTTTGAAAATGCCGTGCATATCGTTTTTCACCAACCTGGTAAAGAGAGGCCAATAATAGCAGGGCGAAAGCTATGTATACAGGCAGACGCCACCGCATAAAAGAGGCTACTACGGGCGGGCTACACCCCCCTCGGTATTCTCTTATTATTAAGTCTTAAGTACTAGTAGTATGTACTAACACTAATATGAACCCCACGTACACTCAGTCCACACAATGTAGTTCAAGGTAAACCAAAGAGGTTATCTCAACAAAAATTGGAACCTGGAGTTACCCCAAAATAGTAAATAGAACCAACGATGGTTCTACAGAATCAATTCATCATTTCAGTTCAGTTTTTCATCATTGGTATGTAACTGTTTAGCAGAGCAGCACTGATAGGCACTAGGCAGTTCAACTGAAGTAAGAGAAGATGGTCGTGTCGAACATCTATCTTGGTTCATGCCAGAGGCAGAACCAGGGGGCCGTGCCCCCCACCCCCCACCCCACCAAACAATGTTTAATATAACTACGGCCAATTAGTATTGTCCTGGTCTAAATTAAAGTACAAGTGATTGCAAGAAATATCTTCATTGTGCTTGTTACCTAGCTGTTTATTGTAGCTTAATTGGACTGTCCCATACTATTTTGTTGCAATTTGTGGACAAATGCCAAGCCTACTGGAAATAAAATCTACAATTGGAGGGGACATCGCTGCTGATTGCACTTCTATTCTGTACATGTATTGTATTGAACCACAATTATTATTTTGAGCTCTGTTTTCTGTATGAGCAGGAGCTCACCATGTCCTCTAATTTTTGTCTGTCTTCTGCATCTTAGCTTCCTTGGTTTTCTTTGATAGAAGGTAAGCCACATTTGCTTCTTGGTTCTAACAGAGAAGCTAGTGTCTCTCTAAAGCAGCATCAATTCAGCTGTATCATTTTCTCCAGAGTGTCAGCTCAGTGTTTCTCCAGCAGCAAGTGTTCAACGACAAGTGCAGTAGCAGAGCAATTCAGTGTGTTGCTTATTTTCAGGTTTGCACTATGCAATTTGATTGAGAGCAGCAGCTTGGCATTCAATGTTTTTATTTTGTGAAAGTCATTTCTTGCTACAGCAGCATCAACTTTAGATTATTCCGATGCTGAACATTTTGGGTTCTTTGGATCCTGATATTTGGTGTTTGGATTTATTAGCTTGGTTCTACTTTGCATAGCACTCTATCTTTTTTTTGCGAAGACCCAGTTACAGATTCAAACACTCATATACACGAGCACACACTCACCCCTATGAACGCACGCACGCACACCCTACCCCTATGAGCACCTTCAAAGAACTGAGATGGACCGGCAAATCTCGAGATTGACGAAGTCACCACAGGCACCTCGCTGTCGACGGGCACGTCGCCGACCACTGAAAGCATAGCGCCATTAAATCCTTGAATAAATCCAGGAAAATACGAGCACCCGTGCCAAGTCTGGGACTTGAACCCGAGTGGGCAGGTTCCACCACAAGGAACCCAACCAGCTGAGCTACGCTCAGTTCGCCATAGCACTCTATCCCTGTCTCAGTTATGTGTGCAGTTACTGGCAGCTGCAGATAATGTCCTTTACTAGCATATGCATGTGCTTGTTGGTTGAATGTTGTGGCTACCTGGAGATAACAATTGAAATATAGAGATAGCACTTCATATCTTTGCACAGAATTTAATTACTAGTTGTTGACGGTCGTTATTGTACGACACCAACCGTCAACTAGCCACGTAAAAGGATACAAATACGATCACCAAAGTAGATATAGGGTTTACACTGACAGAATTCCATAAGTTTTGGTGTTTCACTATTTCTACAGGTGTAAACTGGAAAAGACGCAATCACAGTAGCTTATCGGAACATAGAATGGGAAATCGAACACCGCAAAGAAAGACGAAACAATCTAGAAGGGACCAGAAGATACCACGCTGGCGGAGACACAGGGGGCTACCGGGCCGGGCCCGGCGGTGCAGGCTCGACCCTGGCGGCCCGCTTCGCTCAGTTTACTCCACTGCCTTAGGGTTTCAATCTCAGCCGTATGTCAAGGTCGGTTTGATCCGATGGCTCACGATCATTGCCCAGGGCTATAAAAGGAGGGCAGGACCCCCTCGAGTGGAAGAGGCACATTCATTCATTCCTCATTCGAAGTCCGATCATCGGCCGAAACCCTAATCGAGCTCCTTAGCTAGGGCCTAGATAGCTAGTTAGAACTAGAGGGAGGCAAGCGAAGGCTTGGATTCTAGAGCCATCAAGAGCTTGAATTTGGTATAGTTTTTACCTCCTCTCACCTTTGTTCTCTATCATTGTATAGTTATATGATTGCTACAATTGAATTGATGAACACTTATCTACTTATATTTATAGTTATATTGATCTTTGTCTATTGTGGTTATATGCTTAGTATAGCTAGATTGACATTACACTTATTCATAGGTTCGTATAGCGCTCATCTAATTGATCATTGGGAGAGTGGTAAACATTGTGTAAGCATAGTGCTTATATGTTGTTTATCTGCGAATGCACCCTATAGGCCGGGCTTGGTAGATCATGGGTGTGACAATCCTGTTGAGTCCTATGTAGTCAAAACCCCATTTATAGGCACAGTAGGGCTTTTGTACGAAGAAAGGGCGTGCTATGTTCTTAAACTTTCCTAGTATGTCCGCTATGAATAGATGTAATGCTAACCTTAGTTATGACTACTAAGTGTACTGCACTAACCATGATATGCATTGACATATAGTTAGGAATAACACAGAAATATCTCTTGATGTTTTGCTAGTAACCCTAATGATATAGCTAGGAGTCTCTATCTGTTTATGCTGATGATTTATACTTATCCTTATCATTTATCTTGTGACTTACCCCTGCATTGAGTAGTGAGGATATGGTTATGCCTATCCATTACACCCTACGTTATCACGCTACCCTTACATGAGTGCCATGTAGACCTTCCTTTAGGAAAATATAAATGACAACCTAGTAATACTGGTAAAATGCTACAATGGTATTTGATCTGTGCGCTTGCGGATACTATTTCCATATTCTAAATGGCGGCATGATTTAATACCACATCTCTTGGTGTTATGCTGGGGATGACAACTTGGCATTCTAGTAGCGATGCTCTGCCTACAAACATTTTTAGCGCCGTTGCTAGAGATAACATTAAGAGGTGTCAACACTAGTTAAGCTAGCTTGTGAGCTAGTCATTCGTGCATGTACAGTAATTTTCATTGTGCTTGTACCTAGGTTTTTATTGTAGCATATTAATAATTAGACTATACTCACTATTTTGTTGTAACTTGTGGACAGGTGAAAATTAATAGCTACAAGGTTGTACCTAACTGTCGCTTGGATGGAGGGGACATAGCAGCTAATGGATATATATATAGGAGATAAATGTATTGATGTCGTTGATAGTAATAAATAAATTAGTATATTGTTCTGAATCTCTTCATCATCACTGTAAATGGCAATTTATCTTTGTGTATATAACCATATTTGACTATGTGTAAAACTATATTTTATCTATTTGGTAAGGCCCAAAAATGTCAAGGTCTTGATACTGTCCATTTGATGAATGGGCCACTTTTGATTTTGGCTGGTTAACAATTGGGCTGGGGCTCAATGAAAAAAATAAATCGGCTGAGATGGTGATGTAAGCATCAACACAAGCATCCACGTAGCATGATGATATATGTGTAACACCTGGTGTTATGGAAACTAAAACTGGACATGTCATCATGTGTATGGCAAAGCATCCATGTTAAGTCAACTTTGATGTGCATTAACTAAAACAAGTTTATATTTCTAGGTTGATTGAGCTTTGTCATGAGGTTTCTTTATCATGCCTCAATGTCATGTTGATCACCTAATCAACTTAGAAGTTAAATTAAGGTTTATAAAAGTGATTAACCCTAAAAATCACTTTGGTGTGAAAAGTGTGGCTAACATCGCCTGTAAACTCTAACCATGATTTTCAACTCAAAATGTTCAAAAGAAAGAACCAAATGTGAATTGGAAGTTCAAACTCTAAACACTACTAGAAATGGCCAAGTGTGGGGTTGGGAACATTCATTTTTGGGAGCTAATTATTATCAATTTTCAAAATAAAAGTTGTCCATTTGGTACCATTTCAAAGTAAAAAGCTTTGCACTTCGAAAATGTGCTATTGGTTGGGTCAGGAGATCATTAATTAATCATGCTTTAATTGCTCAAAGTTTGAATCAGCAAAAAAGACTTTTAAAACCCTGAAATTTCAAAATGCCTTTTTACCCCACTTTTGTGTAGTTCAAAATCTAAGCAGAATTTTGAGTTGGTTCAAAAAGCAAGTTGGTAGATCTTTTCAGGCTATACAAAGTTGGCATTCCAATTTTGTGAAGTTTCTATTTAAAATTTGAAGTAATTTTGAAAATACCAAATTTAGGGTTCCTTTAAGCAAAGTTTTAGGATTTGAAAAAAATGAACTTTAAGCAAAGTTGTAGGATTAGAAAAGTTGAACAAACTTTATTTTTGAAGATTTTCAGCTTCTTTAGTAAATTTTGAAGTAATTTTAAAAGTTTGGATTCTTATCGTTTTGGAAGGAAGGGGGTTGCAGTTTCGTTTTAGGGTTGTTCTTCAACCTTGATATCTCAATCCATGTAGAATTGGAGCTCGATCCTTAAATAAAATTTGTGGAGCTCCTATGGCTCTACAACATTGCTTTAAACATCAACTTGCATTTATGTTTGGATTTAGGAGAAAAAGGGCCAGTGATGGTACAGTGCAAGCAACTCGCCCCCGGCCTCCGCCCTCCAAACACCGCAAAACTTTGTTGTTGCCACCTCCTGCTTCGACATGTCGATGCGCTGCCTTGCGCTGTCATTTCACCGCTCGCTATCCTCACCTATAAAAGCCCAATGCCGGCCGCCAGCGTGATCTTCTTCCTCTATGGCGCTGGAGTGCTCTCCCTCAGCTGGCAAAATTGCCACCTCACATGCCACCATCCTCTGCAATAGCTCGATGACACCTCTGCTACTTCCTAGCACACTGTTGATTCCTCCTAGCACTATGGTTATAACAGCGCTAGAAGATGTATGGTACTGATTAACTTGTCATAAGCAACTAGCCACTTATCTCTTACTTTTACTCCTAAGTATGGAATTAGGTTGTTATCTCTAATTGTATAGCTAGGAATAATTAATGGTATTAAATTAATCTATCATTTTATATGACTGGGTAGAAATAATAAAGATGATTGTAAAGAAAGAATGATTCTACAAGCGACATATAATTATACCATTGTAGCATTTTACCTAGAGTATTGTTAGGTTGTTATTTATATTCTACCACTAGAAAGGTATAGCTAAACCATAATCTATAGTATTTATAGCACTTATATGCAATGAAAAAGAGATGTAACCAATATCAGACACTCTACTCATAATAGGGATAAGTTACAAGATAAAGATATATAAATGATAAGCCTAGATCAGTCATCAATAATAATACTAATTCATCAGAATAATTTAGTCATGTTAACGTTTGTCTAACCCAATTAATAGAGAAATAACTCCTATGTATTTAACTACATGTCAAAGCTATGTCAACTAGTGGAAATATATCTAATAATCATCGTTAAGTAATACTACTATGATTCCTAAATACATCGGAGCTATGAATAGGAAAAGCTAAGTATAGAAATCTCATGTATACGAATATACCCTTAACCCGACAATCTCACTCTACCAAACCACTTTGCACGGAGGAGGCGTACAAAGGACTCAATGGATGGACATCACATCTACTATCTACCTCACGACCCGGCGCAACTGGGGATATCCATAGATAAGCAATGCATCTAGGCACCATGCCTACATACTGCCTACCACTCGTCATATGATCAAATAGATGAGCGCAATACGAACTAGTGCATGAATATAATAGTGAATTAACTATACTAGATGTATTGAAGTAGACAATAAACATAATAATTAAACTAAAATAAAGAACAATGTTGCTAGTAATAATCATACGAACGCAGATAATACAATAAGAAAGAAGAGCTTAAGTGCCATACAAAACTCTTCTTTTTCTAACAACTTTCGGAATCCAAGATCGATTGACGTATCTTGACTTTCTTTAAACTAGATCTAACTATGCTAAACTATGAACTAGAAACGCTATGATGAACTAGGGCTTTAGGCTCGGATGACTTGATCACTAACTAACTTGAATAACTTAGAGTTGAATGAATGGAAATTGTTGTCTCCATGGGGTTTAGGGCCATATTTATAGCCCGGTGGGATGCACGATGATCGTTGGATCAAATCGACTTCACGTAGGCTAAAATTGATCCTCAAAGGAGGTGGAAGGAGATCGCGGAAGATGATAGGTGGGGCCCATCTTAGGGTGTTGACCGGCCTGGCAAGTAGGGCCAGATGGCCCCACCTGGTGGCCTCTCTGCCTCCCATTCGCTCTGGTGTCTTCTGGATCCTTTTAGAGTTTAGTAGACTATTCCCGCGGTAGTATAATTCAGATAAATATTTTGATAATTAAGTCCTTCTTTGTAGTTTTCTAGAATAATCTCTAGAAATGATAAATCCCCAAAACTCATAGAAATTATCAGATAAAATCCTAGCCTTCTAGATATTCATGTGTTTCTCGTGTCTATTGATCTATTAAATGTTGACGTTATCCACCGTCAACACGCACCCACCAAGTCACCTATTGTGCCATGACATCGTCGGAGTTGGGGCGCGTGCATTTCTTCCCCGTCAGTGGCAACAGCGTCGCCGCGTCCATTATGCGCATGCCTAGAGCTCCTCAGGACATCACAGACCATGTTAGGTCCTGTCCTCGCTTCGCCTTGAAGCACTGGTCGAGCTTGGCCCATCTTAGTCCCCAACCACAGCCTCGATGAGCCGAAACATTGTTGAAGGTACTGGAGTGCGCCACCGTAGCCGCCCTCACCGACGACAACCGCTCTCCACCTTGTCCGAAGCTTATACAACCATCATACTCAAGTCTCGGTGAGCTCCTGGTTCGTTTACCATCAATTCTGAGATCATGGCTGAGCTCAAACAGTCGGAAGGCCACCGCCACTAGGTGAATTCTCACTTGCATATGCATTAGAACCTATTGTGCTAACAAAATCTTGCAAAATTCATTTAAAAAGTGCTAACACATGTGCATAAGTGGAGAGACACTTTGGTGTTGGCACATGAGAGCAAGGGTTAATTGGGTTTGGGTGTAAACCACTCCCACCGAGCTTGCAAAGTAGGACTCGACAGTTTTTGGAAGTGAAAAGGGTCACTCAGAGGTGACCGGATGCTGTCCTGGTTGGGACCAACATGTTTGGTCAGTGACGGTGTTTATGGCATTTGTAGGAGTGACCGGACACTGACGGACCAGACCGTCCCATGCCACGTCTGGTCATGGCATGCTAGCGCAGCAAGCAAAGTTAAAGGAGTGAGCGGACGCTAGTCGCCTCCGGTTAGCGGGTAGCAGATGCGTTCGGTCATGAAAATCACATTCTAGACCTCTTTAGGATCAGACTGGACACTCGGGGTCCCGTGTCTAGTTGACAGGGTGGACACGTCCAGTTGATTTGTTGTGCAGCGTGTGTGAGAGAGGGCTTCAGCGAGCGGACACTGGACCATCCGGTGGGGCACATCCGGTCGTTCATAACCATGAGAACTGATTGTTCCTAGCTGTTGAGATCAAGCGGGCGAAGTTAAACCCATGACCACATGCGCAGCCATCAAGTGACCAGACGCCATGACCGAACGCGTCCAGTCGGCCCGACACCAACGTCCGATCAGTGTGTGGGCAGAGTATAATGATTGGCGGCTTTGTGGTGGCTATTTAAGTGGTTTGGCTAGCTTTCGCATCCTTGTACATCCCTTAGTGCTAAGTAAACTAACATCTCACTTCCCATGCTTAGAGCTTGATCTAGAGAATGATTAGAAGAACTTCTAGTGCATTTGACAAGTGTTTGATCATCTAGTGGCACTAATGAGCATTCTTGCTGCGTGTAAGCTTATTACTCTTGGTGGCTGCAACCACTTAGACAGTTGGAGCAGCAGGAAGAAGTTGACCAAGATTGAAGATTTTTCTTGGCCACTCCGAAAGCAATTGTGAGGGGTTCTTAACCTTGTCCCCATGGAAGATCGCAAAATATACTCTAGTGGAATGCTCGTTACTTGTGTTGCCCCCATCTTGTGGTGATTCTTGTGGTGCCAAGCGGAGACTTGGTGTGAGGCTAATTAGCCGCCGAATCCCAAGTGAATGTGCTGTCACAACAAGGAGTAGCGTGTTGGTAAACACATAAACCTCGGGAAAAATCTATTGTTCACTTGTGGATTGATCCATCGAGATCATATTTGGATTTCATATTGATTGATTTGATCATCACTTTGGGTTTCCATTATTGATCAAGATGGTGATTGGTCTCCCTCCCAAAGCCAAGCTTTGCCCTCCCTCGATTCCTTCCTCGCAATTACATTCATGCAAGTAGTGTATTAGGGTGTTGCTAGGTTGTTAGTGTGCTTTAGTATATCAGGATTGATAAAATTGGGTAGGACGGCTTGCAACTCTATTAGGCTAGCGCAACATTTACTCCGCCATTTAATTTACTAACTGGTGTGCTTAGTGCATTGAAAGGAATTTTTATAGGCTATTCACCCCTCTAACCATTCAGGACCTATCAACTGAAGACCCTTGGTCATGAGTGGTGGTATGCAGATCTTTGTGATACCCTCGTTACCACTTCCCCATGAAGGAATGTTGTACTCAAGTTGTTTAACTTTGTTCACCAGTAAAGCATTCTCATATTTCCATTCAACACTTCATAAGCATATATTCTGTCATGTAGACATCAAGCCTAAGGTAGGAGTTGTTGAATCGACTCTAGTTTTCGAAGAAGATGACCCACCAGAGGAGGTTGGTTTCGACATCTGCGGTGCTATGCCAGAGCCTGACTACCTCACTAACCAAGACAAGCCCTGGATGCATTTAAACCCTACCTTGTGTTTTACAAATCTTATATCACTTAAGATGATGAAATGTTGCATTAGGCGATTAGGAATTGAATGATAACCTACTTGCTACATGAACTACCTTGATCAATGTCATCCTTGTTACTTGTTTTATTTGGAAAATAATTAGTCAAGCTTAGCCATGCCTAACAAGTTGGTTTTTGAATAAATGTTTTAAAGATGATTGATGAAAACAACTCAGAAGTTTATGAGAAGTGATATATATAATCTGAGACTAGACGGATGGTTTGCATTGGGAAAGGAGTCTCAATGTAGTGCTATCATCTAAGTTGGTTAAGGACCATCCGTTGATAGGCCTTAGATCAAGAATTTTTTATAGTACTAGCCACATACCTATGGTAAGCTCCACTTTGGCCAATCTATCATGAGAACGGCTACTCGTGCACTAGGAGTGGAGAGATGGCTGGAGTAGCTTGAACCCACCTAGGGAATCTCGAAGGGATATCTGCTGAGCGGTGGTGTTCTATACTCTCGGGTGGCATGGACCCGTTCTGGTCTTAGAGAATCCAAGTGCAGAGTTGATATATGCAAGATTTGGTTCTACATATGTCATGTGGTTAGGAAGCCCCAGCTGGGTAGATCAAGCGGTTCGAATCATCGTTGCTCCATGAGAAAGGAGTCTTGATTCTAGCACCTTCATCGTAGTTAACAGAGAAAACATGTTCGAAGAATGAGAATGGTTACATGCTGATAAGAAGTGATTGAATGAAATTAGGATCACTTAGATTCTAATGATGCTTAATGACTATATAGAGCTAAAATGATGAAACTAAGGATCTACAAATAGTAAGCTTTTCTGCAAAAGAAACTTTGATTCTTGCTAAACCTTACCTTGAATCCTATAAGCCAGCATTCCTGAGTCTTCACCCGTTTAACATCGGTTAAGTCTTGTTGAGTACTTTTATACTCATAATTCGTTAACCCTTGTTGCAGGTGAGCCTCATGAGAAGGTCTGTTTTGGACCCTGCTGCATGACTGTGGTTGAAGAAAATGACGACGAGCAGTTGGTGTGACCCTTGGGCAAGGCCTCGCTTTTGTGTGCTTTGAATAATGTTACTAATGCTATTCCACTATGTATGGTTTGTAATAACTAATGTTACTAATGCTTTTGTGTGCTTTGAATACAGTTTCATTGCAAGAAGCACTGCAAAATCAATGTACTCCCTCCGTCTAGGAAAAAGATATCATTTTGGACAATGACATTTTTTTTACTTCATATTTTTATAAAAATACTCATCACAATGTGATATATTTATACTTTTATGAAAGTTTTTTTTAATACAAATCTATTCCTATTGTTTTTATATCTACAAACTCAACAACTTAAAAGTTATTCATGATTTATGTTTTCAATGTTTGATCCAAACCTTGTTCAAAAGCGATAATATTTTTCTATACGAGAGGGAGTACAAACCAAGACTAGAGCCATTAATAAGGACCACCAGGACCATTGAATTTCCCATCAATTTAGCACTATTCAGTGTGCAACCAAAGATCACTGGGTTACATAATGAGAACGTATCTAGGGGGCTACTAAGGGCACCTCAACTAAGGGGCTCTTGTGTATGGATCCGTCGTCTGTAAATTGGGTTATAGGGCTGAACTAGATAGATCGAGTTATCCTTTAAAGAATAGGAGGGGCTTGCACCCCTACTGAATTTATTAAAAAAATAAATGGGTAAAGAAAGTACAGAGAGGTAGTACAAAGAAAGCTGAAACTAGAAACTAGAAAGGAGCAAAACAAACAGAGAGCTTAAGAATCAAAAAAAAAAAAGAAGAAGAAAATGAGCTCAATTACACAAGCTACTGTAGCCATGAACCAATATAGGCGAAGCACAACTAGGTCGGAGACTATCCTATCCTACTAAGTTAAAAGGGCCTTCCTAGAAGAACAAGACGTAGAGGTACATATGTAATCTATAACCAAAACAAACCTTGGAACCGAGGCGGATGACGTGCAATGCAACGCGCCCTCTGATTGGACGACCCTGATACGCGACGCGACGCGACTATCGGCCGGGTCGGGTCCTGTAAGGGCACGTGCAACTGTAGAATGATGAGTTGGGCGGACAAGAGGCGCCAGGTCAAGTCCCTTCCCGTTGAGGTCCAAGAACAAACGCGGTCCAGTTGCACAGGGGGGAGGCGGCACACCATTTCCTTTCCGTCCTAAAAATAGAATTGATCAATCTCCACCTGCGTGCGACGGAAACGACGAGTAAAGAAAGGTTGCCGGTGCGGCCGGCTTTCCCTCCCTCTCCTTGGTTTTGTTTTGGTTCCCTTGCCCACTCCGTCGCTCGATCGCGCGAGTGGATTCCAATTCTCCAATCCAACAAGGAAACATTGCTTGCTGCTGTTCCATTCCAGGTCGTCGTCGACCCTGATCGATTCGATCCTTGGGAGAAGACGATCGAGGCAACAAACAGCACATAGACAGATCTATCGAGGAGGAGGGCAGCCAAGGGAAGGGAAGGGATGGATCAGATCATGGGGAAGGTGGGCGGCTACTGGTTCAACCAGAACGCCAACAAGGAGCTCGACGACATCAGCGTAAACAAAAGCAACCCCTTCCCAAAAAAAAAAAGATTTCAGATTACCTCCTCCGTTTTCATTGATTCCGTTGCATTTTTGTTCCAGTGGATAGATAGATCAACCAACTATCTGTCTTCCTTTGTTGCTCACCGTTTCTCCATCACCATTGTTTATACAGCCTGCATGACGGTGACTTTTAATTTGAGAGATTATATACCAACAAGTATGCGGTGATGGCGTTTCTGGTCAATTAGTGCCCCGGTTCTTGCCGTTGCATTTTGTGGGCCTCCACCTGCCGTTAGATGGATGGTTACGTTCAGATCCTGAGATATGGCTGGTTATATTTATCATCCATTAGACTTCAGAGACAACATGATCATGTCGCCATGTCGGCATGCTTTCTGCAAATTCGATTCCCAATTGTGTAGCGTGTGGGCTCAGAAAGTAGAGATTCAATAAACCTGTAGCACATCTGACAATGCACGCGTTGGATGGTTTCAATAAGCCATTTGTTGAAGTAGTGGATCATGCATGATTCAGGCTTCGTTAATTAATTATCAATTGACTCAGAGGGAAAAAATACCTTTCAGAAACTATGTTCCTCTAAAGGGATCCACCTCAATTACTAAGAATATAGTGATCATCATGCAACGTATTGCATGGTGCAATGCTAGCTACACGTGACCATGGCCATAATAAATTTAAAACTGTTTGTATGATTGACTGTCGGAATGATATGCCACATTATGCAAGCATTTTATACTTTACATGGTTTGAGCAATTCCTCAAAGTTTTTTTTCCTTTGCTCTGCTCCCTGGCTCTCTAAACTATACGATCTATTTGCCTTGGCATATTGCTATGACAACGTTGCAAGACATTCTTTCAACGGACACAAACTCCTTTGTGTTGACTATTCACCTTTTGCAACTTTCAGTCAGTCTCTAGCAGCATTGGAGATGGAGCTAAATGGATGGTCAACAAAATTAAAGGTAATGTTTTTTTGCGATGCATGGTTAGAGGATTTTCATTTCTGTTACGAGATACAACAATCAGATATACTCCCTCCATTCCAAATTATAAGTCGCTTTGACTTTTTTAGTATATTCATTTTACTATGTATTTAGATATAATAATGTGTCTAGATACATAACAAAATAGATGAACAAAAAAGTCAAGCGACTTATAATTTGGAACGGAGGGAAAATATATGATCTTTCTGCTCTCCATAAACATATACATAGGTTTTCGCTTCCTTTGCCCACTATTTGTATGATGATGAGTAAATAAAGCAGTGGTTGGTTTCAGGGAAGATGCAGAAACCACTGCCTGAGTTCCTCAAGGAGTATGACCTCCCAATGGGCCTGTTCCCCCAGGACGCGACCAACTACGAGCTGAACGAAGACACCAAGCTTCTCACAGTGTTCATCGCATCGCCATGCGAGGTCGGGTACAAGGACTCGTCGGTGCTGCGGTTCGCCACGAACGTGACGGGGTACCTAGAAAAGGGAAAGATGACCCACATCGAGGGCCTCAAGACCAAGATCCTGATCTGGACCAAGGTGACCGAGGTCAGGACCGAGGCCACCAAGGTGCACTTCGCTGCCGGCATGAACAAGACCAGGAATCGGGACGCCTACGAGGTTGTCAGGGATGGCGTCGCCGTAGACAAGTTCTAGCTAGACCTTGTTGTTAGGTACGTGCGTGCATGCAATGCAGCTAGTGGTGTGAAGCTTTTCCTTCCTGACCGTCCCGAGGAAAGCGTGTGTGAACCATGGCGATCCTCTGACGAGGCTGTTCCAAAACATGTTCTGCTAACCTGTACAGAGCTGTACTGTTCCTCATTCTGCAGGGAGTGATCATTTGGGTATGCCTGCCTGCTCTGTACCACCGATTCACCGAAAGAAAGAGATGATGTGTACAATAACCAACCTGTCGATTGGGTTTGACAAAGTGCGGTGAACTTGTTGCATCATATTCATATCCGACCGTGGACTGACGGTCATTTGAAGTCAAAGTTATAGTGAAAATTGTTCAAAGGACAAAAGAATATTGTATCTTACTTTCTGTGTGGTTCCTTTATGTTTGCTGACGACTTCACGGTAACTCGTACGGTTATCCCTTTTTTTAGAGAAAAAAAAAAGGGCAGTGTCTGCCTTCTGTCCAAACATGGTAATCGTATGAGACTAGAGAAAAGTCAAACATTTTTAGATTTTGACCAACAATTCGTGAAATTGTATGAGAGTTTAGAGTATAAAACTTACATCAATAGATATGTGGTAAAAGTGCCTCTAAGATGCTATTGATTTTTTAGCCACCGACTTTATATTACATGAAAAAATAATGGTCAAAATCTATTTCATATGACTTTTTTCTGTTTTGAGCGTGAGGAGTATCTCATCACGTACAGTTCACGAAAAAAAAGTATCTCATCACATACATAATTCACGTTAACTCAGTTGAGTGCATATGAATATATTTTGTTCTGATTATAATGTTGAGAATTTGTTTTTTTTGTTGATTTTCCTTGCTAACACAACTAATAGTTAGCTGGATAGACCCAAACAGGGTCTTTATAGTAGTAAAGAAGTGCCAGTAGGTCATATACATCTTCAAACAATTAACCAACCACCAATTAGAGGTAGATATAAATAATCCTCGCTAATAATTTGCTAGCTATATAGTTAGTGGTTTTTTAGCTATTATCTAGATAACTATTAGCATAGTTGGATGCAAATGGGGTCTTAGAGCATTTCTAGGAGTTTTGTAAAACAACTTTATACTATTTTTAGCAAAAAAAAAAAAATGTATCCTCTAATAGTTTGGTAAAAGAGCTCTTTAAAATAAAAAATTGCCAAATATCGTCTTAAACTCGTAAGTTTTCATAGCCGAGAGGATGCATGAGTAAATGAAGAAAAATTAAGGACTCCAGATAAGAAAGCGGCAAGAGACAAAGAGACTATTAAGAAAGTTTGATTGGTTAGAAATAGTTCAGAGTTTTCAATACAAAATTATTTAGAAAGTTGTTATAGGAGACTCTTGAAGAAGGACAAAATTTAAGGTTGCTAGTTCTTCTGCTCATAACTAACATTAATAGCTAACTATTAGCTGGTTTGATCTAACGGTGAGATAGTTGTTCATTTATATTCGGCAAACAATTAGCTAGATCATTTGAATTTAATAAGAATTAATTATTAACAACTAACTATCAGCTCTATGGATATATGCGGGACTCTAAATATGACGTCGAACAAGATGCTGATTTGATTCCACGACAAAGCCAAAATAGCAAAACGAC
The DNA here is from genome assembly GCA_015844335.1 of Chrysopogon serrulatus. NCBI lineage: Eukaryota > Viridiplantae > Streptophyta > Magnoliopsida > Poales > Poaceae > Chrysopogon > Chrysopogon serrulatus. The sequence goes on along the minus strand of JADLZL010001957.1, from coordinate 21,576 downwards.
AAGTTTTTTCAGGCTTTTTCAATCGTAGCTAAAATTTCAAAAGTTTTGGACATCGAAAGAGTACACCGCTCAAACTGACATCGAAAGAATACACCGCACAAATCCACAACATTCTTTTCTCCGGCTACAAATCCACAACATTCTTTTCTCCGGCTTGAGCACACAGAAGTAAATAATTCAGTTATTCTAAATCTACTGTAGTTAGTTATTACGACTTTTAAACGTCGCTCATGCGTCTGATGAAATATCCAATGTCAAAATCATTGGACAGTGTGGTCCGAAAGATCTAGATCTCCAATACGTAGGCCGGGAAAGGAAAGGTGGACAATAACTACGACCTCATCCTTTCATAGGAAAGGCCTCTGGATACAAAGGTCGCTTTCACGAATCATATGGGGCCAAATATACTATGAATAGTGGCGCAGATATTTGAGGGGATCGGACGTGACCTGTTTTGTTGTGCAGTGCAGATTTTACATTTGATGAGGGCCAAACAAGCATGACGGCCAGAGTCATAATTTGTGCCAAGATAGTGGAAATTATACATGAGCTTGCGTGGTGTCTTGTGACTTGGCTGCATGCATGGCATCTTTCTCGTAGTCACAGGTGGTGGGATTTGGTTATGAGGCATGATAGGTACTTCAACGGTCACAATTTGAGAAGGATGTGGAAATATCACTCAGAAAGGGGATACAAAGATATGATGATACACCTGACAAGTGGATGATGTTGAGACTACCTCAGATATTTTTACTGATATATGTTAAAATTAGCCGAGGATCACCAAAGTTTATGAAGTGTATCGTCTCTCTAGATCAATCCATGGTAACCAATAAGGAGTCAATATTTACTCTATTATTATAGTAAATGCGTAGAAAACTATATACTCCATTCGTCCATGTTTTTTTTTTTATTTTCAAATTTCTTATTTGACAATTTGTCTTTTTCAAAAATTTATATAAATATAATTTATTTTGTTATGACTTATTTTTATTATTAGAGATTAGAGATATTTTAATAATAATTTATTTGGTTATTATAAAATAAATAAGACAAACAGTCAAATAAAATAAAATAGTAAATAACGCCATTTGTTTGGAGACAGTCCCCAAATTTAAAGCCATTCACCCATCAACCTACCCCTCAAAATATCTGGCTGCGCCAGCTGATACACTGGTGGGTGTGCCACGCTGCTGCCAGCGATCCCAGTGCCAGGCCCCATCTGCCAACACGTAGCCATGCATGGCGCCAGCCAAGATATTTGTTGCAGCCTCCCTTCTTAAACCTCAGCAGGGCAACCGTAGCCAGCACATCCCCTCACACACTACTGTGCTAGCTCTGCTGACACACACAGCAAGAAAGAAGCAGCTAGCGCCGCTTAGCTTGTCGTCAGCCATGGCCACCACCGCGGCGTCCAGCCTCCTCAGGTCCTCGTTCGCGGGCTCCCGGCTCCCGGCTGCCACGCGCACCCCGTCGTCCGTGGTCGTGGCCACCGGCCCGCGCTTTGCCGCCGCCGCCGGCCCCATCTGCGCGTCCATCTCCTCGTCCAACCCGCCCTACGACCTTACCGCTTTCAAGTTCAGCCCCATCAAAGGAGTCCATCGTGTCCCGCGAGATGACCCGCCGGTACATGACGGACATGATCACCCACGCCGACACCGACGTCGTCATCGTCGGCGCCGGCTCCGCGGGGCTCTCCTGCGCGTACGAGCTGTCCAAGGACCCCACCGTGAGCATCGCCATCGTGGAGCAGTCGGTGTCGCCCGGCGGCGGCGCGCGTGGCTGGGCGGGCAGCTGTTCTCGGCCATGGTGGTGCACAAGCCGGCGCACCTGTTCCTGGACGAGCTGGGCGTGGCCTACGGCGAGGCCGAGGACTACGTGGTGATCAAGCACGCGGCGCTCTTCACGTCCACCATCATGAGCGCGCTGCTGGCGCGGCCCAACGTGAAGCTGTTCAACGCCGTGGCCGTGGAGGACCTGATCGTCAAGGGGGGCCGCGTCGGCGGCGTGGTCACCAACTGGGCGCTCGTGTCCATGAACCACGACACGCAGTCGTGCATGGACCCCAACGTGATGGAGGCCAAGGTGGTGGTCAGCTCCTGCGGCCACGATGGCCCCTTCGGAGCCACCGGCGTCAAGAGGCTCCAGGACATCGGCATGATCAGCGCCGTGCCCGGGATGAAGGCGCTCGACATGAACACCGCCGAGGACGAGATCGTGCGCCTCACGCGCGAGGTCGTGCCCGGCATGATCGTCACCGGAATGGAGGTCGCCGAGATCGACGGCGCACCAAGGATGGTCAGTCAGTCGACACCTATTAATTAGCTGCTACATACTCCTGTTATTATTATTGCATTAATTACTCACTGAATCGAGAATTAATAGTATGACTGGTCTGTCGATCTGCTGACTGATTGCAGGGCCCCACGTTCGGCGCCATGATGATCTCCGGCCAGAAGGCGGCGCACCTGGCGCTGCAGGCGCTGGGCAGGCCCAACGCCGTCGACGGGACCCTCCCAAGGTGTCGCCGGCGTTGCGCGAGGGAGTTCGTGATCGCGTCCAAGGACGACGAGGTCGTGGACGCCTGATCTGGTCGATCGAGCAGAGGAGCGACGACGACGACGTACGCCAGCAAGCAGCGTCTTATCTGGGCCGTGGTTTCTTTGGGACTTTGTTGCCTTGTGGTTGAACGAATGGAATTCCCTTGTGTCGGTTAGCTTTAATTTGTCTCGTTAGTGTGTCGTGTTGTTCATAGCACCGTCACCGTCACCGCGCCATGCCACACCATGCAGCTGTGTGTTCTGTCACGTGGGGGCCACTCGTGGGGTCCTACTGGCAGAACGAATAAGAGATCCAAGATGGAATTGTTAGAACAATAATAAAATGCATGGTTAATTGTCTTGTTGGTGTTAGTTTCTCTGTTCTTTCCGGATCAGTCACCGTAATGCTGATTGAATTCATGTCGCTTTCAAAATCCTGAATTGCGGATAGATAGATGGGGCCTCAATCTGAGATGGTGGGCTGCCCATTGCGCCAACGTTTCGCTTCAGGTTCAGCGTAGAGTTCAATCGACAAAAAACAAGGATAGCAGGAAGAAAGGATGGACTCAGACTCAGGGGTACTCCCTCCGTAGTTGAATTACTTGACGTTCTGGCCCCTTGGCCCCATTTCAAAAAAGATCGACGTTCTGGCCATCGTGGAGTAGTTGTGGGCGCTAATACCCCTGTCGCCCGCCGTCGCTCCGTTCGCCGCCCGTTCGAATAACTTCGCAATTAATCGCCGCCTCGTAACTTCGATGTCTACCAATTACTCCCTCCGCAGCTCTCCCGAAAGCAGCGCCTCCCAGATCATTGAGCAGCGCCTCATGATCCGGCCGTCGCCCGCGGCTGACCGCGCTTCGCCCGATCGCCCAGCGCTCGTCGCCAGCGCCTACGCTGCTTTCGGCTTACGCTTCGCCCGCTTCGCTTCGAAAGCAGCGCCATTGCAATCAGCCAAAAAATGAGCCAAAACTAAAAAGCGAACAGCGTCGGTACAAACTTCCTCAGCGCGGAACAGCGCTCTCAGCGCGCGCCTCGCCCAGCAAAAGAAATCGTGGCAGCGCAGCCACAGCGCCGTCAACAGTTACAAAATCCATCCATGCAACATCGGGCGAGGGCAAAGATAGTGCCGCCAAGTATCGAACCCAGGACCCACAACGGCCATCGCCACCATGCACTAGCCACCTTAGCTGCCAAACTATCGTAGTCGAGAGCATCCGCCCAATTATATTTATTAGGGGCGAGATGGAAAACTAACTCCTAATTAATCACTCCTTGATTCTGCACAATCATGTCCTAAACAGGGCTAATTCAGTATGGAGGCCCTCCATAGTTGAATTACTTGGCGTTCAGCCCCTTGGCCCATTTTTCAAAAGATCGGCGTTCTGGCCATCGTGGAGTAGTTGTGGGCCTTGAATACCCCCCCGATCCCGCCCGCCGCTCCGTTCGCCGCCCGTTCGAATAACTTCGCAATTAATCGCCTCGCCTCGTAACTCGATGTCTACAATGATTCCTCTCGGCGCTCTCCGGAAAGCAGCGCCTCGCATGATCATTGAGCAGCGCCTCCTTGTGATCGGCCGTCGCCCAGCTGGTCGCTTCGCCCGATGCCTTAGCGCTGCGTCACAGCGCCCTGCGCTGCTCGCGACTTGCAGCTCGCCACTCGCTGAGCAGCGCCATTGCAATCAGCCAAAAAAATGAACCAAAACTAAAAGCGAGCAGCGCCGGTACAAACTTCCTTAAGCGGCGCCCGGAGCAGCCCAGCTCGGTCTGCGGCGCCCTCGCCAACAAAAAGAAATCGTGGCCAGCGCAGCCACAGCGCCGCGTCCAACAGTTACAAAAATCCATCCATGCAACATCGGGCGGGGGCAAAAGATAGTGCCCGCAAAGTATCGAACCGAGGACCTAACGGCCATCGCCACCATGCACTAGCCACCTTAGCTGCCAAACTCTCTAATAGTGAGCATCCCGCAATTATATTTATTAGGGGCAGAGATGGAAAACTAACTCACAATTAATCGCTCCTTGATTACCACAATCATGTCCTAAGCGTTAGCTAATTCGGTATGGGCGGAGTATATGCTTAGAGCGATACTTTGCACGCAGTATATCTGTCCGATCACGATAGCTCGGTGCATAAACACAAACACTGTAGCGCGTACTAGCACTGTAGTCGCGTAGAATGAGCTCTCTCAGGCATTTGGCGGCAAAGTCAAGTCACCGGTACATAAATTATTTCTCTTGACACTAGCGTTTCATTTTTTCTTTGCGGTTTCTCTTTAGAGCGGTCGGTAGAAATCGACCCTATTTCTACTAACGGTTCTCTTAAGTAACGCGTCATTAGAAATCACGATTTATACGGCGGTTTTCTTAAGGAAACCACTAGTAAAATCGACTATTTATCTTGGTGGATTTCTTAAGGAACCGCAATAGAAATCCTACTAGCGGTTCCTTAAAGAGAACCGCCCAGGTAAAATAATTTGGAATTAATTTTTTGAGTTTTTCAAACTTCCTCGGATGGAGAAACTCCCAAAATAAAAGTTATAGATCTCGAAAAGTTATGAAACTTTGTAGTTGATAATTTTCATTTTGAAATCATCTTTTTTTTATGGAAAACACTACAAACGAAACTTTCAAATTTAAAATTCAAATTTTGCAAATGACCTCGGATGGAGAAACACTCTAAATGAAAGTTGTAGATCTCAAAAGTTATGAAACTTTGTAGTTGAATATTTTTAATTTGAATTCGTTTGGACCCTCAAATATTTAATTTTCTACCGGGTTTTGCATAATATGTGGGGGAATAAAAATGAGATATAGACACAAGTGAGTGTGTGAATGCGGTGGTAAGGGAGGGATCGCGCGAGGCCGAGGTCAGCGGTTCAGAATCCCAACGGCCGCGTAGCCTTGATTTTATCTTGAGGAAAAATGCCCGACTTGTGACTTCTAAATATTTTGCCCTTTTAAAATATTTTTTTATATTTTTGCGTTTTTGAGGCGGCGATTTCTACCTAGCGGTTCCTTAGAGAACACTTTGGCCAAATCAATTTCTTGGCGGTTCTTAAACAACCGCCGTGGAAATATGCCATTTTCAGCGGCCTTTCCTCTTGGCGGTTGGCAAAACCTCCGTAGAAATAGGTTACCCACCCCGGTCTGAGCATTTACGTACTGGTGAGTGTTAATTCAATTCATAGTGACCACCATCAACGGCTTTTTATGGTGGAGTCGGGCACCAACCATACCCTATGTCCAAGACAGGGGAATAGCGCCGGGGAAAGGAATTCTCGGCGGAGTTGTTGAAGATGTTCCAAATTCAGTTCACATCATTATTGGCCAACTTCTGCGAGCGTTTTCCACTTTGATTCATTCTCTTGAAAGCCGCCATGCGGCGTTGTAACCCTGACTCTTTGATAATAGTAAAGGAGTGTTTCGGCGCCCGTGGTTTTTTACCTTCATTGGGAGGGTTTTCCACGTTAAATCTTGTGTCGTGTGGTTTGATCTTGTGTTCTTCCTACCGTTTTGATCGTCGTCATTCACAACAGGGTTGTTACTTAATTTAAGGCTCGTTTGTTTATCTCAGATTGAGGCCAGAAGCCAATCCAACTGATCAATTGTTATACAAATTAGCTAATCATTCTAGCTGAGAATCATTCCAGGAGATGAATCCTGAACAAGCCGAACGAAGGCTTACAAAACTTTCATTAGTTGACTCCTGGTGTCATTCTGTCCTAACCGATCGAATAGGGCCTTATTAGAACTCCATACGGCCACATTCGTAGAGGTGGAACTTGGAAGCGATCCCATACTACTATCTTATCTTAGATGAATTCCCCGTAGCGTTCTTTCTTGGGAGTTTAGGCTAATTTTAAATAAAACACTATGAATGAAACAAAGGGTAAAATAACATGTTTATCGGTCCTCATTAATTAGATACAACAACTATTTCATGCTGACATTGCTGAAGCAGGAAGAACTTTTTGTGATGTTCTTCTATACTGTAGTCAATATATCGTTATGATTTTTAGTGTAGGTCAACATCCGTTACTTTTATATTGTTGTATGATGTCATAGGAAATTATTCTTCCACTACTAATAAGTAAAACAATCAAATTACTTCCATGTGTGCTGAAGCTTGACTACATATATCTAAAGAAATTGAAGCAACTACTATTAAAAAAATTAGTAACAAATGAACATGATTCAAAAAAAACAATTAGTAGTACCTGGGAGCGGAGGAGTTCATGGCTTTGTCGGCCTGTGTGATATTTTTTTGTCCGATATGTATGCAGCGCTGGATTGAAGCAGGATCTCGTCGGTGATATATGCGTGTTGCATCCTTCCGCTGCTGCGACCATGGCGGGCTGGAGAAGTGGATGCCGGCGGCCCGGCGTGGTCACTGGTCAGTGCGCTGAGCACGCCCCCCCTTGCTTCTCATGAGCGGGCCAAATTCCTTCTGATTCATGGCCATGGCCGGGCTGGAGGGTGGATTCTCCAGCGTGGCCACAGGACACCGAACAGGCACAGGCACAGGCACCCTTGATCTTCATGTCCCGAACTGCAAGTATGCAACTGGTGTACATCAATTTGATAATGATTTTCCATTCTGAAGTATTGCGTACGTTTCAGGTAGGTTGGGGAGTAGTGCGGTGGGTGTGGCAGCCAACTGCGACGTTGATTTTATGGATGGGGTACAGGTTAGGCTCGTGGGGATGGCTAGATGGGGAAGTGGTAGGGAGAGGAAGGGCAGGCGTCGATTTATTTTTTAGCGACTCGTCGCGCATCACTTGTGGAGAAGGAAAAACGCTAGAACTCCTCAAGCAGCGGACAGCAACTACGATGACGTCATTCTACGGGGTTTAAACCCGATCGCGGGGCTGATATGTAGCTTGAGTGGGGGTTAGGATTATAGGAGTTATAGATAACATCATATTATTGTCACCTATATCACTGCCGGGGTGATTGATGCAGATATAATATAATAGCATAAAATTGCAATTCTATAGGAAAAATAGCTATTACTGCAAGTTTTAACTAAACAGGCATTGCTGGTTCTAACATTTTTTAACTGTGATAGCTTTTTACTATTTTACTACCAGGTACCGATCTACCATCTATTATTATTCATGATGATGATGATGATTAGCCAGCCACGTCACCAGTAGTTTGCATCGTCCGTCCGACCACAGATCCAATCAATGGCTCAGATCGCTTGAAATTGCTTTAAACGGATTCCACTGGAAGCTGTTACTCTTTTAGCTCTTTTCTGCTCCACATCAACACAGCAAAATATCTCATCGTCTTCTTTCCTCCGCTCTCCTATCCCTCCCAGATTATTGATTCGCATCAAGATAGGCCTACTCTTTGTAGTTGGAAAGGAGAGCGAGGTGCCACGCTGCCACTTTTGTCATGCATGTTGTGTCTCTAACGACACCCGTGCTGGAAGCGGCTCACGATTACACGTTGGTACATGGTGCCGGTGAATAGAGAGCACGCACGTACTCGTTCTATCTCAAATTATAAAACTTTGATTTTTTTAAATTCGGCCATTCGTGCTTATTAAAAAATTCTGCAAAATATCATTTCTTTTGTTATGGAGCTTACTTTATTAGTGATAGTTCTTCAAAAATAACTTAAATTTTGCTATATTTGTATAAATTTTTTAAATAAAACAAGTAGTTAAGCGTAAGAGTCGAGAAAAAGTCAAAAGCGTCTTATAAGGGGAGCACAAATATTATTAGCCGCGAGGCGTTGCAGCTTTTTAGTTTTTCATTCATTCAAATTAGAGCAACTCTGAGCTTCTATATGTTTTGTATAGATAGTAACAAAGACTTCCGTGAAAAAACTCTCTAACAAATTCTAAATACTGTTCCTCTATTTCTAATTTCTTGTTAGCTAAAGATAGAAGTCGAAGTGGTTCTCTGAGGATGCACACAGGGATCTAGAGAATCTATTGGAGATAAAAATATAGAGTGTTATTTTATTCAAACGATTGCTTAAAATGACGAATTTAGGGAATGAATGAGTTTAACAAAACTACCATACCCTTGTACGTGGAAACAGGCATGCATACATGATATTTTTTTAAAATACTCATATAGGGGCTTTAAGAAGCCCAAAGTCCATGGCGACGATGTCAACACGCCACACGATCTGCCCGACGATGTCAGCGAGTCTCTGAGAGTCTGAGAACCCGTCCGTGATTATTCTAAGCGTAAACTGTAAACATCCCACAACGTAGGTACGGGATTATAGACTAATACTAATAGTAATTAATATTGAAGCCAAACCGATGGTGATTTCACAGAGTGGACATCATCACTGGAATGCACGGACAGGGCTGTAGCAGAGTAGGTGTGGCGGGTGCAACGCCCCTAGAGCCTAGCTTTTTCTTAATTAGGGGCCACCTAGGTATAAATATCCCTTGTATATGTCCATTGTCCAACACAACAACAACTTTGTTAACGTAGTCTGGTTGTGTTGTGTCGGCTTGCCGCCCGCTCACGTTGCAACTTCAAAGTCCACGACCCCTCTGGTCACCATTAATCACGGTCGATTCGGCGGCGACTCCTCTCACCTCTTCGGCTCTTCCTTCTCGGAGTCTCAATCTCCAGCAGTTAAGCGTCACGAGAGGCCACCCGACTTTGTTGTTGCCAATCAGCCGATCAGATCAAGACATCAAGTGATCGCTCTATAGGGTAGGGACTTAGGGCTCTCCTTGTTTCTTAAATTGGATTCATTGTCGTGTAAAAAAGTTTGGGCATCTAGTAGGCTATGGCTATTATTTCTCATATGTTCCCTCAAGTTTAGGTTTTTGCCAAGTTTTTTTGATGTTACCTAAGAAGCATTTATCTGGTGTCCATCCTCTCTCTCTATATATGTACTTTTATACAAGTGCATATTAGCACATATTTTGAACATATAAATAGCCATAAAGGGGCCCATTGTCATGTTCGGAGGAGTAACGGGCTCCAGCACCGTGGCATAGTGCTCCCTGAGGTCGACGTCCTCGGGTGCCATGCCCTCAGGGAGCTTCCATTCAACCTTGTGCAGGAGCGAAGCCAGCAGCAGCGGCACAAAAGCGTGCTGCCATGTCCATTCTGGGGCACACCCTGCGTCCTGCACCGAACGGAATGTAGGCAAAGTCCGAGGTCCCTGAAGCACATCGGCTTGTTGTTGTTGTCGTCGTCGTCGTTGTTGTCGTCACCCAAGAACCTCACGGGCACGAACTCCTCTGGCTCAGGCCACGCGGTCGGGTAGTCCCTCAAGAGAGCCCACAGTTTCACCAGGATGCACGTGGCTTTATTTGGGCATGCCAAAACCCCCCAGTGACATGCCCTCCTCTGCAACCACCTCCCGCTCCCAGGGCAGCACCGGCAAGGAAGGGTGGTGCACCCGCATCGTCTCCTTCACCACGGCGTGTGGAGGTATCTAGGGCCTAGGGGAGCTTGCCGACAGGTCGCTCTCTTCCACAAACTCCTTGGGTCTCCTACACTCGCAGGGAGCTCGGCGCGCACCTTCGCTAGCTTGTCTGGGTGGCGAAGAAGCCTCGCCATGGCCCATTCACGGTGATCGTTGTGTCAGTCCCGGCCAGAAAGGTATCCCCTAATGATGATGAGTGTACCTTTCACAGGGGTGGGCGATGGGTCCATTCAAGCCCCGTGCGCCGGGCATCGTTGACGCGCGCGTGGCAGAAAAAAAAAGGAAGTGTTGACGGGGTGTGGCTCTTGCATGCTCCTCGCGTGGCTGCGTGCACATTGGGCTGCGAGGGCGGCGAGGCCATGGACTGATGGACAAGGTCGGCATGAGCTCCTCTGCAAGGGCGCGTACTCCTTCCGCCGGTGCCATGGATTGGCGTCGGCACAAAAAAGCTCCTCCGCAGGGGCGTGTACACCTTTCTACGAGGGCGAGGCCGTGGACGACGTCGGCATGCACGAGCTTCTCCGTGCATATCTGAACCAGCTGAACGAGGCACGTTAAGCGAGTACTGACCACCGCGTGCAGCAGGGCCATGCCACCAGTGGTACCGAGACTACCGAGGGGCTCGATCGACATCTCGTTCGTTCGATTCGAGGCACGCCAGCAGGACGGAGGGAACACCACTACCATGAGAACCTGTGTATTTAACTGAACATGCACGCGTTCCACAGATAGCCTCGCCGCGGACACGTACTGGCGCCTTCACCCTTCGTGCTATCCGCGGCGGGGTGCCGCCTTCCCACCGCCGTCGACGACGGGGCTGGCCGGCTTCATGCGGTGGCTGCGCGCAGTAGTCCGCGAACGCCGCGCGCCTGCGGCCGACGCCTGGCTCACCGACGCTACCCACTTCGGCCACGTGTTCGTCACCGGAGACTCGGCGGGAGCAATCATAACGAACCATGCATCTCGCGGTCCGTGCGCGCCGGCGTGGCGGCCGACGCTGATGAAGCCGGCGAGCCGGACCGCCAGACCAGGTGAACGAAGATGGCTCATGCAGTTCGTGTCTTTCAGCCACGAGAGAAAGACGAGCCAATTAGGAGCAGAGGCCGGAGAGATACGAGCCATTTGCTAAGACACGGGCCGTGCTTGACCGTTTGATACAAGCCAACTCTCCGTTACCGCTTGATAAGTTGATATTTTTCAAAGGGCCGCTATAGATGGCCATCGTGCCGTCAGCCCCGGCCCAGCGTCGTGCCTCACACCGGGCCACCGTGCCTGCCGTGCCGTGCCGCCGTGCCGTGCGAGGCATCGGCCCAAAACAAACACGGCGTGCCCGTGCCCGAAAGCCAAGAAAGCGGTGTGCCGCCCGTCTTTGCCCCTTCGTGCCGTGCCGAGCCTCCGTCGCCCCGCGTCGACCGGCGCCACAGCACCAGGGAGGAAGCATGGAGGAGGCGATGCGTCGGCCCGCGGGGAGATCTCCCGCCTGCCAAGTGCCGGAGGCGGAGAATGGCCGCTGCCGGTGCCCGGTGCGGAGTGCCGGGAGGCGAGGGAAGCCGTGCTACGCTGCCCATTTGCGTTGCGTTGGGGGGAAGCGGCGGCAGCGCGGCGCTGGGAAACTGCGGCCCGGTGGCGGAGTGGCCGCCCGGCGAGCTTGCTCTGCGGATCTCGTCGTCTCGCCCTCGTCGGGAGACTCGAAGCGAGCTTCGGTGCAGCTCACTTGTTCAGCCGAGGCGAGCGCCGGGCGCGGCTGACGGCTCGCAGCCAATGTGGCGATGCACGTCAGCGTCACAGCAGTGCCCGCTTGTCTGCTGCGGTCGCGGTAGCGGTCTGCGGTCCGGAGTTTAGGGTTTTTGGGGTTCGGCCGGGAGCAGCCACCGGGCCGTCGGGCGCGTGCCTCAGGCCGTGCCGCGCCTGCCGTGGCGGCCCAGGCATGCCCCCGGGCCATGCGGCCCAAGCGGTGACCCGTCGCGGGCGTGCCTACGTCGGGCCAAACTGCCGGGCCTCGTGCCGGGCAGCGCCCGCGGGCTGCATGGCCATATATAAAGGGCGTGCGGTGCTTGAATGGACCCATCGCCGCGCTCTACCCATGAGCCATGGCACCCTTTGCGCCGCGAGATATAAGCCGCTTATAGGGGGTATAAATGTAAATAAATAAAGTTAAAAACAAACGAAAAAAGTCGGCTTTAGCGCCGTGCCAGTCTCCTCCACGGCACCGCGCGTCCGCTTCCGTCCCGGCGGCGGCGCCGCCCTCGTCCAGCGCCGCTCGTCTGCCGCCGCGGCTCCAACGCCGCGTGTCGTCCCCGTTTGGGTGCAGTATACGGTCGCCCCTCTTGAGGCCTTTCGTTGGTTGCGCCCCTCAGAGGAGTTGCCGAGCGTGCTGCGTGTGTCCCCTTCGCGGCAAAGGCCCACGGCGTCAAAGGTATGTCTCGCCGTGTCGCTTCGCTCCCCCTCGTGCGCCGGCGTGAGTTTATGCACTGCGTCATTGGTACCCCCGTTCTTGAGTACGTAGATGGCCTCGCTCAATTGTTGATTAGATGTTAAGATCTCAGTCTCTTCTGAGCGCGTTCTTGTTGACCGGTGATGTGCATGGGGGCACCTAAAAAATAACTTGAATGCTTTTGATCTGTATAAAATAATAGGTATTAGAATGTTCATTTGTAAAAAAATGGGATGAAGCGTTTTGTTTTTGAACTTTTAAAGTTTTAATAGTGATTCCATTCAGCGCTGGTACAATTGCATGCAGCGGCACAGTAAGAAAGATAGTAATTTCTCATATGTAGTCTTGGGTAGCAGAGAGGCGTGGTCAGCAAAAACGCAGCAGCCAAAAGCGTGGTCGATCGAACAACGCAGCTTCCTTTCAGGTCGATCCATTAGGTCACCAGTGTCAAGGACTGCATTGGGTTGAAAATCAAAGTTTGTTGGTACCGTGGGTCAAACAGTTGATCTTTGCTGACCCAGTTGCACGCCTAGATACAAAGCTCGAAAATGCACTCTACTCTTATGTGATTCTGAAGAACAAATTGCACAGAATTATAGTTTTTTATGCTTGAACTTATAATCCTCGATATTAATGTCACACATGCTTGGGTTATCCATTATCAATTGTGTCAATAGCAGTTGTTGCTTGATTATTTTTTGAGAGGCAATATAACAGTAGTATGTGTATTTGCTTTCTTTAATTTACCAAAAAACTTATTGCAAGATGCCACACCCCTAAAACCAACTAACCAAGCTACTATTCTCATTGAACTTGGCTTCTCTTTAGTTACTTTTAAGTATTTCAAGCACTCAAGTAATTCCGTATCACCAGACAAAAAGGACCTTCTGCAAACCATCCCACATGAACACAACCAGTTGAAGCCTGCAAAATGATGTGGCCAGCAGTTTTTAGGCCTTGTTCTCAGCGCCACAATTCCTTTCAATTATATGCTAAATATCTTTTTTCTTTTTTTGTAACCTTGATCTTCCAGATTGGTTGCATATTCATCATTTCTTTCAAGTAAATTATATAGATTATTTGTAGGACCTAGGTGTTGCTATAGCCTATGTTGGCATTAGAATATGCAAGCCTCTCTTTGTATCAAGTGCACCAGCCTTGATTCTTACTATAATCCTGTTATCTCAGTATTTTGTAGAAAAGTATCACTAGTTACTAGGAATAAAATGGCTTTTTGCCACCTGCATATGCTGGTACATTTATGCTCATAATCTGCTTTTGCACTTGCATTGCAAGAGTTGCTATTGGATAATCTAGTCTGTCCTGATTCCCTATATCAACGCACTCTCTTATTTGTTTGAAAGAATCATTTGTACTTTTTCTCTGACTTGCAGCGACGCAACATATTTGCAGTAGTGTTTGAAATACAAGCTTTAGCTCTTTTATTCCCTGTAGCATGTATTGAATTAACTGATAATGCTTAATCTCTTATTTTGTCAAATAAGCAAACTTTTTGGAACCATGATTTCTGAAGAACTTTCTGCTGCATAGCCAAATTAGGTTCTTGATCAATTATTATGGACCAGCAACCTGAAATCAATGCAGATTTTCTTCAACCATCAGTGCTCTTAGATCAGACACATTACCAGGAGGGATACAAAAATGGTTATCATGATGGCTTGGTATCTGGGAAGGAAGAGGGAAGGCAGGTTGGTTTAAAGATGGGTTTCCAGGTTGGCGAAGAACTGGGTTTCTATCAGGGCTGTCTAGATGTCTGGATGTCTGCAGTTCACATTGACCAAAACACACATTTTCAACTCGGATCAGGAAGAACGTCGAGCAACTAGCTATGGTACTAAGCAGCTATCCACTTGCTGATCCAGAGAGCGAACAGGTTCAAGATACGATGGAGAAGATAAGGCTGAAATTTAGGGTTATCACAGCAAGCTTAGGGGCGCAGTTGGATTATGAAGGTCGCCCATTATTATCATCAAAGCAGGACGTTGAGGATCTGTGAGAGTGATGGATAATTTGTATTGGCCTCTCTTTATCTTGATATCTTACCACGAAGAACTTCCATGAAACAACAAGGGCCACAGCATGGCAGTGGCTACTCCAAATCCATTGTTTCATTCACGCTCTTCAAACATGTCTCTGTCATATGAAGAAAAGAATGGCTCAACTCTTACAGCGCATGTAGCATCATGGTGATGTTTCTTAGAACTACAAGTGAATTAATTCTTGTATGGATTGTGTGCGTATTGACAATGTGACTGGGACATATATGGGGTCGGTTTCCATCACCCAAGTCATGCATTCATGAAGATTCTATCTGTCCTTTCTTTAATTGCCTATCACGTCAGCAATGTCTTAGATGGTACTTAACTGATGCCTATTACACTTAACCTAAATCAGTTAGTGCAATTTTAATCGTGTATTGTTTTTAATCTTTAGTGCTCTCTCGTACTCACCAGTCATGATTAACCTATAGGGTTTGCTAAATATTTACAAAGCTATTGGTTAGTTGTTGGAATAACCAATTTGGCAACAACAATGCATTATAAGAAATATCGATTGTTTTCTTTAACATTTCACTTATCAGTTTTTAACCAAGGGAAAAAAAAAGAAATTAAATGATGTTTTGTGCATAGCAACACGCATGCAGATGCAGGTACAATGCGAACAAACAATTAAAAGAGGCCATGATGGGATCAAGGAATCCAAATCTGATTCTGGCAATTAGATTCCAGCAATTAGTTTGAAGAGAAATTGAATTGTTTATAAATTGATTGAAGATGTTGTTTGGATATTGAAATACGAATCAAACTTAACTTGTTTGAATTATCAATTCCAATGGCAGCAAGCATAGATGAAATAGTAGCGCTCAATGGATCAAAATGCTCAGAAAGGGTAAAAAGTATGTTATTGTCGTGAATAATCACCACCTGTCCTGGCCCTGCGTTAATTAATTAAGTGCAGTGGTTGTAGGGATCAAAATACTCAGAAAAGGGTAAACGTATGTTATTGTTGTGAATAATCACCGCCTGTCCTGAACCTGCGTTAATTAATTAATTAAGTGCAGTGGTTGTAGCCCTGTTTCAATTAGGTGTCTATTGTTCATAATTCACATAATTTTTTTTTTTAAAATAGCAGAACATCAGGGATCATCTGCCTGGTTCGCCGTTCCATACAAAATCCGCCATCACCGAAAGGGATCACGGTCACGGAGGGAGGGGCCCAACCCAAGCAACAAACGCTCACAAGTCACAACCCCTTGGCTTTTCTCCTCCTCGTCTCCTCTCCGGCGGCCGCCATGTGTCCATCCCCGGCAGCGGAGCACCTTCCCGTCCGCTTCCCTCCCCGACCACTCCTCCGCCTCTGACTCCGGACGCCGAGCCGGAATCCGACTACCGCCCAATCGCGGGCGCCGTTTCCGACTCCGACTCCGAGCCCGACCTCGACGCCGCCGTGCCCCACCACCGCCTCGGGAGGCGGGAAACAGCATCTCCGCGCTGGATCTCGCGTCCGACGAGGACGAAGCGGCAGAAAGGCGCGGAGGCGGAGGACGGATGGAGAGACCTGAGGCCTGGTGAGGCGGCGGCGCGGGGCCTTCTCGGAGGACGAGCGTCGCCGCCGCGCCCGTTGCCCGCTGGCGCCGCGGCTGGATCGTGGACGCGATGCGCGGCGTCGAGTTCCCCGGCGCCCCCGGCGTGGGCGGCAGCGTCCCCGGGACCAGTGGCTCGACCGCCTCCGGTCCCTCCGTGCCGGCCGCCCCAATTGATGTGAACAGAACAGAATGGGTTGCGAAATTTATGCCAACTTTTTGGATCTACAATTACTATTCTATTGCGATCGTGACTGGACTGCAGGATGAAGCTCATCGGCCATAAGATCTACT
Organism: Chrysopogon serrulatus; assembly: GCA_015844335.1. Classification (NCBI taxonomy): domain Eukaryota; kingdom Viridiplantae; phylum Streptophyta; class Magnoliopsida; order Poales; family Poaceae; genus Chrysopogon; species Chrysopogon serrulatus. The sequence continues at coordinate 5,291 of JADLZL010001957.1, read as the reverse complement.
TATCTTTTATCTTGTGTTGGAACTGTGATTTGGTCATCTCATCACGGCCCTCTAGCAGTAGGAGCTGCTTGTGGATAGCTTATTACTAGTCAGATTTCAGAAACTCTGTTTGCAAGCTCAGACAAATTTGTAGTGTATCTTCTTGTTCTTATCGCTGATTTGGTTTTAGTAGGTCAAACCTCGAAGTTATTGAACATAAGATTTGGGTGTTGGTGGTGTTCCCTTGTTCTATGATGAAGTGGCTTTGATCTTGTCATTTCATGAGGGTGCTTGGCGCTTCGAAAGATGGTAGCCTGGTGGTGGACGCGCGCTTACTATGTGATGAATGAATTACTGTGGACTTCACTCCTTGATCTGATTTCTATGCTGCGTTGCTCTCTTTGCTTAGTTCCAGTTCACCTGCTACTGCTAGCCCTGTTGCTTCAGAACAGGTGTCCAAATAGTTAGTTATTAGTATTTGGAGGCAGCGTGTAGCATTTCTTTTCTTAGCTGAAATTTGGTAATAGCCCAGTGGGAAAAGGTAAAAAAAAAAATGAATCGAATGGCATCTAAGAGCATCTCCAAAAGCTCCTCTTTCTCGTCCCTCATCCCTATAAATATTGATAAGGCGATGGAATCTCTACAAATATTGATAAGGCGATGGAAATGCTCTAAGCATTTCACCTTCTGCGTTATCGTGTTCTTATCTTCTCTTTTGATTACTCTGCTTAATTAATGTTTTTGTTTGAGTGGCCAAATGATGACAGATTTAGTTAAATTTTCATTTAGTTTGTTGGAGGTCCATTGGATTTACAGTCCTCTCAAGTTTCTGGAGACTTGGTTTTATCCCTTGGTGTCATCTGGACTGCATAAGTTGGGTCCTCATGATTGATTGATACGAATTACTTCCACGACTGCCGTTGTATCAAGATTTCATTACCGTGTGTTTACTGTGTTGTGCTCCCCAGGCTAATTTTTGTTTTTCATAGTAGACGGCTGGGTTCATCATATGTTTTTTTTTCCGTGGCCGCTAATCACTAGCTTTGCTCAGAAACTACTACTCCCTCCATCCATAAAACGCCAATTATAAGACTTACAAAAACTATATTTTATTTATTCGTTTTATTTAAAAATTTTATGTATTATAAAATAAATAATTTATTATTAAAAAGTATATCAAATGATAAAATAAATCATAACAAGATACATAATATTTATATAAAAAATTTTTGAAAAAGATAAATAGTCAAATGTAGTATTTAAAAGTCCCTACGATTCTTGTTGCATCTTTTTTTATGGACAGGGGGTAGTAACATCCTTCTAAAATCAAAATCAAAAACAAAATTTAATCCAAAAGTCAGGACGAGCTCGTGTTTTGTTTCTGAAGTGTATTTCTCCCAATGAAACGGGCCTGGGGAGATGGACATCCCGTCGAATCTGTCGCAGGCCCAGGAACCACTCATCGAGGGCCCAATGACTAAAATTACCCTCACAAGTCCCGCAATCCACGCGCGAACCTCTAGGGGCCATTCTCGTCAAATGGCGACGGCACCGCACAAGCAAAGGTTTCGTCCTTCTCTATGGCTGAAGGCGAACCGAACCGAAGCCAAAACCCCCATTTCCCCTTCGCCCTCTTCGTCTCCGTCAGCGGCGTCGGACCGAATCGAACCGGGCCTAATAGCAAGCGGGGAGGCGGCGGCCGAGATGGTTGTACTACGCGCTGTTGTTGATAGGCGCGGAGCTGGACAGCCTCACCAACCTGCAGCCCCGCCGCGGCTGCGGACCCCAACTTCCCCTACTACCTCCAAGGTCCGTGTCAGGCATTCCCTTCTCCTCCCTTGGTCGATCGGCTCCTGAACACCGCTTCGTATCGGTCGCGTACGGCGCTAATCGGGGTTAGCTCGCTTGTTTTTCTGTGCTGGGTCGCAGCTCAAGTGCGAGAACTGCGGGGGTCACCGCCAGATCCACCTACGTCACCCTCAGCGAGAGCAAGTCGACCTGCCCAAAGGACATGGCCTGCTCACACCTCGTCCAGAAGGTACCCTGCAAGCTCAGCCTTACTCCTCCACGCATACCTCTGTGGCCGGATGGATTCGGCTTCCCTCTGCAGTGCTGTTGGTGTGCTTGATAAGACTGGCCTCTGAGGGAGTGCTTGTTAGTGTGGAAGATGGATCAATCAACTTCTTAGTATGTCTATAAATTGTTTAACTCATAGTTTAGATGTTTAGTACGAGACATTTTTTATTGCTCTGGTAGATGGAGGCTCATTTCTGCATACATCCATTTGCCTTTGTTTAGAGTGGATTTTGGTGAATGATTTTTCTTGCCTTCGGTAAAAAAAGCGGCACGTGATTGGATGTGGAGAGTTAAATTTGTATACATGGGTAAACTCTGTTTGGTGTTTCTAAGTATATATGCTTTTAAGTGATCAAAGAAATCCATTTTTTTAAAAAGGACATGTGATTTCCTGTGCTTTTTATATGATTGTTGAACATGCAGTACTTTTGTTAGTGTCGCTGATGATAATCGATATCAGCTGACTTTCTATTAGGCTGTTTTTGATGAACTTGCATGGTATGAGGACAGTGCATGAGATGACTGATGCTGTGGTTAATTGAGATTCCTTTACTCTTCTTGATTTTCCTTGTTTAGGATTGTGTGGACGAGAGAGTCATATTTGCGTAGAAAGGCAAAACAGAAATTGTTCATTTATTCCTTCTCAAGGGTCATGCTATGCAAACTACATTGCCCATGAAAATATGTGCTTTGGATTCACAATCACAAGTAATGGGATTTCTTTTGTTAATATGATTTGTTGTCTTTGTGGTCATTGGCAGGAGTGATGATTTTCCATTGTCGGTTCTTTTGTGATAATATAGTTTATTAATCCCCATGAGCTTCTTTCTATCTTTCTTCTTTAAATATTCTACACTAAAAAAATCTTATGATGCAAAAGCAAAGTCTAGTCTACCAGTTACTCATGATGGTAAAGCTTTTACCTCAAGATCTATTATTTGACCTTGTGTAGGCATCTAATACAGTTATTTGTCTATTATGCTTATGTTCTGTACCTTGTCTTCCCTTATCTCCATGGTTGAAAAATGGTTTTCTGTTCCACCTAAATTCAATGTATATCTTATCATTGTGTGTGTGTTCTGCACTATATATATATATATATATATATATATATATATATGAATATGATTGCTATGTATCCTTACTTTGAGGTTTATCATATGCCATCAAGATGAATATTTACTATCATGAACATTTTGCATAAAACTTTTATTGTGTGTAAGACTATGGACATCAAATGTGATCAGATGTAAATGGTGCCATTTTTTAAGGGGCTAAAAGATCTTTTTTTTTCAATTATTTCATTTGTTTACTGATCAAATGCAAATAACTAGTCTAAGCACTCTTTGTGGTAATGTGCACCTTTCTATTGCTGTAGTTATGTATGTGCATAATATGTGCCAGACGTCATAAATGCCATTTTTGATCCAGAAGCTTAAAAGTTTCTTAATTTTGACAGTATATGGTGGATCCCCACTATTTTTGGGGTCAAAATAGCTTTTGTTCTAGTAATCCAAGTCATGATTTGATTAGCGATAACAACTCTCTGAATGGCTTTTGCCCAATAACAATATGGTTTCTCGAGGTTCTTTATCTGATTTTACCTTGAGGTTTATAACAAAGGCATAAAGGAGGAAAAAAACTTGTTTAAGTACATGGTTCTTTGTTTATGTTTTCCATGAGGTTTGGCGTAAAGGAGAAAACAAACTGTTTTATTAATAGCGCATCAACTTTGTGTATTTTTATTGTACCATGTAAGCTATGTCCTGTGTATGATGTTTCGCCTTCTCTCAGTGCAAGCTTTGTGGGAGAGATGGAACAATTGTGATGATTCCTGGTCAGGGGACACCACTTACTATTGAGCAGAGCCAGAAAGAAGAGAAGACTTGTTTGATGGTGTTTGACTGCAGAGGCTATGAACCTGTTGAGTTTTCTTTTGTGCTGGCTGGAAGGTTGAATCTGTATGTTTTTCGTGGATCTTATATCATGAATACAATGACTGCTTACATATACAAAAACCAACGATATTAGTTGTAAATAATTAATCTTTTCAAAGCTATGCACATTCTAGAAATGGGCTTTTCTTATATTCTATTCTATGTGAGCTCACCTTTTATTATGTTTCATTTCTGTGTGTGCTTGATTTGTTATATTCACGCTCCATTTTCCATGTATGGCATAACCTCCTGGTACAATTATTTGTTTTAGTATTGCATGTTACTTAATACAAGGGTATATTACAGTTATCTGTTTTCGCGATTGTGCATTACTTAAGCATTAAAGTGTATATGTGCTTTTTATTTTGAAGTGGCATAGACCATGTGTGTGTAGCTTTGTATGGCATCTGGACCTACGGATGTTTTATTCTTTAAGTTATCACCCATTCCTATGTTCATACTCCATACACTGATTGGCTATAATTTTTTCTCCAAGAAGAAATGAAATGTCTTTGATTTTTTTTGTGCAAGAGTCTATGACTTGTTTTAACTGCCTTTTCCAAATCTTGAAAAAGCTAATCTTTGAGCAGATTCGAGTTTGATTTAAAACCATATTTTTGCGGATTTTAGTTTATTGCTTGTTCTACATGTACCAGTGTCACAACTGTTTAGTTTTGTTGTGTGGATAAAGCAACCGTTTGCCATCTTTTCTAAGGTGCATGGGACTCCGTTTGAAATTGACTGCTCTGAAGGTGAATTTTCTGAGTATGATGAGAAGGGAGAATGCCCCCGTTGAGCTAAGCAAGCTGCAGTCAACATTCAAAGTGGTAAGCAGGCACTTTGCTTCCACGCATCTGGAATCATGATATAGTCCATGTTTCTCATCATTACTATTCCTCCATGGAAGCTTGATATTATTGCAATTGACAACAGGTGAAGAAGAATGAGAAGGGTGTAAGACTAGATTTGTCTAGATCCAGTGACTTGGAGTCTGTCAGTTATTGGAATCGAAGGTGTATAAATGGTAGATTTGGGCTGAAGGTCGTGCGTAATCAGACGTCCTTTTTTTCTGTCTGTTGACTCTGTGGATGCCGTGAACCATGTGAAGCTTTCAGTGAGAGTGTCCACAGGGGCATTGTCCTGGACCGATTGCTGTTGTTCTATATGGTCTGAGGCCATCCGAACTGATATTTTGCACAAATGCTCGAACATACTGCTGACTTTGGAGCATTGTGACTGATGGGTCTGAAGACATCTCAAGGGGATATGTGCATTTGAATTAAATTTTTCTGAAGATCG